>CM076987.1:5105884-5110884 GCA_039105355.1 Benthosema pterotum
TTAGTTAGGCGCACTCAACTCAAAGTCCAACTTACTCTATATTCTTATTCTATATTCTTAAAGGTAGGGGAAGTGATTTCACTTTTGTCAGATATCACCCAAAAAATATTTTTTTTTTCTGTTAAAATGCTCTATTATAAGGTGTGGAAACCACATATGGAGTTTCCCCCTCCCCCACGTTAGCAGAGGAGCTAATAAAAGTTCCCCAGGTCACCACAATTCTCCTCCAATCAGGAGAGAGCAGCAGGTTCACATAGTGTAGCTACTTTTGGGGGCCCCTAGTGCACCAGGCTGGTACTACACCATGAATTTCAAATCACTTCCCCTACCTTTAATGGCTGATGGGTGCAGATTCTTGCTGATCAATGTATGGAGGAAATATCCGCGCTCGCATACCGTTCGTGAGTTTCCTTTTGTTTCATTTCACAGCAGCATAGTCTACCAAGAGAAACGAAGGCGTTTCGGCGCCCACGCCTTTCGTCAGCGTTTCAAACTAGGGTCAGTCTCACAGAGACTCCATATATGGCCTAGTTAATATGGAGTCTCTGTGACAGACAGACAGACAGACAGGCAACCAGACAGACAGACAGACAGACAGACAGACAGACAGACAGACAGACAGACAGACAGACAGACAGACAGACAGACAGACAGACAGACAGACAGACAGACAGACAGACAGACAGAAAGGGTTTGATGAGCAATGGTAAACAACTGACGGCACTGGTGATGTAGTCTATATGCTCTACTACAGTGGTTTTCAACCTTTTCCTTACCAGGGCCCAATATTTATTCAGCATTTGAGCCACGGAGGACCACCATTTGAGGACATTTTAGCCCCACAGACCCCCAAAGAACTAAAGATTTGTTTTGCTTTTGTCCACAATTCCAGGCTGAATTTGGGGAAACCAAACAGTCCAACATACAGATCAAAATGACCATTAATCTTCTACAATTAATTGTACAACAAAAAAAAATCTCCTAATTTGGTATGAACGCACGTCATCGAGGTAACTGACCAATCAGCAGCACCGCTGTGATGTGTGACGTCAATATGCTGCAAATAAGAATCAATGATTAGACATCTGGTCACACCATCATACCATCATCTGGCGGCATTGTTAATTCACCTATTGAAGGCAATAATTCATCATTAGGTTCGATTATGTTAATGTTCAGCCCCAAAGTCGTGCCTTATGCCTTAGCCTTCACGGTGGGCGGTGGAACCGTGTTTCTTGCAGGAAAAAAGCTCTTCGACTATCTCAAGAAACGACGACGTGAGAGACGAGGCGACGGCACTGCCAACCCCAGTGGCAATCCCAATGGCAATGTTAATGCCCAGCAAAATGGCCGCCCCAGCGCATCCCAGCGCCAACAAGATCCGGCCAGCGCTCACCAGCGGCGAAATGTTCCCACCACGCCCCGGCGGCAAAATGGCTCACCCAAAGGACCTCGTAGCCCTAAAGATCCTCCACGCAAAGGACCGGATAGCGGTGGAGATGGCCCACCGAATGGGCCTGATGGCGGAAGCGGTGCAATCCTCAGGCCCCAGGACACCCCCCCACCCAGCACAGGAGACGGAAGCAACGAAGGGCAGGAGCAGCCTGCCGCCTCTGCCAACGACCGGACCGAAGAGGGCAGCTCTGTCTTGAACATGGCGATGGCCAGCCTCATCGCAGCAGCAAAGACGTTGCTGGAACGCATCAAGGCACTGTGGAACGCCCTGAGGAACATGTTCTCCTCCGACACGAATTGTAACCATGGAAGCCAGGACAACGAAGTCGGCCAGGACGACGAGGTCGGCCAGGACGACGAGGTCGGCCAGGACGACGAGGTCGGCCAGGACGACGAGGTCGGCCAGGACGACGAGGTCGGCCAGGACGACGAGGTCGGCCAGGACGACGAGGGCGGCCAGGACGACGAGGGCGGCCAGGACGACGAGGGCGGCCAGGACAACGAGGGCGGCCAGGACAACGAGGGCGGCCAGGACAACGAAGGCAGCGGAAACCTGGAGGGCACCTTGGTTCACCCGGCCAGTGACGGGCGCGTGCCCAACAATGTTGGACAACCTGATCAACCTGGCAATGTCAGTGACAATCTGATCAGGCTAGACCATGACGAGGACATGTCCAACAATGTTCTCAGTCAGGAGAGTTTGGAGAATGTGAATGTGGTCAAATCGGCCAGTGAGCTGCGCCTGCCTGGCGGTGTCACCGATAAGTTGGAGAGCCAAGACCACAAGCAGACCGACTCGTCCACCAATGTTCTCAGTCAGGAGAGTACCTTGGAGAATGTGAATGTGGTCAAATCGGCCAGTGAGGTGCGCCTGCCTGGCGATGTCAGTGACAAGTTCGACAGGCAAGACGACGAGGAGACCGGTGCATCCAGAATTGTTCTCCCAGAGGAGAACAACTCTGAGATCAACGTGATCGACTCAGCCATCAAGGTCACCGTGCCTGACGACGTCTCGGATAACTTGCAGAGCCAAGAGCTCAGGGAGAGCACATCCAACAATGTTCTCGTTGTGGAGCAGAGCAACAGCTCTGAGAGTGAGACGGGTGAGGTCCGCACACAGGGCGACGCGCTCCACTCGGCTGTCGAGCTGCACGTGCCTCGTGAAGTCAACGACAACTTGGAGGAGCACCTTGAAGAGAAGGTGTCTAGTGATGTTCGGGATGACCTCCCCTCCTGTGCGGCAGAAGGGGAGGTCCGACTAGACCAATGCCATGAAGGAGCGGAGGTCGATCATGAGCAGGACGATGACGACTTGGCTACACCACCTTCACTGGAGGACGACTTGACGAAGGCCAGGGATACATTGGGATATTTTGCAGTCCAAGTCAGTCAGGGAAGCGATGGGGAAGACATGATGGTCGTTGTCCGTCTGTACATCGACCTCAGCAGGCTGGATGCCGCGACCCAGCAGAGCTGGGGTCTGGTCCCCGACGAGCAGATGTGGTTACAGTTCCAGTTCTACCAAGACGACTACCTGCGACCAGATCGTTTAAAACGCCCCATCGTCAAGATCATCCAGCAATCCGGGCCGCAACCTCGGGTAGGATACCAGATGAGAAGGATCATGGAGAGATTTGTCAACGCACAGTGGAGGGAAGAAAGGGTCGCGATCCTGCCGGGGTGCCCCGACAAAGCCATTCCGGCGAGGCGCTGTGGCTTCTTCGCCCAGGCGGCGATTTATCTCCAGAGGAGAATCCGCACTCTGAACAGATTCTGCCTGGCCTGTGATTGGGAATCCCCAAATGAAGGAGCGGAGTCCTGGCCCTACGTGTGTCGCGCTACATGTAACGCAGAGGTAGAGAAAGAAGTGAAGGAGCGCCTCCATTAGTAGTGGAGACTTGGGGATCTGTCTTTGAGGAGGAGCTGCCCGACATCGCCGGAGATCTGGACGCAAAAACGGGAGCCATGGCGGGGGAAACCATGCAAGGGACCAATATACCAGCACATCCAAACCCAAAATTTCAGGGTTCAGACCGTAGTGCCTTGCTCACCGGCACTTTGACACGTAGACAGGAGGAGGAGGAGCGGAAGGAAACCCTCAGTAGTCAGTGCTGGTTTGGTCAAAACTTAAAAAAAACTAAGACACAAAAAAAGGTTTGCAAACTAACTTCCCCACTGAAATTAAACAGAAACGCCCTAAAAAAAACGACAGGACCAAGTCAAGATGTTTAATAAAATTTAATATCAAATCAAAAAAGCAATTTCATGATGACTGAAACCAAAAATCCCAAATGTTCATCGACAAATAAAAAAGCTACGATGACAAGTGGGTCCCTCACTTCACGCAAGTGTGATTTTTTTTTCTAATGAAGTTTATGAATTGTAGACACTTCCCACTCCAGAGAAATGGCTTAACCAAATCAGGACACTGTATGCAATGAAACGGGCCAAATTGGCGTCAAAGAGCCATTGTTTGTGTTCACAAACGATAGGCTGGTTTGTGGACAATAGACCTTTCAGTAGGCCGCACCCCCTCCCCAGTGTCCACCCAAGGGTAGGACACTTTCCAGTCAGGCTTATTCACTCCATGGACTTTACACATTCAATACTGGTTTGTATTTGGAACCGGACCTTCAAAATCTCGCAAATCATGCCCTATGCAGTGGAAAACTGTGTGTGAGACATTTATTTTTTTAAACAACGTTTTATCATATAGGAAAGCTATTGGCCGAGAGGTTTAACTATCACATGTGATGCTTAGCTGTGATTGGACCATAGCAGTTTGGGGAGGAGCTTACTGAAAGGTCTATAATTAATCTGGGATTCCTTGACACGAAATATGGACCACTGTTTAAAAAAACCCAAATAAGAACTGTATATTTTAGAAACAGTGCAAAAAACATCAACCAGCCATGAACTGCCAATAATTAATTTGCAAGTGACTTCCGACATTAAAAAGGTTGAAGCTTACTTATAATAAGCAGACGTGGCAACATATGCAATGGGAGTGGCCTATGATTAAAAAGCTGCATGCACTTTCTGAGTACAGGGAAACTATCTTTTTTTCCGGAGAAAGCCAACTCGGGTCGTGACAAATCATGACGACACGCACAATCTTTTGGGACAATCAGATAATTTCTACGATGAAAAACGAACCAAAAAGTGTTGTATCCTGCTCTTTTCTACTTCTTGCAAATTAGATATATGATAATATTGTGTTGGCTGGTCAGTGATGGCTAAGGGAACTCTGATTGTCCCGTTTAGGTTAGGATGAAGTAACGGTGACATAAGTGACCAGACCTTTATAGCTATGGTCATGAGTATTAGCCCAATCATTCCCTGATGAAGGCTTAACCGCCGAAACGTTGGATTCGTTTTTAAACCTGCTGCGTCCTAAATAAAAATATTGGCACTTTGACTATTGGTGTGTGCGGCCACTTTTCTTGTTTTGCCAAGAAGTTTTGTCTATTAGCCCACTCTGCTCATGCACGAGTAGGCCATGGACTACTTGGGGCGCAACGTGCAAGTTTGCACTTCTGCCGAGC
>CM076987.1:5115884-5123475 GCA_039105355.1 Benthosema pterotum
AATAAACATTTTTGAATAGTTAAAATGGCCAGTCTACAATCTCATAACATGTCAATAGTTTGGCATGTTGAAGTATCCCAAATGTTTTTCAAAAAAGTAAAAAAAAGGGTAAAAAAAAACCCATAAAGGCATTTCCAACAGGTTTTCTGGAACCAAATTAACTCAACAGGTCCATTTAGTTCCATTTGTGCACTCAAAAAATCATTCACATGGTGAAACACTTTGATGCCAAGTTGTGTTTCACCATGTTAATGATTTTTTCCAGATGACATAGTAAATGAATGGAATCCCACTTTGAATGTATCATTGGTTAGATTAACTGTGACACATGGCAGCACATAACGAACAAAGAAGAAGTGTAAACGATCACACATGACATGACACGCCATCACAGATGAAAGATGGATATACTAAGCCAGGGGCGGATCTAGGCATGGGCATGGGGGGGCAATGCCCCCCTAAATACCCAGTCTGCCCCCCCCCAAACACAATGCCATGCAAAGCAACCCAAGATATTTCAAATTAAAGTGCTTATAATTAAAATGATGTGAAACACTACTACTGCTACTAACTAACTACAGCTGTGTCACCACTAAACCAACAGCATTTCATCATTGACAACAGAAAACTCTCTGAGTCAGACCTTTAGCTTTATGCATGATGCGTGTCTGTTGCAACTTCAACAACAACTGATGTAATTATTGATGCTCCACTTGACTAATAAAAGTCCTGAAACCAAAAATGGTCGCACCACGGGCGACTTCATCGCCCGTGGCGCGAAGCGACAGGGGCGATGAAGCCGCCCCCATACCATTTTCTCTTGCCCCTCTAACATGTTATCTTGCCCCCCCAAATGGGACATGTTACATCTGCCCCTGTACTAAGCTGTACAGTACACTCATGGCATTTCCTATTCCTAACACATGGAAGGAGTTATATACTTGTTAACACTCCTGCTAAGGACATTTCCTTCTTTCTAAATACAACTTAGTAGTTCCTTATAGCCACAAGCCTCGCATTAAATGACTTGAACCCTGGAGACAGCCATATTTGTCTAGAGATTAACCTTTCTCTAAAGAGCTTAACGTGTTTAATAGCTAAAATGGCGTCTGACGGATAGTTCAGCCGGTTGGTGCTGCTAACTGTTGTGAGATTTGGGTATAAATTAAACCATCATGTCTCTGCCCTGGGGTTTCTGTCTGTCTACTGTACAATTTTGACACCAGGGCCCACAATTTACTCAGCATTCGAGCCATTTTATGAGATTTTAGCCCCACGGACCCCAAAACTAATGATTTGTTTTGCTTTTGTCCACAATTCCAGGCTGGATTTGGGGAAACAAAACAGTCAAACATACAGATCAAAATGACCATTAATCTTCTACATTCTCTAGTTGTGTAGACTTGGGATAATTCACATGATGAAACCATGAAACCATTTGGTTTCATGTTTACGCTCTCAAAGAGTTACATCTGGTTAACCAACTTTCCATCATTTAGTCTGCATTGGGACCACCTGGAACCCTCTCAAGGACCAGTGGCGGTCCCCGGATCACTGGTTGAAAGCCAAAGCTTTGTGCGTCTTCGTTCATTGTGTTATCGGCCTTTGAAAAGGTCAGGCTTGGGGATTTATCGCTCCAGGCAGGATATGACACGTCCTGCACAGGTCAGGAACATCTTAATAATACCTGTTATCACCACCAGGCCTGGCGCCCCAACGACATGTCAATAATACCTGTTATCACCACCAGGCCTGGCGCCCCACCGGCCGAGTCGCTGAGTCAAGTAAAGTGGTCGCCATTTTGCATCTTTTCTGAGAGCCAGATACGTTTTTTTTTTTTTTCCATCTGACTGACTGACCCTCTCAGCGCAGTGACTTATAATCTGCACGGAAACTGATATTACTCACATTTAATAGGACAGCAGTGGTGGCATCCAATATCACTCCGCATATGCACCGCCGCGCCGCCGACTATTAGCCAGAGCCACTGCTGATGTATGTTGTGTTCTATGCAGGGGCGGATCTAGGCATAGGCATTGGGGGGGGGGGAATGCCCAGTCTGCCCCACCAAACATGATGGCATGCAAAACAACCCAAGATATTTCAAATTAAAGTGATGTGAAACACTACTACTGCTACTAACTAACTACAGCTGTGTCACCACTAAACCAACAGCATTTCATCATTGAAAACAGAAAACTCTCTGAGTCAGACCTTTAGCTTTATGCATGCTGCGTGTCTGTTGCAACTTCAACAACAACTGATGTTATTATTGATGCTTTACTTGACTAATAAAAGTCCTGTAACTGAAAATGGTATGGGTGCGACTTCATCGCCGCACCCATACCATTTTCTCTTGCCCCTCCAACATGTTCTCTTACCCCCCCCCCCCCCCCAAATGGGACATGTTACATCCGCCCCTGGTTCTATGCAGAGCGACATACGCCCAACCCAACTGCATCTTGCCCTCATATGTTCTGCCTTATTTTTTTTTCCTTTCCACATGGAAAGATCTAAAAGGTGGTGGGTTTGGATAAACACTCCAGGCTGTAGTATACACTTATATTACCCCCTTCATGTTTCACTATGTTATATTAGATGAGGGGGGGGGGGGGGGGGGGGGGGGGGGGTGATAGCACCAGGCCTTGTGGTGGAGGAAGGCAGTGTTGCCAACTTGGCACATTTGTCTCTATATTTATCTTTTTTCCAGACCCCCCCATATAGCGCCAAATTTAGTGAAAAACTCCTGGCGAAAAATCTAGTGCTTTTTTTTTGCTGTATGGTGAGTTGGGGCGAAATTGGTTGACAGGCGCCAGAGATAAAACCCTCGTTTTTCACCATTTTTCCTCCTATGATAGAGTCCTCCTTCCTTCCTAGAAAGGACCATTGGTAACCAAATGGACCCTTATAGATCTGTGACCTCTTGAGAGCAAGTTTTAAATGATAATTAAACATCTGAATTACCTAATTTTCAAGAATCCACACATTTAGAAAATGTTGAAGAATTGCTATTTTGACCAACATTTTGCCACTTATTTCACCTAAATTAGTCCGAGACTAAACTCAGCATCAAACAGTGGTCCTCTCCTCCGTGGCTAAAATGCAGAATAAATAGTGGGTCCTGGTATGAAAATGGTTGAAAACCCACTAGCTCTAGTGGATTCTCGTGCAATTTGGAAGTGCCACTAGTGCATTCGGGCGGCTGTGGCTCAGGAGGTAGAGCAGGTCGGCCAATGATCCAGTGGTCGGTGGTTCGATTCCCGGCTCCTCCTGTCTACATGTGGAAGTGTCCTTGGGCAAGACACTGAACCCCACCTTGCCTCCAGTGGTTGCCACTGCTGGTGTGTGAATGTGTGAAGTTTAGGACGCTGAGCGTTGACTGTTCGCCGCTCTACTTCCCAATGTATGAACTAATGGACCATTGTAAGCGCTTTGAGTATCACGCTGTGCATAGAAAAGCGCTATAAAAATGCAATCCATTATTATTTTGGATTTTGGCAGTTGGCAGCACTGTGTGCAGGATATAAAATGTGCTCCACAGACGTTCCAGTCGTTCCTGTCAGGGATGGTTCTGACGACCGACGGAACACGTGCTGCTGAGGCTTGCGGTCGGGGTTTTCAATATAACTTTGCGGCCTGCGCCGCGAAACACGTTTTCCGATATATAACACACAGTAGCTCTGTGTTGTATATCTCTGTTGGCCCTCTGTCTGTCTGTCTGTCTGTCTGTCTGTCGGCCTTTAAGAAGCTCATCCCTCCTCCTCCTCTTTCCTTCCATTAAGCTTCCACACTCCCACCACCACCAGCAGCATGGTGACATGAAAGACAATCAGGACATAAGGACGCAAGCTTTAGTTTTATTACGGAGAGCAGCTAGAGCAGGGCTGCCCAAAAGGTAGATGGTGATCTACCAGTAGATCACACAGACCATGCAGGTATAGATCACATGACAGTCCCCCTAGCACTTGGACCCTTATAGATCTGTAACTCTTGAGAGTGTAAAAATGAAACCAAATGGACCCTTACGGGTCCATTTGGTTTCATTTTTACGCTCTCAACAGTTAAATTATATTTAAACATCTGAATTATGTAAATTTCAAGAGAATAATTGTTATTTTGACTAAACTCAACATCACAAACTGTCAACTCAAACCCCAAATACTGTTTTCAAACGTCAGTAGTAGCATATACAGGAAAACTTCCAATTCTCTCCCTCTATTTTTCATTATCAGTGCATTATTCTTAAACACTATAAACAGTAAGTAACACCATCACCACTTTTCTAAGCTCAAAACTTTCTAGCGGCCTTGAAATGGATTTGCACTAATGGAAATATGGAATAATCATTTTGATGTGTAGATCTTGTTGAAAGTAGCTCTTAAGTCAAAAAAAGTGTGGGCAGCCCTGAGCTAGAGGTAAATTTGCCTAACATGTCAGAGAGCCACCTTGAATCGTTGCAATGACGAGCTCTGTTAATCTGAGAAAAGCATCTCTGCGTGCACAAAAAGCCATTTAGGCTATTTGATGTAGCGCAAAAACACACTAGCATGGTGGAAGAGCTGCTGCCATGATGCTGTTGGACAGGCACGGATGTAACAATTGGGGGGGCAGGAGAAAATGGTATGGGTGCGGCTTCATCGCCCGTGACACTTCGCGCCACGGGCGATGAAGTCGCGCCCATATCATTTTCGGTTACAGGACTTTTATTAGTCAAGTAAAGCATCAATAATAACATCAGTTGTTGTTGAAGTTGCAACAGACACGCAGCATGCATAAAGCTAAAGGTCTGACTCAGAGAGTTTTCTGTTTTCAATGATGAAATGCTGTTGGTTTAGTGGTGACACAGCTGTAGTTAGTTAGTAGCAGTAGTAGTGTTTCACACATCATTTTAAATATAAGCAGATTAATATGAAATATCTTTGAAATGTGGGTTGATTTACCATGCCATCATGTTTGGTGGGGCAGTCAGGGCATTTAGGGGGGCATTGCCCCCCCATGCCCATGCCCATGCCTAGATCCGCCCCTGCTGTCAGGCAGGGAGAATGGGATTTCCAGCCATCATTAACTCGGAACGTCGTGCGTCATATACTTTTCATGTTGTGAGCAGTGTTGCCAACTAGGCGCATTTGTCGCTATATTTAGCGCTTTTCCAGACCCCCCTAGTGCCAAAATTAGTGAAAAACTCCTGGCGGAAAATCTAGTGCTTTTTGGCTGGTGAGTTGGGGTGAAATTGATTGACAGGCTCCAGAGATAAAACCCTCATTTTTCACATTTTTTCCTCCTGTGACAGTGGTTTTCAACCAGTGTTCCTCAGGATAAATGATGGAAGTTTGCTTAACCAGATGTAACTCTTTGAGAGTGTAAAAATGAAAACCAATTGGGGGGTTGGCGGCGGTTTCATTTTACACTCTCAAGAGTTAAAATAATCATCATGTGAACTAGCCCAAGTCTACACAAATAGAGAATGCAGTAGATTAATGGGTCATTTAATGGTCATATTCCCTTCCAGGCAAGCATCTAGCGCATTCTAGTGCATTTTGGAAGTGCCACTAGTGATTTTGGATTTTGGCAGTTGGCAACACTGGTTGTGAGTCTCTCTCTCTTCTCTCTCTCTGGTACGAAGGGATAAATGGTCCTGAACGTGTTGTTTTTCATGGCTCTTCTCTCCACTCTCCTGCGATCCCTGTCCTCACCAGGGGCGGATCTAGGCATGGGCATTGGGGGGGGCAATGCCCCCCTAAATGCCCAGTCTGCCCCCCCAAACATGATGGCATGCAAAACAACCCAAGATATTTCAAATTAAACTGCTTATGTTTAAAATGATGATAACTACAGCTGTGTCACCACTAAACCAACAGCATTTCATCATTGAAAACAGAAAACTCTCTGAGTCAGACCTTTAGCTTTATGCATGCTGCGTGTCTGTTGCAACTTCAACAACAACTGATGTTATTATTGATGCTTTACTTGACTAATAAAAGTCCTGCAACTGAAAATGGTATGGGTGCACCTTCATCGCTCGTGCGCGAAGCGACACGCGACACGGCCGCCCATAGCATTTTCTCCTGCCCCCCCAATTGGTAAATGTTACATCCGCCCCTGGTCCTCATTAGCATAAACATCACAGCCCCCCGCCACCGCGGAATAATGAATATCTCGGAGGTCAACAGTGATTTGGTTCGCCTTGTTAAACTGCACTGCTAACTGCACACACACACACACAGCGATTCAAACTCTGAAAGTTTGAGGCCGCTGACATTAGAAAATGACCCGTTTATCCCTGCGAAGAGTAGAGCTTATATCAGCGAGAGGTTGAGACCCGGATCAGTTTATGTGAGTGGGTTGATTTGTCAGGTCTCTTCATGCCGCTATCATCCACAACACACACAATAATATAATACAGCCGGTATCTCAGCAATGTTAGCTGAGGTTGAGGTCAAATAGAACTCCACACAGTGCAAGTGAAGATAACAAAAGTAAAGTATTCTGAAAGTAGTGACGTAATAAAGCAATGGTTCTCAACCAGTGGTCCGGGGACCACCAGTGGTCCTTGGTCACCATAGTGTCACCTGATAAATAAACCAGTGTCCCCATGTGTTGAAGCACAGTTCCGGAGACTCCGGCCCTCGACTTGTACCAGTTGTTCTATTTTGACCCGCCGTGTATTTGAGTTTGACATCGCTGCAGTTTACAATGATTAAGACCAAGCTATACCCAAAAGCAGGGCTTGACACTAACACTTGCCCGCTTGCCCGGGGCAAGTAAAGAAAATGGTGGGGCAAGTGAAGACTGCTACCTGGTTGCCCGATCGGGCAAGTGTGCAACATAGTGCACTATAACACAACACAAGATAAATGTGTCTTGAAGGCAGTCATTGCACTCTGCCTCTGTGTCTTTCACTGCTTTCTAGATATCTCTACCTATCTCTTTCCCAGGTTCATTTGGTTCCAAACTATCATTTTTGCTGGGGTCAGGGACACTGGGTCTGTGACCACTATGGGTTTCATTTTTTACGTTCTCAAGAGTTACATCTGGTTACCCAACCCTAGCTGGGGACCACCTGGAACCCTCTCAGGGACCACTGGTGGTCCCGGACCACCTGTTGAAAACCCCTGGTTTAAAGCACCCAAGTAGGAAGTAAACTTGAATGCAAAATTTACAATATATTTTGGTGGGCAAGTGACCATGACCTGAGGGCAAGTAGAACCTGACTTGCACTTGCCCGATGGGCAAGTGCCTCAGAGACCTCAGTGTCAACCCTGGCCAAGAAGTGCTGTACAAAATATCAAAGCGCAATAGCAATCTCTAGTCAACATTAGCCCAAGACATAAAACAGCCTGAAGAAGTCAAATTGCACACATTTCTCTACAGATCAAACAAGTTCCAATCAGTCCATTCATTTACCAGTCCATGATGTTTAAAGGCATGACGGCACTAGTCCATAATAATCCACCTTGCAGCCTCGATCCTCCTCCTCCTAAAATCCAAACCAAACGTCCACAATCTCTGCTGCCCTTAGACGCACACGAACGGACGGATTTACAGACGTAAAGTACGTACAGACATGCGCTCGACGTGCGGCAGTGTTTCA
>CM076987.1:5123975-5382003 GCA_039105355.1 Benthosema pterotum
GAAACTGATGTTTAAATGTGGAGTAGGGGTCCCCAGCATGTAGAAACTGATGTTATAAATGTGGAGTAGGGGTCCTCAGCATGTAGAAACTGATGTTATAAATGTGGAGTAGGGGTCCCCAGCATGTAGAAACTGATGTTATAAATGTGGAGGTGGATGTAAAGGTCTGACTCAGAGAGTTTTCAGTCCTACATCCATTCATTTCAACTTCAAACTTCTGCTGTATTTTTTATGAACCTTTCTTTTGGGTCAAATCTCGGGTTGACTAGCCTGTGTCATTCTGCCTGTCCGTCTCCTCCTCAGACAGTGAGACATTATGTAGGGTATGGGGATAAATGGCCTAAAAATAAAAACTTTGGAAAATGATTACGCCCATTTCAGGGATGGTGCATTGGGTCATTTGAGAGATATTTTGTATTGGAAGTTGGTACCTAGCATGAAATAAACCCCCCACCCAGACCAAAAAACTAAATCGGACATGCTAATTTTACACTTTTTCACCATTTTTTCCATTAAAAAATGAAATAAAGTATTTTAGGGAACATTGGTTGACCTGTCAGCTATTCCACAGTTCTAATGTAATAAGGTACATTTACATAATGCATTTTGGCTCCTGGTTGACTGCAAGCAAACAGTAGAAATCACCAATCAGACAGTCCAATCCCTCACAACTCCAGACAAGCAGTTAAACACATTTGTCCAAGGGATGTTTTTTTCTCCTAACAAAAGTATATGATCAGCTTGGTTTGAACATTAAAGTAATTAATTGTCTCATAGTGCTAGGTAGTAGTCCTAGTTGTAACCACCTCTAATTTAGATTTATTTATACTTTTAGAGGAGTCACATAGTGACATGTAAAGAATGGCAGAGCCAAGCCCCAAAACTAGATCTGCTGGAAACATCGATGATGTAGATACACTGGAGAAGATACTGAGAAAGAGTGGGGAGTAGGCATGAGTGAGATGGAGCACATATACTATGAGGATCAGAAGAATGAGCGGAAGATGTTCTGCTCTAAAGGTGTGGACCCTGTCTGGTACCATAGCATGATGCGAACTCAAAGATTGAATGAGGAATACCAGAAGAGAGATCAGTGGTTCCAATACCAAACTCTAGGCCAGATATCAACTATATGTTGATTGAAGCTGGTGAGATAGCCAGCTCCAGTAGTGATGAAGAGCAAGAGGGCACAACCCCAAAGCGACCAACACAGATGTTTGAGTTTGAGATGTTTGAGACACATGTCCACACCTCTCAAAGGAGGGTGAAGAGAGTGGGGTTAGACCAGACCCAAGGCAAGGAAAAAATCTTCACAGATGCTGCTGCACCAGGCATGGATGAGTTTTCAACATACAGTATACAGATATCAGAGCAAAAAGTCTGGGATGTGTTCTAACTTCTCAGGAAACAGACTTTCCATCAATTATGAGAGTTCAGCTGTGATTGAAGTAGGCAACACTGTTTGCACAAAGCTGGAAAAGCACTGGAAAAATGTGATGAGGTCTTTGACAAGGACACAGTGCCAAATATTAGAAGCATTATGGAAGCTCTGCATCAAATTGAGGCCCAAAGTCTAGTTGTACAAAAGCTTGAAGAGGAGAAGAAGATAGGTAAGATGTTTACACAAGCATCAGACAGCACTACAAAAAAGGTGTTGGCAAGGGCTCCATGTGGGTCAGGACAACCCATTTCCTCTGCCCATCTTACCAATCCATGGAGAGACCACTGAGGACATAGCAATGCAAGTTGTTGTTTGAAATACTGGCATCAGTCAGAGGTGTCAGTGTGGATGAGGTACTGTATATAAACTTGTAGATACACACATGTCTGACAGTACAGAGCACAACAAATGGTTCTCCAAGATACTGGCAGAGATGTACAACTTAGAAACACCAGCAGGGCAGTTTTTTTGTGGCCACACTGCGCTAGGCTTCAGGATGGTAGACCTGGATGTAGAGTAGACAGCAAGAATGCCAGTGTGGCTGGACAGGTACTGGACATGTGCCTCAAGTGGCTCCAGAGTATGCTCACAAACCCTGGAACCGCTATAAGCAATTCCTCCTCTTCCTTGAGCAAAGACGTCTAGTGTGCTGTTGTGTTTGCCTACAAAGACAGCAGCTTGTCAGAGAAGTGATGAAGCTTCCCTACCTCAAGGTGGCCCTTGTGGTGTTCACCTCTTTTAAAATAAATACATGTCTTGAAAGTCTTTTTGTATTAGCAGACAGGCGGAGCAGCCAGAAAACGCATCTTTTGTGTTATTTCTTAATTTTAAAGAGGATTGTAGGATTATTTTCAAGACTAGAGTTAGTTTTAAGAATAGCAGTTCTTCTATGTATAATGTTTTATTAAATCCCACATGTGTTTTGAAAATAGTTATTCAACAGTATGAAGGCAAACAGTGAGAATAACTTGCATGGATGCCAGGCGGAATTTGCAGAAAATGTTTTTTTTGATGTTCACTGGGTGGGGGGTTTATTTCAAGATACAGACTTACTTTTTGTGTCAAAAGTCTTGTATTTATAGTGTTAACCATTTCCCAAATGGGCGCGTTAAAATTTTGAACTTGATGATTATCCCCATACCCTAATTATGCTCTGAGTTATACAACCTTTGTGCCAGAAATAGTCGATCTAAAAGCTCACAACACTTTGCAACACTTCACAATAGAGTGCTTATCAGAGCTCCTATGAATCTGTGCATTATGAGCGTGTGCTGTATATCAGTTATCTGGACACGGTATAAAAGGCTGGCTGGTAGCAGGGCGGATGCAACATTTCCCAATTGGGGGGGGGGGGGGGGGGCAGGAGAAAACGGTATGGGGGCGGCTTCATCGCCCGTGACGCTTCGCGCCACGGGCGATGAAGCCGCACCCATACCGTTTTCAGTTCCAGGACTTTTATTAGTCAAGTAAAGCATCAATAATAACATCAGTTGTTGTTGAAGTTGCAACAGACACGCAGCATGCATAAAGCTAAAGGTCTGACTCAGAGAGTTTTCTGTTTTCAATGATGAAATGCTGTTGGTTTAGTGGTGACACAGCTGTAGTTAGTTAGTAGCAGTAGTAGGGTTTCACATCAGTTTAAATATAAGCACTTTAATTTGACATATCTTGGGTTGTTTTGCATGCCATCGTGTTTGGTTGCAGGGGCAGTCAGGGCATTTAGGGGGGGGGGGCATTGCCCACCCCCCATGCCCATACCTAGATCCGCCTGTGACACATGCAGACACACACACACACACCACACACACACACACACACACACACACACACACACACAACAACACACACACACACACACACCAACACACAACACACACACACACACCACACACACACACACCACACACACACAAACGCACACTCAAATCACACTCACTCCCTTTGGCCGTTGATAGTCTGCCAATATTTTTTCCTCCATTGTATCCTGTGTTAACAGAACCACTGGAGCCTGGATGACACAATTACACACAGACCATCCAATCAGCCTGTAGGGCCGCTGGCATGGACACCAGGACAAGTATAGAGCTGTACCTTTAGACCCAAAACACACACAGTAAAGCCCAACAATTTACAATTTAGGCATTTAGCAGACACTCTTGATCCAGAGCGACTTACAATGGTGTAAAGTTTACATTAGGCAACCTATATAAGTCATTGCAGCAGGTACTGCACTTGTGAACGTACATTTACATGCCTCTGTTGGCAGTGTGTGTGCGACTGTGCATGCTCTCTGTGTGTGTGCTCTCTGTGTGCGTGCACGTGCGCTCGTGTGTGTGTGTGAGCTTGTGTGTGTGTGTGTGTGAGCTTGTGTGCGCGTGTGTGTGTGTGTGTGTGTGTGTGTGTGTGTGTGTGTGTGTGTGTGTGTGTGTGTGTGTGTGTGTGTGTGTGTGTGTGTGTGTGTGTGTGTGTGTGTGTGTGTGTGTGTGTGCGTGCGTGCACTCTGTGTGTGCATGCGTATGCGCTCGTGTGTGTGCGTGCACTCTGTGTGTGCATGCGTATGCGCTCGTGTGTGTGCGTGCACTCTGTGTGTGCGTGCACTCTGTGTGTGCGTGCACTCTGTGTGTGTGTGTGCACTCTGTGTGTGTGTGTGCACTCTGTGTGTGTGTGCACTCTGTGTGCGTGTGCGCTCGTGTGTGCATGCGTGTGTGTGTGCACTCTGGTGTGTGCGTGCACTCTGTGTGTGCGTGCACTCTGTGTGTGTGTGCACTCTGTGTGTGGCTCGTGTGTGTGTGTTTGTGCCCATATTAGCATCTGTTAGCATGTGTTGGCTCTCACCCACAGCAGGGAGAGCAGCTGGTGGACCCCCAGGGGATAGAGGGGGGTGGTAGGGGGTCCTTGTCCTCTGTGAGGGGTGCACAGACCCCCTCTGGGTCTGCTCTGCTCTGGGTGTCAACATCAGGTGTTTGGGGATGGAACTGGAACATTTTAACAGACACACCATAAACACAACAATGCACCAGATTCTCTCTTCTGGAATGTTTTCTATTCGATAGGGACTTTAAGAAAGCAGTCTACACAACAAAGACGTTGATGTGCTCTGTCACATTTATTTCTTTCTAAAAACGTCTACCTCATTTCACAATTCTGTACATGACCATAACACTAGAGGGTCAAATAATCTCGTACTACCTAGCCCCAAAACCAATTCTTTAAAGAAATTGTTTATTTACAGATCATTAACTCTCTGGAATAACCTGCCTCAAAACCTTCGCAATACGTGTTTCAGTAAATTCACTTTTAAAAATAAGCTGAAGTTGCATCTCTCACTGTAAATTGTAACTTATTTCCGTATTTCTTCATCATGCTTTTTAACAACTTGTAATTCTTTTAACATGGTTGTTTTATTCTGTATAGCACTGATTGATTCATGTTGTATTTTGTATATCTTTTGTGTGTACCCCAGGAAGATTAGCTGGTTGCCACGGCACCAGCTAATGGGAATCCTTAAAAAAAAATCAAAATCAAATTAAATTTGTAAGGAGACGTCTCTGACTTTACAACAAACCAATCCGTTTGAAAATCGGTTGAAAAATAGGCGTGTTATCGTCATTTATAAAGTATATGCTCATAGACACAATGTTATGCTATACCCTGGTAAGATGGCCGCCACGTAACGACGTCACTCCCCATCGGCCAGCAGCGCGGGAGAGACATCTAGCTTTATTATATACAGTATATCTATGCGGTCTCATGTGTGTCTTCAATGAGTGATAGTGAGGGTGTGGAAATGAACAGATTTCACACAATCCACACTGTGTTAAATCGCTGTAGATTTTCAGCTGTGTATTCAATCTGTACATGGAGATTATACTGTGGAGGTGAAGGATCTGTGTGATCATTCATACATGAGAGACATGAATGAGCATGAATGAAGGCATGAAGAGTGTGCGCACGTGTGTGTTTGTTTGTGTGGGTGTGTGCATCTGGGGCGGATGTAACATTTCCAATTGGGGGGGGGGGGGGGGGGGCTGGGCAGGAGTATGGTATGGCGCGAAGCGACACGGGCGATGAAGCGCACACAATACCATTTTCAGTTACGGTACATGACTTTTATTAGTCAAGTAAAGCATCAATAATAACATCAGTTGTTGTTGAAGTTGCAACAGACACGCAGCATGCATAAAGCTAAAGGTCTGACTCAGAGAGTTTTCTGTTTTCAGTGACGAAATGCTGTTTGTTTTAGTGGTGACACAGCTGTAGTTAGTTAGTAGCAGTAGTAGTGTTTCACATCATTTTAAATATAAGCACTTTAATTTGAAATATCATGGGTTGTTTTGCATGCCATCGGGTTTGGTGGGGCAGACTGGGCATTTAGGGGTGGCATTGCCCCCCCCCCCTCCCCCATGCTCATGCCTAGATCTGCCCCTGGTGTGCATGAGGGGAGGGGGTGTGGGGGTATTCGGGAGGCGAGAGAGAGGAAATACATTCACAATAAAATCTTCTTTGCAAAATGTGACAGATGTTGATCTGACGGTGAAATGAGAGAGATTGTATAACGAAGCACACAGGGTGTGAGAAGCTCTCTGATTACTGCGAAAGGAGCATTCCATGATTTGGCTGATGTGGACATGCACACACTCTACAGTGTGTGTGTGTGTGTGTGTGTGTGTGTGTGTATGGTTTGGGGGGTGGTGGTTGCAACAGGCCCCACGCCCACTCGATCCTGATGGGACGAAAGGCTTTTCTCCCAGAGCCCCAAACTGAGGCTGGGACACTGAGGCTGGGACACCACACTCTATAGTAGGTTCAAGGTTCAAGGTTCTTTATTTGTCACTCCAGTGTATGTCAGGACATATAGAGATGCGCAGTGACGTCACCGCCCCGGTTCCGGAAGTCTTTTCCCAATTCATTTTTCTCATAGACTTTTCGAAAATAATTTATATCAAGACGATTACGCCGCGGCCAAAGCCGCGGCGAGCCGAGTCGTGACGAATCATGATGATACACACAAACTTTTGGGACAATAAAATAATTTCTAAGAAGAAAAACGAAACAAAAAGTCTTGTATCATGCCGTTTTCTACTTCTTCCTAATTATATATTATATGACGATGTTGTGTTTGTTGTCATGATTTGTCACGACCTGAGTTGGCTTTGGCCGCGGCGTAATCGTCTTGATATAAATTATTTTCGAAAAGTCTGAGAAAAATGAATGGGGAAAAGACTTCCGGAACCGGGGCGGTGACGTCACTGCGCATCTCAGGACATATACAGGGATGAAATAACGTTTCCATTGTTCCCCAGTGCAATAAGACGATAGACAGTGCAATAAGAAAAATGACAAATACAAACAATACAAGAGTAGGGAGGATTAGCCAAGAAAGCATCAATCAGCAGTTGGGGAATCACGGAGAGACAATAGGAACTTTAAGCTGCCACATTTTCAGAATGGCTCCCCTTACTGGAAGTACGACTGCTTTGACGCAATCACCGTAGCTGTGAAAATCATTGAGCAAACAGCCATCCACAACGGCGACGGGTTACCATGGTGACACGTCTATGCAGCGTGTGTCAAACAGGTGTGTGTCGAAACAGAACACTCGCAGCGGTGCGTTTTCAGAGGTGGTCCTTGTATTTCAAGTGTGTGCACATATTTTCCCACCGGGACAATTTTGCCTTTGCCAGGCAGTTGGTTAGCCAGATGTAACTCTTTGAGAGCGTAAAAATGAAACCAAATGGACCCTTGCGGGTCCATTTCGTTTCATTTTTACACCCTCAAGAGTTAAAATATTCATCATGTGAATTAGGCCAACTTAGTCTACACAACTAGAGAATGTAGAAGATTAATGGTCATTTATGATCTGTATGTTCCAGGTGAGCATCTAGCGCATTCTAGTGCATTTTGGAAGTGCCACTAGTGCATTTTGGATCTTGTCCAGGCCACTAGGTGGCGCCGCAGGCCACCGGGAAAACTCCCTGTACTCCAGATGGCCAATCCGCCCCTGAGTGTGTGTATCTTCCTCTCTCCTGCAGCGGTGCGTTCTCAGAGGTGGTCCTTGTGTTTAAAGTGTGTGTATCTTCTCTCTATTCCAGCGGTGCGTTCTCAGAGGTGGTCCTTGTGTTTAAAGTGTGTGTATCTTCCTCTCTGTATTGCAGCGGTGCGTTCTCAGAGGTGGTCCTTGTGTTTAAAGTGTGTGTATCTTCTCTGTATTCCAGCGGTGCGTTCTCAGAGGTGGTCCATGTGTTTAAAGTGTGTGTATCTTCCTCTCTCCATTGCAGCGGTGCGTTCTCAGAGGTGGTCCTTGCCCAGGAGAAGCTGACCGGTCGGATGTTCGCCGTCAAGTGCATCCCGAAGAAAGCTCTGAAGGGGAAGGAGAGCAGCATCGAGAACGAGATCGCTGTGCTGCGAAAGTAAGTCATGGAACACACTCAAACACTGGGGTGACGACTGTATGTTTCATATTTTCTCAGGGCCCTATTTGGTTGCAGTACCAGACATGCCCACAAAACCAAATAGACCCTTGGCGGGTCCATTTGGTTTCATGTTTATATCTGGAGAGTTAAAATATTCATCATATGAATTATCCCTACACAAGTCTACACAACTAGAGAATGTGGAATTGTGGACAAAAAGCTAAATAATTCATTCGTTTTTGGGGTCTGTGGGGCTAAAATGTCATCAAATAAAGGCGGAGGAGAAAATTTTCAGTCACAGGACTTCTATTAGTCAAGTAAAGCATCAATAATAACATCAGTTGTTGTTGAAGTTGCAACAGACATGCAGCATGTATAAAGCTAAAGGTCTGACTCAGAGAGTTTTCTGTTTTCAATGATGAAATGCTGTTGGTTTAGTGGTGACACAGCTGTAGTTAGTTAGTAGCAGTAGTAGTGTTTCACATCATTTTAAATAGAAGCACTTTAATTTGAAATATCTTGGGGTTGTTTTGCATGACATCGTGTTTGGTGGGGCAGACTGGGCATTTAGGGGGGCATTGCCCCCCATGCCATGGCTAGAGATCACCTCTCTCTCTCTCTCTCTCTCTCTCTCTCTCTCTCTCTCTCTCTCTCTCTCTCTCTCTCTCTCTCTCTCTCTCTCACTCTCTCTCTCTGTCTCTCTCTGTCTCTCTCTCTCTCTCTCTCTCTACTCTTGTGCACACACTGATTAATTTTCTATCTGCCACGGCTAAGTTGGCGGTTTGGCTTAGCCGCAGGAACAAGGCCCAAGGGGTGGGCTGTGTGGACCCTGTCCCTGTATTGACTGGGCTTGTGAAAGCGCGGCTTAGGACGGAATATTCCTACTATTTAATGACAGACAATCTTGAACTTTTCCTGGAAAAATGGGCAATTGAAGGAGTCCTGTGCACAGTGGGAGGAAATTCTGAACTGTTACTGTCTTTTTGATTTTGGGTTCTGGTGTATAGTTGCGTCTAGGTACCTTTTTCCCTTTCTTGGTATTAAGCTTGTAGTGTAGGTTGTGAGAAGGTCTGTACCACATAGCAGTGTGTAATAAAGGAATCTTTAAAATCAAATCTCTCTCTCTCTCTCTCTCTCTCTCTCTCTCTCTCTCTCTCTCTCTCTCTCTCTCTCTCTCTCTGTCTCTCTCTCTCTCTGTCTCTCTCTCTCTGTCTCTCTCTCTGTCTTTCTCTCTCTCTCTCTCTCTCTCTCTCTCTCTCTCTCTCTCTCTCTCTCTCTCTCTCTCTCTCTCTCTCTCTCTTCTCTCTCTGTCTCTCTCTCTCTCTCTCTGTCTCTCTCTGTGTCTCTCTCTCTCTCTCTCTCTCTCTCTCTCTCTCTCTCTCTCTCTCTCTCTCTCTCTCTCTCCCTCTCTCTCTCTGCTTTTCTCTTCTCCGTTCTTCCATGCACGTCCGAGTCACCACCTCCTCCTCGTTACCGGGGCGACAGAGCGTCTCTCACAGATCTCTCCCCCTCCCCACCTACGTTCCGGCGTTAGCGGTTATCACCACCTCATTCAGACCCTTCATCACCCACCCACCCGCCTGTCCAACGGGTCACGACCGTCCAGAACCCTCAGCACGGAACGGAACAGAACACTGTCTGTCTGTCTGTCTGTCTGTCTGTCTGTCTGTCTGTCTGTCTGTCTGTCTGTCTGTCTGTCTGTCTGTCTGTCTGTCTGTCTGTCTGTCTGTCTGTCTGTCTGTCTGTCTGTCTGTCTGTCTGTCTGTCTGTCTGTCTGTCTGTCTGTCTGTCTGTCTGTCTGTCTTCTCAATGGTGCACCTTATGGAAACAGTTCTAAAATAGGCTATTCATTGTAGGTGCGCCTTATAATCCGGTGCGCCTTTACAGTGCGGAAAATACGGTACTTGCCGCTAGGATCGGGCGATATTTCAGTTTAATTATCACCAGGGTTTTCATCTAACAGCTCCATACTCGGATCCGTACAATCTGAGTGGAACCGTGGAAAATGGTGATGGCATTGTGCAAGCTGGTGGTTTGTGGACCATTAGGTGATTGGGTCTCCCTAGCCAAGGTTATCTAAGTAACCTCTGCCACACACATATACACACACACAGCAGCGCGCACACACACGACTGTGACTGATATACTAGCACTTATTTGGACAACCTTGGACAATGACGAATGTTGGTATAACTTGTGTATTTTACCACACTGTAGCGCAGGGGTTTTCAACTGATGGTCCGGGGACTGTAGTGTACTGCCACTTTGTATGCACTTTGTTTTCTGTTTGTGTTGTGCTGTTGTTTTTGTCTGTGATCTATGTTGTTGGAAGACTGAGAGCTCTGTAGCACAATGAATTTCATTGTATTTATACATTCCACTGTATCTATACACATGACAAATAAACCTGAACTGAACTGAACTGAACTGAACCACCAGTAGTCCTTGAGAGAGAGAGAGTTCCAGGTGGTCCCCAGGCTAAATGATAGACTGTTGATTAAACAGATATAACGCTTTGAGAGAGCGTAAAAATGAAACCATTTGGTTTCATGTTTACACTCTCAAGAGTTAAAATATTCATCATGTGAATTAGGACAAGTCTACACAACTAGAGAATGTAGAAGATTAATGGTCATATTGATCTGTATGTTGGGCTGTTTGGTTTCCCCAAATCCAGCCTGGAATTGTGGACAAAAGCAAAATAAATCTTTAGTTTTTTGGCGTCTGTGGGAGTGAAAATGTCATCAAATGGTGGTCCTCCGAGGCTCAAATGCTGAATAAACAGTTGTCCCTGGTATCAAAAAGGTTGAAAACCACAGCCGTAGCCAGGGGCGTAATCTCTATGTAGGCTGCAAGGCGATGGCCGGGCACAACAGGGCCATCAAATATTCAAATGCTAATCAGCTGGCTTTTGTTTGTGTGATGAAGATCCAATCTCTCTATATAAATACACACACACACACACACACACACACACACACACACACACACACACACACACACACACGAGCCAGCGCCGTCTGTGATGAAGCCCCAAACTCTACTATATAAAGCAAAGTCGGCATTGCACAGGGCACACATTGGTCGCAGCTTTTTCACAGCCTACATTAAAGATGGAGTGCCATGATTTTTTTCTACCCTAAAACATGATCATCAGGTATTAATATTACCGTATTTTCCGGACTATAAGGCGCACCTAAAAGCCTTTAATTTTCTCAAAAATCCACAGTGCGCCTTATAATCCAGTGCGCCTTATATATGGATTGTTCGACTGCAGTGACTTCTATTCTATAACTGTAGTAGCTTCTATTCTCTGCGCCTTATAATCGGTGCGCCTTACATATGAAAACAGTTGTAAAAGAGTGCGCCTTATAGTCTGGTGCGCCTTATAATCCGGTGCGCCTTATAGTGCGGAAAATACGGTATATGAACAGTAAGATTTTTTCCCAAAAAGTGTACAGTGTTTGTTAAACTGTCATTTTTATGCAAAAGTAAAACAACGATCTGAGCACTCAAAAAGTTAAAACTTAAAAAAAAAGATTTATGATTCCACCCTACCAGTTCATTAAGTATGCTGGTTTGCCTGGTGGGTGGTGATGGGTGGAGATCCACCTGAACTGAAGCCACACCACAGCTTTAGTTGCATGATAAAGGGGGAGGAGTTAGGGGAGGGCCTGAGCATGTGATGTCACTATATTGAAGTTTTTTTCATTAGCACATTTGAGGGGTCTATTGACATACTGTCACCTCTTAAACATGTACAAAATTGAAAAAAAAAAAATACAAAAAAAAAATACAAAAAACATGGCATCCTCTCTTTAAGACGGACACAAGATTACGCCCCTGGCCGTAGCAGTCTGACTGACTGACTGACTGACTAATGTGTAGTTAGATATTGTAAATTCCCAAAGGTCCAGCCTGGTGGACAATCATGTTTCTGCGCTGCTTGACATTCAGATGCTCTTTCTGCTTCATAAATTCTATTTTCTATGACAAACGTTTTGACTTATCCTTCCCTGACCTCTGGTATCTGCCATAGTCTGTGTGTGAGCAGCGGCTAATAAGCAATAAGCACACAGCCATTACTAATGGACTAACACACACTATAATGAGACCTTATCTGGCATTTACTCTCTCTGTCTCTCTCTCAGGGGCGGATCTAGGCATGGGCATGGTGGGGGGGATGCCCCCCTCAATGCCCAGTCTGCCCCACCAAACACGATGGCATGCAAAACAACCCAAGATATTGCAAATTATATTATTATTTAAAATGATTTGAAACACTACTACTGCTACTAACTAACTACAGCTGTGTCGCCACTAAACCAACAGCATTTCATCATTGAAAACAGAAAACTCTCTGAGTCAGACCTTTAGCTTTATGCATGCTGCGTGTCTGTTGAAACTTCAACAACAACTGATATTATTATTGATGCTTTACTTGACTAAGGTATGGTTGCGACTTCATCCTGTGGCGCGAAGCGACACGGGCGATGAAGCCGCCCCCCATAACATTTTCTCCTGCCCCAATTGGGAAATGTTACATTCGCCCTGCTCTGTCTCTCAAAGAAGAAACAAATGGATCCATTAGGTTTCATGTTTTACGCTCTCAAAGAGTTACATCTGCCTAATCAACTTTCCATCATTTAGCCTGGGGACCACCTGGAAACCTCCCAAGGACCACTGGTGGTCTGGACCACTGTACTATAGGGGGACACATTGAAAGCATGCAGGGGGGGGGGGGGCAGGAAAAAAATGCCATCGCATTTTCTGTTACAGGACTTTTATTAGGCAAATAATTAAGGGACAACACCCGATATTTATTTCCGAATAACTTATTAGGAAACAAATCACCACTTCGAAGGGTGTTATCCCGCTTATTACATAGCTTACTTCAGTGGTTTCCAGCCAGTGGTCCGAGGACCACCAGTGGTCCATGAGAGGGTTCCAGGTGGTCCCCAGGCTAATTGACGGGAGAGTTAGTTAACCAGATGTAACTCTAAACCAAATGGACCCGCAAAATAATCATGAAACTCTCTCGAGAGTTATAATATCCATCACCTGAATTGCAACGTCATGTAAACAACCAAATACCATATCTAACCAAATGGACCCGCTAACGGCGTGCTGGAACTAAATGTGGAAGCGCACCATGGATTGATATTAGCAAAGCTGCCCTTTGCGGACCTTGATTATGCAGCAGTCAAATAGAGCGGAGCGGTGAATTATTGTGTAATATGTTACCGCTCACATGACCAGAACGCTGGCTTCTGATTGGAGCATTCATTCAAGCCATGTAATAAGCATCAATAATAACATCAGTTGTTGTTGAAGTTGCAACAGACACGCAGCATGCATAAAGCTAAAGGTCTGACTCAGAGAGTTTTCTGTTTTCAATGATGAAATGCTGTTGGTTTAGTGGTGACTCAGCTGTAGTTAGTTAGTAGCAGTAGTAGTGTTTCAAATCATTTTAATTATAAGCACTTTAATTGGAAATCTCTAGGGTTGTTTTGCATGCCATCGTGTTTGGTGGGCATTGCCCCCCTAAATGCCCACACCTAGATCCGCCCATGCTTGGTCCACTGCCGCCGCCTCCTCTGACCTTGAGAATTGCGTCGCCATCAGCAATCTTCACTGTGTCAATCATGTAGATTGATGTTTATTTATTTATATCTTTTTAAAGCAGTCATTCACAGTCACACTGACCACGTCTATTTGCAGTGTTGGAGCAGATGGGAAATCACTTATTATCGCTGGTTCTTCTCATGTTATTTACCAAATTAATGCCAATCAAATAAAGCATATAATTCCAAGTACGCGTTATTTTGAGTTGATTGTATACTACAGGGGTTTTCAACAGGTGGTCCGGGGACCACCAGTGGTCCCTGAGAGGGTTGCAGGTGGTCCCCAGCTAAGTTGCTTAAGATGTAACTCTTGAGAGAGTTACAACATTCATCATGTGAATTACCCCAAGTCTACACGACTAGAGAATGTTGAAGATTAATAGAAATCTTTAGTGTTTGGGGTGTGTGGGGCTAAAAATGTCATCAATTGGTGGTCCATGGCTCAAATTCTGAATAAATGGTGGGCCCTGGTATCAAAAAGGTTGAAAACCACTGATTATACTACATGGTAACACCCAGTAGGTGGCAGTAATGCAGATGATGGCCAGAAATGAAGCACATTTCTGGTCATAGAGTAAAGGGTAATTCCGGTCTGGCCGTTTACTGTTGCTATGGAAACAGGGTGGTGTTGTTATCATCAAGGCCTCGATCGGAGCGATCGTGTTTTCTATCATATATGAGTCAAATCAAGCTGAATTGACGCGCCGATGTTTGGATTATGACCAGCAATGGACATACAGACCGCACACGCGCACATGCAAGCGTGCACCTGACGATTTTGGCCTTTTCCGAGTACTATCTGCCATTAGCGATCACACTAAAAAAATGCTAATCGCCTGAAATTAATTATTTAAAGCAGGGGTTTTCAACAGGTGGTCCGGGGACCACCAGTGGTCCCTGAGAGGGTTCCAGGTGGTCCCCAGGCTAAATGATGGAAAGTTGGTTAACCAGATGTAACTCTTTGAGAGTGTAAACATGAAACCAAATGGACCCTTGCGGGTCCATTTGGTTTCATGTTTACACCCTCAAGAGTTAAAATATTCATCATGTGAATTAACCCCCAAGTCTACACAACTAGAGAATGTAGAAGATTAATGGTCATTTTGATCTGTAGGTTTTACTGTTTTGTTTCTGAAATCCAGCCTGGAATTGTGGATAAAAGCAAAAAAAAAAAAAAAAAAAAGAAATCTTCAAAAAATTCATCAAAAGTCATCAATGTCATCAAATGGTGATCCGTGTCTCAAATGCTCAATAAATATTGGGCCCTGGTATCAAAAAGGTTGAAAACCACTGATTTAAAGCATCAACAGCGTCAAGGGCAATAAGAGAGTTAACTGGCTTGAAAACTCGTCTATAGCCACATTTTGGGGCAGTTGAACAATGATGGCTGTCAGTCACAATGTGGGACAGACAGACAGACAGACAGACAGACAGCTCAATTTGTGAGACACCTATGCAGGGCTTGACACTAACACTTGCCCACTTGCCCGGGGCAAGTAAAAAAAAATGGTGGGGCAAGTGAAGACTGCTACCTGGTTGCCCGATCGGGCAAGTGTGCAACTTAGTGCACTATAACACAACACAAGATAAATTTGTCTTGAAGGCAGTCATTGCACTCTGCCTCTGTGTCTTTACCTGCTTTCTAGATATACACAATTCCAGGCTGGATTTGCGAAACAAAACAGGCAAATTAACACATCAGAATGACTAATTAAGATGATGAATTTTAACTCTTGAGAGCGTTCTCAAGAGTTACATCTGGTTAACCAACTTAACTGGGGACCTCTGGAACCTGGGGGGCAAGTGACCATACATGACCTGAGGGCAAGTAGAACCTGACTTGCACTTGCCCGATGGGCAAGTACCTCGGAGACCTTAGTGTCAACCTCTGCCTATGTCTTGTAAATGAGGGTCTGTCCCACTCAAACAGGGACATGTGGTCACCCTGTATTAGCCCTTATCTGTGATAGTGTTGGTGGGAGGTAATAATTGTCATGCTATACACTATGCTGCCTGCTCTCTGCTCCAATAGCCTGGAACCAAGGACACACATGCACAGTTGCACACGGGCACGCACACACACACACACACACACACACACACACACACACACACACACACACAGTGGTGTGCTGTGTCATGCTGTGATTGTCTGTTGTGTGTGTGTGATGTGTGTCTATAATGTGTGTGTGTGTGTGTGTGTGTGTGTGTGTGTGTGTGTGTGTGTGTGTGTGTGTGTGTGTGTGTGTGTGTGTGTGTGTGTGTGTGTGTGTGTGTGGTGTGTGTGTGTGTGTGTGTGTGTGTGTGTGTGTGTGTGTGTGTGTGTGTGTGTGTGTGTGTGTGTGTGGTGTGAGAGGGATGATAGTTTCCCTTCCATTACTCCAGAGTGTCGACTGTCTACTGCTGGTCTTTGATTAAAGGCAGACACAGTTTAAATGCATCTGTATTATCTCGGTTCTGGCGGTTAGCTCCGGCAATCGGTCCTGCGTGTGTGTGTGCGCGAGCGTGTGTGTGTGCGCGCACGCTCATCACCATCTGCTTTTTGCATTTTTTTTTAGTCAAGGTATCTGCACTTCACTCTTCACAATACAATACAGTGGATATGCATGTGCACACGCAAGCACACACACATACACAGACAGAAACACGCACACAGACACATACACACGCAGATGCGCACACTAGAGGTGGGAAACCCGACCGAAACCCGACCCGGCCCGTCGGGTACCCGACGGGCCGGGTAGGGTAGGGCTCATTTGCTTAATTGGTGGTCGGGTTTTCGGACGGGTTCGGGCTGGGCTATCTTATATATCTTATATATTATGGGCTATATTATTATTATAATAATAATTAACAAAACGAAAACGAAGGGAAGAAAAAGTGTGCTATCATTTTAATATTTTTTTTTAGGTGAAAAAAGGGTGTCGGGTTGTCGGGCCGGGCTGCGCATATATTTTAATAATAATGGTCGGGCTAGGGCCGGGCTGGCCCTAGCCCGACCTACCCTAGGGTAGGGTCGGGCTGAAAAAAAGTCGGCCCGACCCAGCTCTAGCGCACACACACATTTAGATCATTGATGTACTGTTTTGTTTTGTTGTTTTTTTGTTTTTTTCTCCTTCCATTCAGGCAGTGCCGCCATGTCTGCTTATTATAAGCGACATTTGACTATTTATTTTTTCAAAGTGTTCAAAATACTCACATCAGTTTATTTTCAGGTTATTTTTAGGTGTTTTTCTAATGTTGTGCTTGATGCTTGTTTTCGTAAAACTGGGCACTTGTTTCTCTAAAACTGGCAACACACCAATAAATAACAGAAAATGATGCAAGACTTATGGGTTGTATGAGAGATGTCAATAGAATGTAAATACTAGAAATAATGAATCATTTTCTGGTTTGTGTTTCCTCATAGGATCAAGCATGAGAACATTGTGGCTCTGGAGGATATCTACGAGAGCTCCAACCATCTCTATTTGATCATGCAGCTGTGAGTACTTACCTACGCACACGCATGCACGCGCACGCACACACAACACACACACACACACACACACACACACACACACACACACACACACACACACACACACACACACACACACACACACACACACACACACACACACATAGACGTGCACGCACTCACACACTCACACCACACACACACACACACACACACACACACACACACACACACACACACTTGAATTCAAAGTGCTTTATTCACATGAGTGAACATAATATGTATACATTTCCAAAGCACAATGCAACAATACTTAAGATCAAGACAAAAATTATGCATATTTGAAAGTCTGAATGCGTTCATGGTTGATTTGAAATCTGTGGGAAGTATGTGTCTCTGATGTCTTATTGCAGTGGACAGTATGTGTCTCTGGTGTCTTGGTACAGTGGACAGTATGTGTCTCTGATGTCTTGGTACAGTGGACAGTATGTGTCTCTGATGTCTTGGTACAGTGGACAGTATGTGTCTCTGATGTCTTGGTACAGTGGACAGTATGTGTCTCTGATGTCTTGGTATGGTGGACTAATGGTTAGGAAGTAGATGTAGCAACCAAGTTCTGTGTGCAGTGGGTGCATAGTCCATCTTCTCTTGGGATGCCTTTCTCCATTACACAAACACAACATACACGTTGGTTCTCTCCTAGCTCTGGTCCAGAGCTCCACTGATTCTGAGTCTGACTTGCATTGGAGCTCTGTTGGTCTCCGTGCATTCGGCCATTACTCCACCCGACCAGCCTCTCTTCTCTAGTGGATATATAAAGAACGTTTTACCTACTCACCAAAATAAACACGTCTTGTGTCATTAGAAAGCCTACTTACCTTAGTGGTAGCACTCTGAGTCCCCCACCACACGGATAAAATGGACTTTTTGGCCAGAACGTGATCGTTTTTCACTGAAGGAAAAATATTTCCTATGGACGTTTTCTATTGGCAATATCGGTAGAGGGCGCAAATAGGGGAGAGATACCGTAGTTCTCTCCCCCACTTTTCACCCCCTGCCACCTTATGTACTTGTAAATGTGTCAGTGTTAGTCATTTGCTGTCCCCTCCTAACCCCCATGGTGTCAGATTAAACAGACACAGTGGGTCTGGGTTGGGATTGAACCCAGGGTGACTCTTTAATCTCCTTCCCCCCTCTCTGCCTCTCTCTCAGTCCCACTGGTTCCACTCTGTAAACCCTTTACAGTCCTCTAGCCCTGTGGTTTTCAACCTTTTTCTATATCAGGGCCCACCAATAGAGTGGCTAGCACAGGGGTGGCCAACCCGCGGCTCGCGAGCCGCATGCGGCTCTTCAGATGGTACATGTGGCTCTTAGGGGCTTCCACATGAAACCATCAAAAACCTTTTTTTATATATGCCAGGGCCCACCATTTATTCAGAATTTGAGCCTTTACTACCATTTGATGACATTTTAGCTCCACAGACCCCAAAGCTAAAGATTTTGTTTACTTTTGTCCACAATTCCAGGCTGGATTTGGGAAACCAAACAGTCCAACATCCAGATCAAAATGACCATTAATCTTCTACAATCTCTAGTTGTGTAGACTAATTTGGGCTAATTCACATGATGAATATTTTAACTCTTGAGAGTGTAAAAATGAAACCAAATGGACCCGCAAGGGTCCATTTGGTTTATTTTTACATTCTCAAGAGTTACATCTGGTTAACCAACTTTCCATCATTTAGCCTGGGGACCACCTGGAACCCTCTCAAGGACCACTGGTGGTCCCGGACCACCTGTTGAAAACCCCAGTGGTTTGCAGCCTTTTTCATATCAGGGCCCACCAATAGAGTGGCTAGCACATTGGCTGCATGAAATTACAACACATGCATGACAACAATGTCTGCTTTCCCAATAAAATATTCTGTTGCGCAGAGAAAAGAGTGTTCTGTTAAATGAAAAGAGAAGTTTACTTTAAGAAAAAGTAGTCAAGACTTTAAAAAGAGAAAAGAAATGCACTTTGCGTTCTACTGTTTTACCTATTTACATAGAGTATGTTCACTAACAGAAAGAAAAGTGCAGTTTGCAACTTCATCCATTGTCGTTGTTCATTAAGAACCACCTTATTCCCTATTGGAGAATCAAATGAAAAGATATTGAAAATGAATAATCTTTTTTAGTAGTATTTCCCCCCCAACAAATCGAAATCAGAATTGAAATTGACTTTTCACAGACAAAAAATCGAGGTTTTATTTTTAGGCAAAATCATGAAGCCTGAATCATGAATCATGAAGCATCATGTTCCTCTCCTCTCCTCTCCTCTCCTCTCCTCTCCTCTCCTCTCCTCTCCTCTCCTCTCCTCTCCTCTCCTCTCCTCTCCTCTCCTCTCCTCTCCTCTCCTCTCCTCTCTTCTCTTCTCTTCTCTCTTCTCTTCTCTTTCTCCTCTTCTCTCTCTTCTTCTCTTCTCTTCTCTTCTCTTCTCTTCTCTTCTCTTCTCTTCTCTTCTCTTCCTCTCTTCTCTTCTCTTCTCTTCTCTTCTCTTCTCTTCTCTTCTCTTCTCTTCTCTTCTCTTCTCTTCCTCTTCCTCTCCTCAGTTCTAGACTCCTCCTCTCCTCTCGTCTCGTCTCGTCTCGTCTCGTCTCGTCTCGTCTCCTCTCCTCTCCTCTCCTCTCCTCTCCTCTCCTCTCCTCTATTCTCCTCTCCCCTCCCCTCCCCTCCTCTCCTCTCCTCTCCTCTCCCCTCCTCTATTCTCCTCTCCCCTCCTCTATTCTCCTCTCCTCTCCTCTCCTCTCCTCTCCTCTCCTCTCCTCTCCTCTCCTCTCCTCTCCTCTCCTCTCCTCTCCTCTCCTCTATTCTCCTCTATTCTCCTCTCCTCTATTCTCCTCTATTCTCCTCTCCTCTATTCTCCTCTCCTCTATTCTCCTCTATTCCCCTCTCCTCTATTCTCCTCTATTCTCCTATTCTCCTATTCTCCTCTCCTCTCCTCTCCTCTCCTCTCCTCTCCTCTCCTCTCCTCTCCTCTCCTCTCCTCTCCTCTCCTCTCCTCTCCTCTCCTCTCCTCTCCTCTCCTCTCCTCTCTGTAGCAAGTATTTTATCCCTCCCATGCTTAGCCAGCCACACACACACACACACACACACACACACACACACACACACACACACACACACACACACACACACACACACACACACACACACACGTGCAATCTCACACCCAGCCTTGCGGCTCCCATGTGCTTGCTGACGAGGGTCAGTTGTCATGGTGACGGGGTCGGGGGTCAACCTCTCTGTGACATCAGGTCTACCTTGAAAGCATCAGGGATGCTGAGAGACTGGTTTTCTACCGTTTATCCTTCCATGGACTGGAGCCACGTGGAGACGCTTAGTCTTAAGGGGCTTACAGACGGCGAGTAATACTGTACATCGTGCATTCGAATTCATTTTCAACCGGCGTTTTGTGCTCAGAAAACGACCTGCGATAAAGAGAGCGTTTATCGCGCGGCGTCCCGTGATTTGTGTGGCGCGCGTGTTCGTTTCGCGCACACACACGCAATGTTTTTGAAAGCTCAATCCAGTGAGCTTTTTGAAACGCCTGCATGGCGTTAATGGATTTTCTTTATGTCGGCACTGCATAGAGAATCGAGAAGCGTTTATCGTTGCCGTCTGGAAAGCCCTTTACATACACTGTGTTCCAAATTAACACATCCAAACAGCAGCTCTGGGAGGCTGTTCTGACATCCTGCAAAGACATTCAAGCAGAAACTCTCCATAAACTCACAAGTTTTATGGACGCAAGCTGCTATCAAACAAGGGGTCCTATGTTTACATCTAACTTGACCTGTTAAGATGTTATGGATTGAAATAGCTTTTTTTCCAGTACGTATGACCTCATTATTGCTATGAATTCAACAAATTACTATTTTCAGTTCTTTCCAAACTAGAAGATTTCTTGAAACTATGATGTGCATAATAAGCTGGAACAAGTTTTTCATTTATTTTCTAAATTCTGTTTTCATTAGGAGGTTTGTTCAACAACATTTGAAATAAAAATTGACAGCTAATGACTTAAAGTATGCTGATCATCATTTGCATCAAAGATGTTGGAAAATCAAACAAAAACATGATTGATTGACCTAAAACCAAAGAATTCTTTTGGTTTTGTTGACAATTCCAGGCTGGATTTGGGAAACAAAACAGTGTAGACTTCTTAATTAAATAGCGCTAATTGAGATGATGAATATTTTAACTTGAGAGTGTGAAAATGAAACCAAATGGACCCGCAAGGGTCCATTTGGTTTCATTTTCACACTCTCAAGAGTTACATCTGGTTACCCAACCTTCCATCATTTAGCCTGGGGACCACCTGGAACCTTCTCAAGGACCACTGGTGGTCCCCGGACCACCTGTTGAAAACCCCTGCATGCCTTAGCTGGATCCTGTTTTGCCAGCAGGCCAGAGAGACACGCACGCACGCACGCACACACACACACACACACACACACACACACACACACACACACACACACACACACACACACACACACACACACACACACACACACACACACACACACACACACACACACACACACACACACACACACACACACACCAGTTTGGTGTCTGTCCCAATGTGTGTCTCTGCTTTGATGTTCTAACATCCAGGCCAGAGGGATCATATCCAACATGTCAGGATGATTAATAATATTAGTGGTTTTATGAATGGGATTCTGGCAACGCGCCACATTAAATATTTATTATTTATAAATCCTGTTAAATGTCAGCGAAGAAACAGGTTTTATAAAGCTCTTGGGGGGATGTTTTTTTTTTTGGGGGGGGGGGGGGGGGGGGGGGGGGATTTACATTTTTATGCACAATTATTGAGCAGATTTTTTTATAAAGGATTTATTTTTAACACGGAGTAGACCTTACGAATTTGCGGTGTAGCCTATAATTTTGTAGTAGTAGTAGAATTAGTTTGACATTATAAGCTTTTTTTTTTTTAAAGACTTGTTTTTAGCTTTCAACCAGTGGTCCGGGTACCACCAGTGGTCCCTGAGAGAGGATTCCAGGTGGTCCTCAGCTAAATGGAAAGTTGGGTTAACCAGATAACCAGTAACTCGGTTAGTAACCCGGTGAACCAATAACTCCCTGTCCAAGTCTACACAACTAGAGAATGTAGAAGATTAATGGTCATTCATGATCTGTATGTTGGACTGTTTGGTTTCCCAAATCCAGCCTGGAATTGTGGACAAAAGCAAAATAAATCTTTAGTTTTGGGGTCTGTGGGGCTAAAATGTCATCAAATGGTGGTCTGTGGCTCAAATGCTGAATAAATCGTGGGCCCTGGTATGGAAAAAAGTTGAAAACCACATACTACCTATGGTAGAATATCCTAAAATGTATGTAAATGACTCACTTGCATAATAGCACTGTATGACTGTGTGTTTGGGTGAGTTGTAATCGAGTTCAAAGAGAAGTACGCACATCACACACCCAGTGATAAATACTGCATGATATACTGGGCAACAATATGCCGGAAATGATGTGTGTAAATAATGACACTCCAGGAACCACATTTATTTAGGATAAAGGACAACAATCCACAAGCTCATAGCGCCAAACCCATCAAACCAAATGGACCCGTAAAGGTCCATTTGGACCATCTTACGCTCTCAAGAGTGTAAAGAGGGCACCAGTGGTGCCCACACTTTTTTGACTTGAGAGCTACTTTGAAAATGAGCGGCTCAACAAGATCTACACATCAAAAATGTGATTGTTCCATTACTGAAAATCCATTTCAAGCCCCCCTAGAAAGTTTGAGCTTTGAAATAGTGGTGATGGTGTTACTTACTGTTATAGTGTTTAAAGGTAGGGGAAGTGATTTCACTTTTGTCAGATATCACCCAAAAAATATTTTTTTCTGTTAAAATGCTCTATTATAAGGTGTGGAAACCACATATGGAGTTTCCCCCTCCCCCACGTTAGCAGAGGAGCTAATAAAAGTTCCCCAGGTCACCACAATTCTCCTCCAATCAGGAGAGAGCAGCAGGTTCACATAGTGTAGCTACTCTTGGGGGCCCCTAGTGCACCAGGCTGGTACTACACCATGAATTTCAAATCACTTCCCCTATACCTTTAAGAATAATGTACTTATAATGAAAAATAGAGGGAGAGAATTGGAAGGTTTTCCTGTATATGCTACTGTATTACTGACATTTTGAGGTTTGTGTTGACAGTTGGTCAAAATATCAATTATTCTCCATTTTCTATTTGTGTGGACTCTTGAGAATTACGTATTTCAGATCTTTAAATATAATATAACCAAATATATCCATTTGGTTTCATTTTAATGCTCTCAAGAGTTCTATAAGGATCTATAAGGATTCAAAGCTGGGGGACTGTCATGTGATCTCCTGAACGGTCTGTGTGATCTACTGGTAGATCACACGCGTTTATGCTCAAGAATTGAGCATATGCCCCCCTGCTGGGATAGCCTAAAATCGCCAGTGATGCCAGCTATTTCCGATTTTCCGTTTCGGCCTATAATTCCCCTTTCACTGTAACCCTTAATAATATGTGCATTTGTCACATCATTTTTTCTTCAGTTGTAAGTGAAGGCTGGCCCAGCATTATTGACCCTATGATGACAAGCAACGTTGTAAAATCGCAGGCACTAGATGGATTATTCCTGGAATAACAGCCATGCTGCTTTTTAATTACCTCCTTTGTGTTGTAGAGGCGCTCTTAATGAAAACTGAAGCCAATCGACCACATGCTGTCACTGCAGCATTACTGTTCGCTTTGTTTGAACCCCCTGGACTTAGTATTTGCAGCTATTTATACAGTACTTGTTTTCATGTTGCACCACGTTGACACTTAACATTAAGGGAAAGCTTGATTTATTATTAAAGTTAAGACCTATTTGGTGTTAAAGAGCCTCTTGATGCTGTGTGCATGGAAACGCAACAGGACAGCACACACACACGCACACACACACACACACACACACACACACACACACACACACACACACACACACACACACACACACACACGCACACGTAAATCACTTGTGAAGTTAGGTCTGTGCTCAACAGGCTGCTCAGATACAGGGGCGGATGTAACATTTCCCAATTGGGAGGGCAGGAGAACATGGTATGGGTGCGACTTCATCGCCCGTGGCGCGAAGCGACATGGGCGATGAAGTCGCACCCATACCATACCCCCCCCCCCCCCCCCCCATGCCCATGCCTAGATCCGGCCCTGCTCAGATATCCCTTTTTACTAAGTGTTGATTAAATCATGGTCTAAGTATTCCTCTTACATCACTGTCTGTGTACTAAATCAGAGCCGCTGGACAATGTGTCTATTGTTGTCGTCGCCATAAAATACATCAACAGCTCAACTCACTGTAAGTCCTGACAACTGAGGATCACAGAGGAAGTTCATGAGTTCAGGAAGGGCGATATCCACTAGCGAGACGCAAGATCAAAGCATGTCGCTACTCTACGTAATTATTAGTACTCTGTGGCCATGTCGATTAGGGCTTCATTTTGCCTAAAAATAAAACCTCGATTTTTTTTCCTCTGAAATTGATCTGAAATCGATTCCGATTTTGATTTTTTTCTGGGGTGAAATTAATTTAAAAATTAATTGTATTAATTGTGAAGCCCTATCGAACCTCTCATGCCAAGATCGTGTCGATAGTCGCTGGTGGATTCCGCTGTCTCTAGCAGAGTTACCACTATTGTTCTGTAACGTTAATATTGTTTTGTTTTTTGTTTTTTTTAGAGAGAGTATCAAACTGGTCAGAGTTGAGAATCCTTCATGCACAGAGCCTGTGGTTTGTTCCCCTTCAGACAGTGAATGAATAATCATCCTCCGTCACCACAACTAAACAAGTCCAGTCCAGTCTAGTTTGGGCTGACAGTGTGATCTATGGCTGCCTCTGCCCTGCTCCTGACAGCTCCTACTGTATCTGACGCCACAACGATTATTGGGGGCAACTCTGAGGGTTCTAACGCTTTCATCTCAGTTATGATGAACAGCCAGTCCCATGTGTATCAGTGTCGCCGACTTCCAAAACCCAAAATGCACTAGAATGCGCTAGTAGATGCTTGCCTGGAAGGGTTGGGGTTTTGATACAGACCAAAATGACCATTAAAGGTAGGGTAAGTGATTTGAAATTGATGGTGTAGTACCAGCCTGGTGCACTAGGGGCGCCCAAGAGTAGCTACACTATGTGAACCTGCTGCTCGATCCTGATTGGAGGAGAATTCACCCTCCACCTGGGGAACTTTTATTTGCTCCTCTGCTAACGTGGGGGAGGGGGAAACTCCATATATGGTCTGCACACCTTATAATAGAGCATTTTAACAGAAAAAAAGCGAAATATAGCGACAAATGCGCCAAGTTGGCAACACTGCAAATGCGCGTGCACGCCCATGCATGCACCTGGGCCATGTATCACTCCACTAGAGTGATACATGACCCGGCTACAAGAGTGATGCACCACCCTGACTGCTTCCAAATGAACCAGTCAGTGGAAGAGATAGGAGTTGGAGGTGGGAGACTGATGTATAGGTACGCAAAAAATGCCATCAAGGCAGTATTATACACTGTGTGTGCATGCATGTATGCGTGTGTGTGCGGCACACACCGCCCAAGAGACTAATTGTTTTTTTTTTTAGAGAAAGTATTAAATTTAAGATGTGCAGTTGATCACAGGGGCGGATTGGTACATATTTTCCCACCGGGACAATTTTGCCTTTGCCAGGCCACCCTGGTGGGGGCAGCTGGTTAACCAGATGTAACTCTTTGAGAGCGTAAAAATGAAACCAAATGGACCCTTGCGGGTCCATTTGGTTTCATTTTTACACCCTCAAGAGTTAAAATATTCATCATGTGAATTAGCCCAACTTAGTCTACACAACTAGAGAATGTAGAAGATTAACTCCCTTATTGCCCTTGACGCATTTTGACGCTGTAAACACGCTGTAATACCTAAGCCCTTGATGCCCTTGACGCTGTGTTTGACGCTTTATTTAATCCTTAATTTTTATAACATTCATTCAGGCGATTAACATTTTTTTAGCATGATCGGCTAACGGCAGGTTCTACTCACTTAGTAATGGCCAAAATCGCCGCGTGCACGCTTGCACGTGCGCGTGCGCGGTCTGTATGTCCATCGCTGATCATAATCCAACCATCGGTGCGTCATTACAGCTTGATTTGACTTATATATGATAGAAAACACGATCGCTCCGATCGAGGCCTTCATGATGATCACACAACCACACTGTTTGCATAGCAGCAGTGCAACGGATAAACAGGAAGTACTCTTACTCTGTGACCGGAAATGCGCTTCATTTCCGGCTATCGTCCTCTTACTGCCACCTACTGGGTGTTATCATATAGTATATGATCAACTCTACAAATGATGAGTATTTGGAATCATATGCTTTATTTGATTGGCATTATTTGATGAATAAAAAATGTGAAAATTGGGGTATATTGTTGGCATTATGAGGAATAGTGGCATGGCCAGTAATAACTCAACAATGGAATGTGGTAGAGAGATGATTTTTTTTCCTGTGTAAACCAGAGACATTCATGCATAAATGAGATATTTCGTGACATTGTGGTCATATCACAAAATATAATACTGGAATTCAAAATATGGGCCTGGGAGCTTGATTAATTCATTAAAAATGGGCAATTAATGAGTTAATGGTCATTTTGATCTGTATGTTCCAGGCGAGCATCTAGCACATTCTAGTGCATTTTGGAAGTGCCACTAGTGCATTTTGGATCTTGGCAGTTGGCAACACTGCCTCCAGCAGCGTGAGCCAGTGCCCTGGCGCACAGGAGTGAACGGGAATATGGCAACTCTCCTACTTGAAGGCTCTGGTGTAGGACACCTTTTCTTTTTTGAAGGATAGAAACACTAGTTTGCCTGGCCTGGGCCTGGCGCCCTAGTGGCCTGCCCTGGACTTTAAAAAAAAAAAAAGAAAAATCCCTGTCCAGGCCACTAGGTGGCGCAGGCCACCGGGAAAACTCCCTGTACTCCAGATGGCCAATCCGCCCCTGGCAGGACCAGGGTTATTATAGTTATGGATTTTTCATTTTAGTTTAGTTTTAGTTCGTTTTTCGACAGACTTCGTCTCCAGTCCTGTGTGGTCGATGTCGTCCACAGTATGAGCCAGGGGCGGATTGGCCATCTGGAGTACAGGGAGTTTTCCCGGTGGCCTGTGCCACCTAGTGGCCTGGACAAGATCCAAAATGCACTAGTGGCACTTCCAAAATGCACTAGAATGTGCTAGATGCTCGCCTGGAACATACAGATCAAAATGACCATTAATCTTCTACATTCTCTAGTTGTGTAGACTAAGTTGGGCTAATTCACATGATGAATATTTAACTCTTGAGGGTGTAAAAATGAAACCAAATGGACCCGCAAGGGTCCATTTGGTTTCATTTTTACGCTCTCAAAGAGTTACATCTGGTTAACCAGCTCCCACTCCCAGGGTGGCCTGGCAAAGGCAAAATTGTCCCGGTGGGAAAATATGTGCCAATCCGCCCCTGGTATGAACACAAACGTTACGCAATGTTGCAGCGCAACGGTGACCCACCTACAGCCACACTGACACGCCATTATCCCTAGTGTGTGTGCGTGTGCGTGCGTGCGTGCTTTGTGAGTGCACATTCATGTCGTACATGCACAAGCTTGGCCTTTACTTGTCATTCTTGGTCATGACTGTGTCCGGAAAAAAAAATGTTTCGTGCAGGTCATGGAGAGAGGAGAGGGAAGAGAGGGAGGGAGGGAGAGAATTCTCATATTTTCTCCCCCAGAAACTTCATTAGAATTTAACTTCCCCAAGCTCTAATGTGATCTGTCACCATGACGATGCCCCGCAGATTTACTGATTTATTTTCTGTAGGAAACCGCGCAATGATTAGAGACACACACACTAGCAATATTTTGATCAACATCAACTAGCAATGTCAACATCAACGAGGCAACATGATGAGACACATGGTAACAGGCAACACCTCCCATTAAAAGGGGAATTCCACCCATTTTCATTTTTTCCTGAGAGTGCACAAATGTGCACCAAATGGACCCTAGCGGGTCCATTTGGTTCACATTTGTGCACTCTCAGGAAAAAGGAAGCCTTAGTTTGCATTGAATAATTTTCACCCAACTGCCACCCAACTCAAAATGTTCATTTAGCGGAATAAAAATCCTTGTTTTTGTCCACAGCAGTGAAGCAGCAGCAGCCATGGTTTCAGAAAAGTTTATCTGTGTTCAGTCTATGAGAAAGGATCAGGTGACGCCAAGGAGGGCTGTGATTGGAGGATTCCAAAATGTTGACCAGTAGAGGGCGCTAATGATCTGACTTTTCTGACCAGGAGTTGATCATTTTGTATAGAAAGGTGAAAAGTCAACGTTAATAGTTGACGTTGCTTGTTGACGTTGATCAAAACATTGCTAGGTGTATTAGGGCCCTAAGAATAATGCACTGAATTAATAATTATAGAGGGGGAGACTTGTGAAGGGTTTCTTGTACGTTGTACAGTATATGCCACTACTGACGTTTGAAAACAGTATTTGAGGTTTGAGTTGACAGTTCGTGGTGTTGAGTTTAGTCTCTTGCACCCAAAACTAAGAACTTTCCTGTTAGTGTCCACAATTGGGAAGCAGAGAACAGACAAAACATTGGTCAAAATAACAATTATTATCCATGACACGGGGAGAACATGTAAACTCCACACAGAAAGGCCTGTTCGCCAACCCCACCTCGGGTATAGGCAGCTGATTTAGCCTCGCTCACATGCAACCTGAGTCATCAACGGTGGGGGGAAAAATATAGTCAAATTTAGGTGATATGAATTAGTGAGAAGGTTATATTATTGTTACATAACCCACAAACTCAACCGCAAAATTATTCTAATTATTATTTTCAGTGTCCCGACTGTCCGGCTCCCAGTCCCTGGGGTCGGAGTCTGGGATGATAATGTTCTGCACTGTGGAACGGAGCTGGCCGCTGGCTGGGTGCAGGGGCGGATTGGCACATATTTTACCACCAGGACAATTTTGCTTTTGCCAGGCCACCCGGGGGGGGGGGGGGGGGGTCCATTTGGTTTCGTTTTTACACCCTCAAGAGTTAAAATATTCATGTGAATTAGCCCAACTTAGTCTACACAACTAGAGAATGTAGAAGATTAATGGTCATTTTGGTCTGTATGTTCCAGGTGAGCATCTAGCGCATTCTAGTGCATTTTGGATCTTGGCAGTTGGCAACACTGCCTCCAGCAGGTTCTGGTGTAGGACACCTTTTCTTTTTTGAAGGATAGAAACACTAGTTTGCCTGGCCTGGGCCTGGCGCCCTGTCCAGGCCACTAGGTGGTGCAGGCCACCGGGAAAACTCCCTGTACTCCAGATGGCCAATCCGCCCCTGGCTGGGTGAATCTCAAATACCACCATCGTCCTCTTTCTCGTCCTCAGCATCTGTGATGTAGTCTGGTAGAATAATATCACTGGTTAGACGTTAGTCTGGAATCCGTTTGTACAGCAGGTTGTATTTGCAAGGGGAAATATCCCATGGAAACATAACCTCAAAGCTGAGGTTTCAAAGTCACAGCAAAACAAGTTCCACTTTGAATTGTTGTGCTCTGATCGGTCACAAACAACCCTGGGCTGAGGGGAATGTGTGTTTTGTAATTCTGCCTGCGACGCAAACATCATGTTTAGCTTGAAACATTTTTTCCGCATGAGCCTCCAGACCTTTTTGCTTTTTCGCTTGTGCTGTCCCCGGGCCGCCAACATTTACTTTTGTTTTTGTTTTCTCTATAGACTATTCATATTTCAACTTGAAACTTTTTCAATTCGTCCTCCTGTAACCTGCGGATGCTTCAATCGATCTATCATGCCGTCTTTCTTCCATCACAGGGCTGTGCTCACTGAGTCTGTACCTGGTTAATATTTATCTCTGTTCTGGGTGGGTCACAGTGCTCAGATATCCTGCCCTTGTGTATTCTCTGTTTAGATCCAGATAGTGTTCTAGTTTTACTTTACAATGTGTCAGTTAGTTTTTGCCGTTTTGGTTTAGTCCAGGGGTTCTAAACCAGTGGTCCAGGGACCACCAGTGGTCCTTGAGAGAGTTCCAGGTGGTCCCCAGGCTATAAATGCAAAGTTGGTTAACCAGAGGTAACTCTTTGAGAGCGTAAACATGAAACATGTTTACATGTTTACACTCTCAAGAGTTAAAATATTCATCATGTGAATTAGCCCAAGTCTACACAACTAGAGAATGTAGATGATTAATGGTCATTTTGATCTACAGTATAGGCTATGTTTGATTGTTCTGTTTTCTCTAGTTTGGTATTGTGGAATGTTATCATGTTATCAAATTGTGGACCAATGGGTTTTCTTTCATCTTGTGGCTCTGTTTGTATCTCACACACTCTCGCGCGCACACGCACGCACGCACGCACGCACGCACGCACGCACGCACGCACGCACGCACGCACGCACGCACACACACACACACACACACACACACACACACACACACGCTGTAGTAGTGTGAATGTTGTATCCATCAGATAGTAATGAATAGATGGACTGTCACAGACCCCCTGCAGTGAAGAGAGGGTTACAGCAGACCCTCAAGCTTCTGCTCTGCCATCTGTCTCACTCACAGCACCACCACGCACATGCACACATACACACGTGCACACCCACGCACGTGCACACATACACACACACACACACACACAAAACAAGCTCTGTACTCATTACTGGATTGGAGTTGGTTGGTAGTGGTGTGAAGGAATGGTGCCACTAAACAGAGCGAGAGAAACAGACATCTATGTCAGTGGTTTTCAACCATTTTCATACCAGGGTCCACTATTTATTCAGAATTGGAGTCAAGGACCACCATCTGAGGATATTTTAGCCCCATTTTCTTTTGCTTTTGTCCACAATTCTAGGCTGGATTTGGGGAAACAAAACGGTCAAACATACAGATCATAAATGACCATTAATCTTCTACATTCTCTAGTTTTATAGACTTGCGATAATTCACATGATTAATATTTTAACTCTTGAGAGTGTAAACATGAAACCAAATGGACGCGCAAGGGTCCATTTGGTTTCATTTTTACACTCTCTGGCGACCAATTGAAAACCTTTGACCTTAACAGTGATGTGCATTAACTAAACAGCTAAGCTACATAGCTTAACTACATTTTCCTGTAGCTTGTAGTGTAGCTTACTACATTTGTTCTGGGGATAGCTTGTAGTGAAGCTACACTACTTGTTTTGAGTAACAAGGAGTGTAGCTTACTACATTCAGCCCAGCTTCTCATCCAGACAACAGTCATATCTAAACTGGACTACTATAACTCCCTCCTTACTGGTCTACCGGCATGTGCACTTAAGCCCCTCCAATTGATCCAAAATGCTGCAGCCCGTCTGGTCTTTAACCAGCCCAAATTCTCACATGTCACTCCGCTTCTCCGCTCCCTCCATTGGCTCCCAGTCGCTGCATGCACAGTGTTCAAAACTCTCACGCTTGCATTCAAAGCAACCAAAGGTTTGACTGCACCTTACCTCAGTGGCCTCATAAAACCCTACAAGCCCTCCCGCGCACTCCGATCAGCCGACACTGGGAAGCTGGCAGTAGCCCCACTAAAAAACGCCTGGACAACGCTCCACGCGCCCCAAGCTCTTCTCCCTCCTGGCTCCAAAACTATGGAATGAACTTCCCCCTGCAATCAGGACCTCAGACTCACTAACTATTTTCCGCCGCAGTCTTAAGACACACCTCTTCAGACTCCATCTCAACCCATAGCACTTGTATTATATACCAACCCACAGTACTTGCTGCAATGACTTATATAGGCTGCCTAATGTATTACAATGTTTTTAGCGCTTCATTGTATGTTGTAAAATGTATTGTAAATCCAGATTAAATTGTAAACTTTTCACCATTGTAAGTCGCTCTGGATTAAGAGCGTCTGCTAAATGCCTAAATTGTAAATTGTAAATTGTAATTTTCCAATGCATTTTCCAATACAGGTTTTCTACCCATTTTTAATGGGTAGAAAACCTGTAATATATATCCCAAAAGACATGTACATCTCATCTATGCTAAGGGCAATTACGTAACTCAATGTTTTGTTTTTAACTAAAATGAAATCATTACATGCCACCATCTTAGGTACAAACCGACACCTAGATTATTATTATTACTATGATTTTCACCAATATTGTTTTAGTATTATGATTATTATTCAGAAATGTATACATTAAGTTGAGATATGTATTTATATATAGAGTGTTGATGTGGCAAGCTACTTTTGTCATGTAGCTTGTTGTCTAGCTTGCTATATTTTTTTCTGGGGATAGCTTGTAGTGAAGCTACAGAGTAACAAGTGTAGCTTACTACATTTCCCCAGTAACTTGCCCATCACTGGACCTAAACTACCCTTATAGCAGGAGTGGGATATTATTTTTCCCAAGGGGCCAAATGAGATACATAAAATATTGTAGAGGGCCAAGACTAAAGGCTGAACTAAAGGCTGTGTAATATTAATTTAATTTCAAGATAAAAGTAAGCTTAAGACCAACCATTTTGACACCAGGGTCCTCTATTTATTCAGTATCCCAAACTAAAGATTTATTTTGTTTTTGTCCACAATACCAGGCTGGATTTCACAAACAAAACAGGCAAACATTGATCAAAAAATGCCATTCTTTTACATTCTCTAGTTGTGTAGACTTTTGGCTAATTCAGATGATGAATATTTTAACTCTTGAGAGTGTAAACATGAAACCAATTACGCTCTCAAAGAGTTACATCTGGTTAACCAACTTTACATATTTACCTGAAACTCTCCGGACCACTGGTTGAAAACAACTGTATCCATTCATGGGTCGGTCAGAGTCAGCCAAAGGGCCGCATAATGCCCCCATAATGCCCCCATAATGCCCCCATAATGCCCCCATGCCTCATAGAGTACTGTAGTGTTCTGTGCTGCAGTGTGATATACTCCCATACCAGCAGAGGGTGCTGTGGGCCTGTAGAACTACAACCACCAACCAGAGTCCTACACACACATTCCATCACAATGCACTGTAGTGTATTCTGTATTCTGCACCTTGCACTTTGTGCATTGCCTTGTGTTTTTTATTGTTTTCACTGTTAATATGTGTTCTGATTAGCTTTTTATTATTTGTAATTGGAGCTCTTGGGTATTATAGTTTTTCCACATGTAGGCTATGCACCTAAACGGTGCATCTAGTCTAACAACTAGATCACTTTTAGAACCATGGTTTCCAAATAGTCGTCACTGGTAACCAAATAGACCCTCATTAGTCTTGAGAGATACAAAATTAAACCAAATGGACTTGTATTGTACAGGTCCATATGATATAATTTTAAACTCAGTTGTCGCAAAATTATGGAGCGTGGCGCAGATGGAGAGACATTTCTTAGTTGTGAATGCAGTGAGCCATATTCTATGAAAATATTGAGAAGCACAGACATATAAATAACAAGAGGGTTTTTTTCCCCAGACATTGTATAATCCTTTGTTCTCAGGGGTGGATTGGCACATATTTTCCCACCGGGACAATTTTGCCTTTGCCAGGCCACCCTGGAGGGGGGGCAGCTGGTTAACCAGATGTAACTCTTTGAGAGCGTAAAAATGAAACCAAATGGACCCTAGCGGGTCCATTTGGTTTCATTTTTACACCCTCAAGAGTTAAAATATTCATCATGTGAATTAGCCCCAACTTAGTCTACACAACTAGAGAATGTAGAAGATTAATGGTCATTTTGATCTGTATGTTCCATGCGAGCATCTAGCGCATTCTAGTGCATTTTGGAAGTGCCACTAGTCAGTGCATTTTGGATCTTGGCAGTTGGCAACACTGCCTCCAGTAGGGCGAGCGCACTAGTTTGCCTAGCCTGGGCCTGGCGTCCTGGCCTGCCCTGGACTTAAAAAAAAAAGATGGCCAATCCGCCCCTGTCTCTTCTGCTCAGGTTGAAAAGGGATTAGAATCCTCTCTCTGTCCTCTTCTGGTGCGTCACAGTCTCAGTACTAGATGTCACGGCGTGTGTCTGAGGAGAATTCATAGTAAATATGTGAGCATCTGTGTAATGAGATTTGGGTTTTGCGTCTTGACTTGTGCTTCCAGACAGACATGGAATCGACGCGGTGGTTTGTTGTGTCAGTGGTACGGTGCCAACATGATCCCTCTGTAGAACGGATGGGGTAGACGGCCATGCATCCAGGGCTGGATCTAGGCATGGGCATGGGGGGGCAATGCCCCCCTAAATGCCCAGACTGCCCCACCAAACATGATGGCATGGAAAACAACCCAAGATATTTCAAATTAAAGTGCTTATATTTAAAATGATGTGAAACACTACTACTGCTACTAACTAACTACAGCTGTGTCACCACTAAACCAACAGCATTTCATCATTGAAAACAGAAAACTCTCTGAGTCAGACCTTTAGCTTTATGCATGCTGCGTGTCTGTTGCAACTTCAACAACAACTGATGTTATTATTGATGCTTAATTGCCTAATGAAAGTCCTGTAACTGAAAATGGTGGGCGACGAAGCCGCACCCACATCCCCCCCCTCCCCCCCCCCAATTTATTACATCCGCCCCTGCATGTATCACAGACTCAACTGTTTATTCATAATCAAGGCAACAACAGGCATGTTTTTTGTGGGTTTTTTTTAATGCATATTTTTTTCAAAAGTTTTTAACCTATCCACGACTTTCTTATGGCCCATAATGCATTGCGATTGTGTGTGCGGCAGATCCTGTTGCACACAGGGGAGGGGTTGAGGGAGGGGTCGAGGAGGGAAGCCCCGCCTTCACAGGGGGCAGGCTTCCCTCCTTGTCCCCTCCTATGGCCCCCTCCCACAACTCTGGTACCGGCTCAATTCCTGTTGGTTGTAACAGCGATGTGATCCCAGTATTGGTAGAGCCTCGACTGTTGAAATCTGCGCATCTATGCTTCGTAGGTTCAAATCCTGCTGTCCCCACTTTTTTTCCCCAACAACCACAGACTTTACATTTTCGATAATATAATTAAAGTTAGGTTTAGGCATAGTTTCATTGAGGAGTTAGGGTTAGACTTAGGCATCGTTTTACTGAGGTTATGTTTAGGGTTAGGTTTATGCATTCAACTACTTGTTTGCGGTCAAAAACACAGCCCAGCCCTCCCTACTGCATTGACAACCACAACCTATAAAAAACAGACCCATCCTATAGGGAAAAGAAACTCGACAGCCAAGCGCAGCGCACACTGTTCCTATAGCCATTTGGTAGAGGAGTTGCGACATTGAGAGGGTCAGAAAGTAAGCGCTCGAGCGCTGGTCATACAGCCTGAAAGAGGGACAACCTGGATACAATGTTTTCAACGAGGGCGGTGTAAATACTAGCTGTTTTAGGCATGCGTATCTGCGTATCAGCATGTTATCTGTTTTAAACTGTTGAACAGTAACAACTAAAGTCTCCATACTGATTATGTTGTAAATAGAGTGATGTACGACCTTTAAAGCTTGGCTGTTGCCTGAGTCCATTGCACCGCCTACCTCCGGTACAGGACTTGTCCCTATTTGTTGTCCCCATTCAGTAGAAGTGTAAGCGTAGAAGATCCGCCATTGGACTGACCCCATCAAGTGAACAGAGTTTGCATAACTCTGTCTATACCACTGATGTCAAACATACGGCCCGCGGGCCGGATGCGGCCCGCGCAATGATTTAATCCGGCCCCAGGCTTGTAGAGCAAAAATGTCTGAGTCTATCAAAAAAAAAGTAAGTCTCTAGCACGTTCCTATCAAAAGTTATGGTCGTTTAAAGAAATGCTTCTGAGTTCTCTTCTCTGAGCACTAGTCCGGTAGCTTCACAGCTGGGAGTGCTTAATTGGTTGGAATGTTGACTCGCAGAGAGTGGAGGGGGGAGGGGAGGAGGGGGGGGGGTGTATTGGTGCTGCAAAGTGAGAACTATACCTCAGCAGTAACCTGACTCCGCCAGATGGGGCAGCAGAGAGAGGCGTATTCCCTCCTCCTCTCTCTGCTGCCCCATCTGGCGGACTCAGGTTACTTCACCAGTATAAGGGTCTATAACTGAGGGATCATTCAGATAACAGCTTGGCTATTTAAATATAAATACGGGTAATAATAATAATCCAATTAAAAATATACTGTATTTTAGAAGCATTAGTTATTGTTATTCATCATTATTTTTTAATGTTCTATGATCCATCACCTCAATAAAAAGCATGTCTGCATAATTCCATGGGTTGTGTAGCCATTTCCAAATTTCAGCTAAGACACTATTTGAAATTTAATTTTTTGTATTTTTGACTGGTTTATTGGCGCACTGTAAATAAAAATAGCATCTCCCATAGCAAATGTCTTAATCTAGGCTACATGTATAAAACCAATAATGAAAGTCATTAATAACTATTAGTAGCTACTCTTAATAATAAACTTGATTGTGTGATATACTGTAGCGTAGAAGTTACGGCTGTGTACGTAAACATGCGTGTGCATGCTTGAAGTCTGTGACTGGTCTGTGACTGGTCTATGACTGGCACCGCGGCATGAGTGGCACCGCGGCGTGAGTGGCACCGCGGTGCTCCGGCCCCCATGAAGTCACATTAAGTCCAATGCGGCCCCCACCCCAAAATGAGTTTGACACCCCTGGTCTATACTATCTGACTATTCCTGAGCTCTTTACCATCGAGAAAGCGAGAAACAATAGAAGCCTTTCAAGGTGTCATTTGAGGTGGAATATACTCACTCTGCAAAAATCGTGGATAACTGCATCGTTCTGTGTTGTATGCGCACTCCCTAGAGGCCATTTTCCCCGCGTCTCTCCACATTTGCCAGTTATAGCGCCACCATGAGGGAGATTTCTGATTACTGCTGACTGACAGTTGTACGGACCAAACCAACTGTCTTTGCGTATAGGTTCTGTGTAGAATACTCAAATTAATGTGTGTCATGATGATTGGTTGACATGTGACACTATTAAATACACTGTTAAAATACATTTTAATAGTGCATCAAGAATTATGATGCCTCTGGAACGTTGATACTTAACTGGGGAATTGTGGAATCAATTGAGGCTTGGTATAGTCCAGTGGGAGGGGCTTAGCATGGTCTAGTCCAGTGGGAGGGGCTTAGCATGGTGTAGTCTAGTGGGAGGGGCTTAGCATGGTATAGTCCAGTGGGAGGGGCTTAGCCTCTATAAGAAGAGAACCATGCCACTGCCTAGCAGTCGATGTAGGACTGTGTTGGTGAGAAGACTAAAGGCTAAGCTGACAATACTTTAACGTTTCGTCATACTTATCTAGTTTTAGGGCCGTTTTCCCTACCTGCACCTCTCATTTTGGCAAACACTAACTGCACTGGAAGTCAGAGTGTAACAGTTGCTTTACAAGTCACAGCGAAAACTAGTTTCTTTATGTAAAGTAACTTAATATTGGGAGTTACTACCCAACACTGGATTTTGTGTTCCGATATCCTCGATAGTTCATGAAAAGAAACTGGGCAGTCTGGTTCCACCTGCTGTAGACCAATCCTAACTCACGACACTAAGGTATATATCAGCTCTGGGACAGGAGACAGGCTCACAGAAAGAATCTGACAGACAAGATGGAACAAGTCCTCCTCTTCTCACTTCTGCTGCTGTTCTCCTCTGGTCTCTGTGCTGTTAATGGCACCGACCTCGGCACTACGACCAGCTTAGCCGTCTGCCAACCTGACACCTGTACTATTATCAGTGAGCTGGCAGCCATGAAGGAGAAGATGAACGGCCTCAAGGACACGGTGCAGCAACTGGCCACGGTGCAAGCCAAGCTGCAGGCCAGCAGTGAGCTGGTCCAGGAGCTGAAGAGAGATGTCCAGGATCTGAAGACAGAGAACCAGGCGTTGAAGGACATCGTAGGTAGAGATAGAGCCACGGTGGCTTTCTCTGCCACTTTAGGAAAGCCCATGGGTCCGTTTCAACAGGACATGCCGGTCAAGTACCCTCGCGTCCTGTCCAACGTGGGTTCTGGCTACAACCCCGCCACAGGCAGCTTCACGGCTCCGCTCCGGGGCGTGTACTACTTCATCTACACCATGTTCAATAACATCTCTGGACAGGCCAACTCCGTGTTGTATCTGATGAAGAACGGCGAGCTGTTGGTGGCCACGTTGGACGGCGCGGCCGGCGATATCAACGACAGCGCGACCAACATGGCGGTGGTACAACTGGAGGCTGGTGACAGCGTGTACGTGAGGCTGGTAGCCAACCAACAGATCTACGATGACAGCGGCAACTACAACTCCTTCGCTGGTTTCCTGTTGTTCACCGTGTGATGAAAAAAGAAAAGGAAAAGAATCCTTCACCTCGTTATGATGCGTGAGCACATATCGGTCTGTCCTCTTGCAATAGAGATGCGTTGTCAATTCCGAGTGTTGATTGTGTGTGTTTGTAAAAGCTGGGTTGTGATTTGCAAAATGGTCAAAGTGATGAGATAAGATGTTCTGATCCTCACCTGCATTCACCTTGTATACAGAGTTGTTTGCAAAGTCACTTTTTATGTAGACTTAAGGCCTATTCATAGTTTGATTTACTGTGATCACCGCGACCACCGTTGCCTACAATATGACCTCATACCACCTCAAACACCGCTCTTTCCAGCCCTACTCTCTGATTTTACCAATCACCGCAGCGGTGCTCACTGGCAACGCCCACCAAACAGAGCTAAACCAATCACATTGGCCGGGAGCCGCTGGACATTGTTGGTTGGTCCAGCAGTTTGGACAACCGGCTGCTTGTTTTTGACAGCTGGAGACGTTAAAAAAAAAGAAAGAAAACACAGAACACATCACAGCGCGACAGGCTGGAGAGAACGAAGGAAGGAAGGAATTCAATCATAGAGACAATAATATAAATAGTTTAAGACAGTGGTTTTCAACCTTTTTGATACCAGGGCCCAGCAATTATTCAGCATGTGAGCCACGGACCACCATTTGAGGACATTTTAGACCCACAGACACCAAAACTAAAGATGTATTTTGCTTTTGTCCACAATTCCAGGCTGGATTTGGGAAACAAAAACAGGCAAAACATACAGACCAAAATGACCATTAATCTCATAGTTGTGTAGACTTGGGGTAATTCACATGATGAATATTTTAACTCTTGAGAGCGTAAAAATGAAACCAAATGGACCCGCAAGGGTCCATTTGGTTTCATTTTTACGTTCTCAAGAGTTACATCTGGTTAACCAGCTTAGCTGGGGACCACCTTGAATCCTCTCAGGGACCACTGGTGGTCCCCGGACCACCTGTTGAAAACCCCTGGTTTAAGAAAATAACTATAAACAATAATGGACGCGAGGAGAACGGGAGATGGGGAGAGGGGAGGAGGAGGGGAGAGGTGGTGGTGTATGTATGTATGTATAATAGTGGTATATGTAGACTTATAGCATGCCATGCAAACATAGAACTTGTGTGCACAATTAGCCTATATAGATATTTCACAGTTATGATCTTAGCTTATATATTAGGGATTCACCAATCAGGTTTTCTGGGATCAATCCCGATCACCGATTGTTTTTCTCGTGACCGGACGGACACCGATATCTATCATGTGCGTAAGAGACAAATTTGATACTGTTAGAAGTCAAAACTGTGTGTGGGACGAAGGAGAGAGTGTTTAGGTCTGTCACAAAGATTCAAAATGGTATTATACTTTAGCCTGGCCTCAGTCTGAATTGTCATTCCATTTTACTTCATTATTCATAAATACACATTTGTTTACAAAAGTTTAAAGCAAGGTCTTTTTTTATTATCTACTATTACTACTACAGTCCTAATAAACCCCAGGAAGTTACATCTGGCCACAAATGATCTACTGAATGTGACATTACGAGCATCTGATAAATTCCTTAATAGTAGGCCTAAAGTTTATCCTTCATTTCATCTTTTTGTTTATTCTGCATGCTGTATGTATGTTTTATACATGTACTCTTCGCAGATTTTATCTTTAATTCATTATTATTTCAGTAATCAAAGCTGTTAATAAATGACAAATCCGTCGAAAAATAAATGAACACTGTCCTGGACTCTGACTTGAATGAAAGCGCGAGTAAAGTGACATAAAGATATTTCTGAGAACAAGCTGTTTACTTCCTCCTACAGTGTTGAGACAGGAATGTATTTAGGAGTGTCGTTCTCGACCATGAACTGAACTCCAGAGTGCTGGCATTTTTTTCCATTTTTTGCATATTTCGAGCCGTGCACCTTTAAAGCTGAAAAACTAAACTTCATGCATGTTTTGCAGTCTTCTCCGGGGTGTAGTTCTCGCACATGAACAATGACTACAACTGAACATCCATCACACTTGTTGACTAGATGTAGGGCGTTACTATCCAACAATGGATGTTGTGTTCTGATTTCATCATGGAAAGGATTTGTACCTTGTACCTGTTGTGGAAAAATCGGGCAGTTTGGTTTACCCTGCTGTAGGTAACACTACACTAGGGGCTCGATGGTATAAATATCACCACTGGGACAGAGACAGGCAGACAGAGAGAGACTCAGAGTGACAAGATGGAACAAGTCCTCCTCTTCTCGCTTCTGCTCTTGTTCTCCACTGGTCTCTGCGCTGGTAATAATAACCCCGACCTCGACACTACGACCAGCTTAGCCGTCTGCCAACCAGACACCTGTACTATTATCAGTGAGTTGGCAGCCATGAGGGAGAAGATGAACGGCCTCAAGGACACGGTGCAGCAACTGGCCACGGTGCAAGCCAAGCTGCAGGCCAGCAGTGAGCTGGTCCAGGATCTGAAGAGAGATGTCCACGATCTGAAGACAGAGAACCAGGGCCTGAAGACAGAGGTCCAGGATCTGAAGACAGAGAACCAGGGCCTCAAGACAGAGAACAAGGCACAGGACGAGCAGCTGAAGGCACTGAAGGACATCGTAGGAAGAGAGAGAGCCACGGTGGCATTCTCTGCCAGCCTGGGGAAGTACATGGGTCCCTTTCCGCAGGACATGCCGGTCAAGTACCCTCGCGTCCTGTCCAACGTGGGCTCTGGCTACAACCCCGACACGGGCAGCTTCACCGCGCCGCTCCGGGGCGTGTACTACTTCATCTACACCATGTTCTACGAGAACACAGCCAACGCCGTGTTGGCTCTGATGAAGAACGACGAGCAGTTGGTGTTGACGTGGGACACGGCGCCCGGCGATGCCCACGACAGCGCGACCAGCGCGGTGGTGATTCCCCTGGAGGCTGGCGACAGGGTGTACGTGAAGCTGCGGGCCAACCGACAGATCATGGACGACTCCGGCTACTATAACTCCTTCGCTGGCTTCCTGTTGTTCACCGTGTGATGAGAAATAAAAAAACTTCGCCACGTGACGGACTGTGACGCGTAAGCCCGTCTGTCCATTTGCAGTAGAGATGCGTTGTCAGTTTCTAGTGTTGATTGTGTCAAAAGCTGGGTTGAAATTTGCAAAACTGTCCAAGTGGCCTTTTCTGTTCCTCGCCTGTATCCACCTGTTGTATGCATAGTCTCTTAGATATCATTTTTATCTACACTTATTTAGCTGTGTGTGTAGACTTACTGTTATGATCTTAGCTCATGTATTGGGGATTCACCTATCAGTTTTCTGGGATCAATTCCGTTCACCGATTGGTTTTCTCATGACCGAGCAGACACCAACATCTGTGGTGTGGGTAAGGGGGAAAATTGAATATTCCTGAAATTATTATACTGTATGTTAAAGCTCAATACCCATGTCAAAACTGTGTGACTGACCTAAACATTATCTCCTTACTTCCCACACACAAAGATGCAAAATTACAAAATATTATACTGATTTATTATCTTATAAAAGATCAGTTTACTCCAGATAAGATAAATTACTGATCACAGATCATCGTGACTATTGGCTGATTATCGTTGCATCTCAATTATGTATGATTCCCTACTACTATATGATGTCATGCTTTTTATTTTCTTCACTGCCTTATGTAAATCACTCACAGAATTAAGAGCTTCTAATAAAGGCCTAAATTGTAAATTTTCATCCTTCTAATTTATGTTATCTTTTTTATCTTTTGCAGATCTGTACACATTTTATACATGACAGCTTTTACCTTTAATTCGTTATTACTATTGCATTATAATAATAATGAAAGCTGTTAAATTAATGAATGTTAAAACTGCCGAGAATGAAGTGAACACTGTCCTTGACTCTAGAGTGGTAATGCGAGGAAAGGGTGTGTGTGTGTGTGTGTGTGTGTGTGTGTGTGTGTGTGTGTGTGCGTGTTTTGTAATTGCTACATGGTGGGGACGTCCGTCTGACAGCACACTCACCAACTGGGGACCCAAAATCCATCTGGGGTCCTCACCCGAGGTCCCCACACCGTTTATCATTTAAATCAATCCAGAACATTGCAATTATGTGCCCAGTGAAGTTCTGTGAAATGTCCCACTTGGTCTTTAAAATCTGAAAAGTGTGTTAAAGTGTGCTAAAAGTGTGCTAGAAGTGCTCCTCCAGTGGCTACAACAGGTACTGCACAGGAGTGTGAAAAGTTTACACACTTCCTGCTGTCTAGCCAATGGGAAGAGAACAACCCCCCCCCCCCCCCTCTCCCCCAGTTAATTAACGACCCGCAATCATAATGCTTCAGGAGAGTGGGAGAACAACCCCCCCCCCCTCTCCCCCAGTTAATTAACGACCCGCAATCCTGTGCCTGGGCAATTTGAATTCTCTGTCTGTTTGTACAGAGTGGCACTGAATGTCAGAACAGTTTAGAGTTTGGAAGCATACAGTTTTCTTACAATATCGTTGTTGACATTATTGTCTTTGTAAACCTTTTAGTGTTTTAAGAAGTATATGTTCTTTAGCATTGCCAAATACTATCAAGGGTAAAGTAATACAATGAATAATTTTCAGGATTCAAATTCAAAAATGGCAAAAAGCAGCAAGCTCAAAAAAGTTTATCCAAAATAGGAACCTGATTCTTAAAGGAGAATTCCGGCCCAAAAGTTTTTTTGGATCTTTATTTGCAGTTAATTTTTTTGAAAAAAGTGGTCCAGGTGTTATTTTGTGAAAATACTCCTTTATGGCTGTTTCCCCTACCCCAAAATAAGCTTATAATGGGGCCAATGGGCGTTGTGCAAGTTCACCTATATACATCGCTCCAAAATGCAATTTTTTGCTATATATTGTGTCTCCACCATGTCAGTAGTGTGTTAACACTTTCACTTTCACTTTTGTTTCAGCAGTGGTTCAGCCATAAACCATGTGCCACGCCCCCAGGTTTTGAGACAGCTGGATCACTGCTGAATCAAAAGTGAAAGTGAAAGTGTGAGTGTTAACTCACTACTGACATGGTGGAGACACAATATATAGCAAAAAATTGCATTTTGGAGCGATGTATATAGGTGAACTTGCACAACGCCCATTGGCCCCATTATAAGCTTATTTTGGGGTAAGGGAAACAGCCATAAAGGAGTATTTTCACAAAATAACACCTGGACCACTTTTTTCCAAAAAAATTAACTGCAAATAAAGATACAAAAAAACTTTTGGGCCGGAATTCTCCTTTAAAAGGTACCGTAAGTCATTTGGGTGATTTGAAAAATCCCACTGGCCTGGCCTCCCGGTAACAAGATCTGCACACTAAATTTTGGGGTTCAACCACCCATTACTCTACTAGCTTCCAAGCTGTTGTGTAGAAATATTCCTATTATTAATGCTGTTTTACACAGTGGTTCTCAAATTGGGTTCCAGGGAATCTTGACTGTATACATCCCTAATTAATTATGAACATCATTGTGTCAGGTTAGATGATATGCCCATTTGGTTCCATTTATAGACCATATATTTTTCTGTTCCATTTGTAGAACAGAAACATATTATATAGTATACAGTATACACTGAAGCTGTGTGTAAAGTTGGTCTGACCTCTTCAACAGCTTATGCTCTGAGTTGAACTGTCAGCTAGACTCTGCGCCCATCCCCCACTCCACTCAACTGTAGCACTCTGTAGCATCTTTCATTCAGTGTGGACTGGAGTGGGGGATGGGGAGGGGGGGGTGTGCAGGTGCATTGATTACAAGAAATTATACTCCACTACATCTCAGAGCCAAACATTGTTAAAACATTAGGCCCACTGACCCACTACAATCATTTAAAAGGTATAGTAAGTGATTTGTGTGATTTGGGAAATCCTCCAGTCCTACTGGTTACAAGATGTGCACATGCACATACTCTACAGTGGGGTGAAGTGCACACCTTACCTTACCATAATGAAGCATTTTAACAGAAAATTTTCAGCATGGAACACGCAGTAGGACAGGGGTCTCAAACTCAATTTGTATGATTCTTATGGGTATCCAAATAACATAATAAAATGGATTATTATATAATCAAGCTGGTGCATTCCGTATTTCAATAAAGGGAACTTCTTATTTAAGTAGATCCAGTTTGATCAGTTCAGTGAGTAGAGTAGAGTTGCTGCAGGAGAGAGCACCCCCCCCCCCCCTCTCCCCCAGTTAATTAACGACCGGCCATCATAATACCCTAGGAGAGTGGGAGAATAACCCCCACCCCCCACCCTTGCACTGCATTGATTGGGTCGTTAATTAGCAAAAACAGCAGAAGCCTGTCTGGGGTGTTCACATGAGACTGAGGCGACCTGTGCTCTCTCCAATGTGGAAAATGTTGAGTCAAGTATTTTTGTACACTTTGCAACACTGCATCTTTCGTCAAAGGCAACTTAATTTTTGGACATAAGAGGAATTGTAATAGTAGTGAGTACCATGAAATTATTCCTTAAGATTAGCTGATCTGCAAGCCTACAATGTGTCGCCTCTGCAACACGTGCGCTTGTAGATCTGTTGTTTTCACCATATTTGAAAACACAATGTAATATCTCAACTGAATTCCTACAATTCCAAGTCATCTCAGGGTGGGGGGATTTAGTAGACAAGAATGTTGGCAGAGCTTGAGGGCATTGTCATAGCTGATTTTACTGTTGTTTCCATGTTCAACATAGCCAATGTACAAGCTCACTATGTGTTGAGCTTATATTTTCAGTATGCAGTCAAGCATACAATGGCATGTCTTTTATTTCTTCTGGATCTCTTCTCCATTAGTCCCTTCCCCCCTAAACATTTTTGTCACATAGCTTTCTGTTATTTTAGAATCAGCACTCATTTTTTCAGTTCATTTACTGTCTAAATCAGACATGGGCAAACTGCGGCCCGGGGCCCACATGCAGCCTGTTAAGCCTTTTAATCCGGCTTGCCAAACTTGTCCAAATTATATTGTCCTGCATGATATATCATGCAGGACAGTGACACGCTGTGTGGAACTGATTGATGAAGATATAGTCGGCAAGTTAAACCAAAACAAACACTTCTACCATACTTACCCATTTGTCCTAATATTATCCTACGCAATAAAATACATAAATACAACCCATTACACCCAATAGTAGGCTACTAATGAAATAATTAAATCAACACACCTGCAAGTAACCCAAGTGAGCTTTTGAATGTCATTTATTCTGCTTTCTGAGCTGACTATGGCTTCTGGTTGGCCCTGCTGGTTTAGGACAGATTTTATTTGTGCTGGTTTGTAAGGCTGTATACCGAAGCTCGAGATTCGAACCACTCGCTCGCTAAGGTCGCCACGCGAACGAATATTAATGATCCCGAACCATTCGCATTTATTTATTTATTTAACTTTCCCCCCCCATCTAGTAGATGTGCGACATCGAGGGGTCAGAAACTCGCTGTCAAACGCGCTGTTACTGCAGTTGGAAATGCATTGTTTTCAATGCTTCGAAGCTCGGCCTGAATTTGCTGTTCGATGTTCGAAGGGCAAATTAAGCCCTAGTATACACCACTACTGGTTTGCCTGGATCTGACCTGCCCTGAACGTTTGCCATAGCAGGACATAGCATACATGCAAACACATTTGCCTAGTAGTTTCTTTCTAGTGTCTCAATCAATCTGAAACAGGTTGCACATGACCGCAGCTGCGACATGCAGTGAGGCTCTCCAACTGACTGGCTGTAGGCCTATTGTTCTGTGCAAAATATAAAATCCCTGATAGATAAATGATAGTTTGGAAACAAATGCACCCTTATCGGTCTGTAACTACTGTAGTGTACAAATGGAACACATAGACCCATTAGTTTGTACCTGCAATCTGAAAGCTCACAACACGACTTCCAGGGGGTCCCCAGCTAAATGACAATTTTAATCCAAATTTACCCTTACCCTAACAACCACACTTTTTCATTGCATAATAAGAATGATAATACTCTTATTAGAGTGTCAAAACACTGCCATTTACTACTTTTATATAGAAATTAAATTAATATTATGCAGAATTTAGTACAGCCTTTAAGCCCGGCCCTCCACAATATTTTCTGTATCTCATTTGGCCCCTTGGGAAAAAATAATTGTTCACCCCTGATTTAGCTGCTTATGAGCTTATTACCTATTATTATTATTAGCCTATTGTTATTATTATGCTGATCCATTCGTATATTGGCCCAACCAGCCAAGCTTGAATCACAGACCACATGGACTTGCCACTAAAGCTGCAGGTCTACTCCACAAACATGCTGGCCTCACAATTATTTAATTCCTTTCGGCCAGTGGTTTTCAACCTTTTATTATTTATTCATAATTTGAGCCCCGGGCCACCATTTGATGACATTTTAGCCCCACAGACTCCAAAACTACACCTATATTTGTTTTGCTTTTGTCCACAATTCCAGGCTGGATTTTGGAGAAAACAAAATAATCAAACGTACAGATCAAAATGACCATTAATCTTTTACATTTTGTCGTTGTGTAATGCACATGATGAATATTTTATTTTTTGAGAGTGTAAACATGAAACCAAATGGACCTGCAACTGCAAAGGTACATTTAGTTTCATTTTTATGCTCTCATAGAGTTACATCTAGTTAACCAACTTTCCATAATTTAGCCTGCGGAACACCTGGAATCCTCTCATGGACCACTGGAGGTCCACGGACCACCTGTTGAAAAGCCCTGCTTTAGGCTACTAAAATAAAGTTGTATTTTCCTGGGGCTGCCGCTGCCCTCGTCTCTTCATTCCTACACAACAACCGTCATTGGTTATAATTATTGTCGACCTAATCAATCTATCAACTTGATGACAGACTGCTCCATACAGGCAACATCAGTGCGGGGACCACCGACCACTGCTTAAACGTGTATGCATGTACTTGATATTGGCCACGCAAGCACACAGTAAGCGTGCACGCAAATTGCTGCATGGATACATGCAGTCACGTTTTCAAAACCACACGTCTGCATTACGATGGGAGATTTTGTGTCCTGTGTGCGCTCAAATCTCCTACACAAAAACACACACTTTCACCGCTCGACAATAAATCCTGGCGCGGTCATGCGTCTGACGGTGCATAGGTCTCGCTGTAAGCACAGGACTATCCCGCACCATCGTAAAATAAAACTCAGGTCCGCGAGCCCGCGACGATCGAAAGTGATGGTCGCTTTCTTGTCCAACTCCACGGAAAACAAAATTGGTCAGCTTACGGCTACAATGAATGAAGGAAGGGGAGGGGACGATGTTACGGGCAGTAGTAGAGGAGTTGCGACATTGAGGGGGCAGAAAACAGCAAGCGGCCTACTTAAAGTAAAGCGTGATTTACAGCGGCCATGCTCGTGTAACATGGATACTATTAGGCATACTACAAAACTATTTAAAGTAAAGTGGTACAGCGGCCGTGCCCATGCAACATGGATTAATTGGTTTCAGAGAATTAAATCTGGGCTGTCGCCTGAGAACTTGTCACAGATAGCTGTCCCAATGCTGAATAAAAGTATGTAGAGCAGCCGCCATTACACCTTTCCATGGAAGTGAACGGAGATGTCGCAACTCTGGGTTATTTGCCTTTCTGTATGGTGCAACTCTGCCTTTCTCTATGGCTCTGGTAGAGTTGCACCCAGTTGTGCTAGGTCTGGACCGCTTTTTGACATCACGATAGTCCGAGGAATTAATTTACTTAGGTATATTAGCCGCTGTGGACGCAGTAGGAGCGCAATTAGTGGCTAAGAACATTGCGGTAGTAGTAAGCAACTATCTTGTGAAGTTTGGTGCAATATGAGCTTGCGGATCTTCTGTGATGGTGTCAAAACTGTGTTGCCTGTGTTACTCCAATTGAGTAGCTGTGATGTGATGTGATGTGATGTGATGTGATGTGATGTGATGTGATATTTTTAAGCAAAAATGTAACCAATATGACTATAGTAACTACTATTTTCTTTGGAGGCCTACTGTGGCCCCTAGAGAAGTCAAAAAGGCTAACATTTTTTTAGAGATGATCAAATACAGGAAGACTAAATGAAAAACATAAAAACAATGAAAAAAAAATCGATTGTCATTATAATTTTGACCACAAATTCGCTTATTTTGACCATAAACTCGCTTATAGGAACTTTAAGTCCTCATTTGCTTAGTGTGCTCTGCTGCTGTTGCAGTTGAGAACCAACAAAAAAAGTTCTGAAAAAGTTTTGTATTTTGAAAAAATAAATTTCAGTACAACCTGAAAGGGTGTAGATGTGTTCCATAAAGAAAGACCTGAAATTGTGGTGTGGTCACAAACTGTACTGTCTGATGTGTGCGCAGAAATGCTCTGTCTATACAGATGCCAGAAAGAGTAATATCTGAAACTTGTGCAGTGTTGTCCCCAGAAAGTATGCACTTTCTGACCGAGTGTTATCAGATGGAGTCCCCAGGAGGATGCAATATCTGAACGAGTGTTATAAGATGGAGTCCCCAGGAGGATGCAATATCTGACCGAGTGTTATCAGATAGAGTCCCCAGGAGGTATGCCATCTGAGGTGTGCTATGGTGTCCCCAGGAAGGCGGAATATCTGTTGGTCCCCAGATGGATGTGTGGAGTCAGGTCTGGGAGAAAAAGTATTGAATTTTGCTAATTTAAAGTGATATTCTGGTTCCTGAGGTTTTTCTGAGCATACATGATTTTTTTCAGAGGCGTACCATGTCTAGAAAGGGGTGTCCCCACACCGTTGGTGTCCACTCATGGGTCCCCATCATGTAGCATTTACAAGCCTGCGTGTGTGTGTGTGTGTGTGTGTGTGTGTGTGTGTGTGTGTGTGTGTGTGTGATAAGCCCAAGGCTTATTGATAGCGGCTAATCAATAAGCTTGTTATCCGATTTGATCAGTAATCATTGATCAAGCTCCATCCTTAACCATAACCATAAGATATTTCTGAGAACAAGCTTTTTATTTCCTCCTACACTGTACGAACAAACATATAGCCCCATATGTAACCTCAGTCTCTGCGCTCTTATCAAACCAAACATCTGCCATGGTTAAACAGTGAACAGTTGAGTATGAACTCGATCGGCAAGGAGCATGGCAAAGGCATCATATTGAACAGCCTGCTGTTGGCACTGATTGTTTGTATAGCCTACTTTTGCAACTTTGTACAGTCCCAAAGCAGCCTAGTGCTTTGGGACACAGAATTGCACGATGACAAACGAGTCAACAATGTTGGTAAGAATGCTCAAGTGTTTGTGCGTGCGAGCACGCACCTGGTGGGCTATTTGTGATTAATCATGGGATCACAGCACACCCCCGCGGGACGCAAAATGTAGCGATGCGGACGGTATTTAAATACACGCACGGCGCAGGAAGGTTATACGTTTTACCACAGTATGAACATCTGAGTGGAACGTTTTGTACTGTGCTGGCTGGACATTGCGCAGGCAAAGGGCGTCCATGAGCTGAACGCATGCACTCTGACTCTGGGCACAGGTGCACACCTGCACCTGTCGTTCATTAGTAATAGTGACTCTGTGAGAATTCAAGTATGTGATATACGCATAAACAAGTCTCTTTATTGCGATGGATTTTCTCTGTTCTGTTAAAATGTTAAAAAAGAACACGCAGATAAATACTGTCCTACAGTTTGTTTTATAAGGTAACGAAATCTCTCTCTCTCTCGGGTTAGGGTTAGCCCCTGTGGAGGCTCGAGGCCCCTCTCTATTGAAACGATTGAAAGGCCCCCTACATATAAGCTTGTAGTGTCGGGCTTTAACCAACTTGTCAAGTAAAACCACTAGTCGACTTTGTTGTTACTAGTTGACTAGTCGATCAGAAATTAAAAACAGACGTATTCTTAATTTATTATTAATATTGTTTTAGTGTTGGCTAAATTATAGTCACCGATGTACTTTTCTTTTTACAATAGCAAATATTATATTAATCCTGGTTGATCCTGATCTTGGCTATATGAATGAGTGCTCAGTTTCTGAACCGTCAATGTGCAACTCTTCTATGCCCCCACATTTTTTTTTCTTTTTTGATATAATGATATTTAATCTTGGTGCGTAAATGACTAGTCGACTAGTAAACTAGGCACCTAGTCGAGTGGTAAAAATCACTAGAATTGAAAGCCCTAATGTAGTACTTGCAAATGCCTAGAATTTAACATCCATCACATCTGTTGACTTGATGTAGGGCGTTACTACCCAATACTGGATGTTGTGTTCTGATATCGTCGTCAATAATTAATGGAAAGGACTTGTACCTTGTACCTGTTCTGGTCAAACCTGGACATGTGGATTACCCTGCTGTAAATGACACTACACTAGGGGATTGAACATATAAATATCAGCTCTGGGACAGAGACAGGCAGACAGAGAGAATCTGACTGACAAGATGGAACACGTCCTCCTCTTCTCGCTTCTGCTGCTGTTCTCCACTGGTCTCTGTGCTGGTAATCATGCCAACGACATCGGCACTGGGACCAGGCTGGTCTGCCAACCAGACACCTGTTCTGTTATCAGTGAGCTGGCAGCCATGAGGGAGAAGATGAACGGCCTCAAGGACACGGTGCAGCAACTGGCCACGGTGCAAGCCAAGCTGCAGGCCAGCAGTGAGCTGGTCCAGGACCTGAGGAGAGATGTCCAGGACCTGAAGACAGAGAACCAGGCGCAGGGCGAGCAGCTGAAGGCGTTGAAGGACATTGTAGAAAGAGAGAGAGCCACTGTGGCTTTCTCTGCCAGCCTGGGGGAGCCCATGGGTCCGTTTCAGCAGGACATGCCGGTCAAGTACCCTCGCGTCCTGTCCAACGTGGGTTCTGGCTACAACCCCGCCACGGGCAGCTTCACCGCGCCGCTCCGGGGCGTGTACTACTTCATCTACACCATGTTCAACAACAACTCTGGACCGGCCAACTCTGTGTTGTATTTGATGAAGAACAACGAGCAGATGGTGGCCACTTGGGACACCGCAGCCGGTGATAGCCACGACAGCGCGACCAACATGGTGGTGGTTCACCTGGAGGCTGGCGACAGTGTCTACGTGAGGCTGTCGGCCAACCGACAGATCCATGACGCCAGCAGGCACTACAACACCTTCGCTGGCTTCCTGTTGTTCACCGTATGATGTAAAAGCAAAGAAAAAAATCCTTCACCACGTTACGACGTGTGAGCCCATTTTGCTCTCTCCATTTGCAAAATTGTTGCTCTCTCCATTTGCAAAATTGTTGCCAATTTCTTGTTTGTTTGTAAAAGCTGGGTTGTATTTGAAAAAATTTCAAAGTGGGCTGTTCTGTTCCTCACCTGTATCCACCTTTGATACAACACCAAGTTGTATGTAAAGTCTCTTAGATATAATTTTTATGTAGACTTATAGCGTCATGCAAACATAGCACTTGTATAGACAGTTTAATTAGCATATATAGATTGTTTTACTGTCGTGATCGTACCTTACGTATTAGGAATTCGCCGGTAAGGTTTTCCGGGATCAATTCCGATCGCTGATTGTTGTTGTTTTTTCCTCTTCATGTACTTAAATGGTATAAAAGATCATTTGCTCCAGATAAAGGGTAAATGGCCGATCACAGAGCAGAGTGAATATTGGCCAATATGGCTGATCACTGATAAGAGGCTGATTATTGTTACATCTCTAGTATGTATGATTCACTAGTATGATGTATTGTCATGCTTTTTATTTTGTTCATTGCCTAATATAAATCACTCTGGATTAAGAGCTTATAATAAATGCCTAAATTGTACATTTCTGTGTGTGTGTGTGTGTGTGTGTGTGTGTGTGTGTGTGTGTGTGTGTGTGTGTGTGTGTGTGTGTGTGTGTGTGTGTGTGTGTGTGTGTGTGTGTGTGTGTGTGTGTGTGTGTGTGTGTGTGTGTGTGTGTGTGTGTGTGTGTGTGTGTGTGTGTGTGTGTGTGTGTGTGTGTGCTGCTGTTAACACCTAATCTATGAGCTTGTTATCAGATTTTATTGGGGACCGTTTATTAACTTCCATCCTTAACTATAACAATAAGACATTTCTGAGAACAAACTTTTTAGAGAGAGGAATGTATTTAGGGGTGCAGTGTTTGCAAATAAACAATGACTGTGTTCTGATATAATCAATAATTAACGGAAAGAACTTGTATGTAGAACTTATATCTAATCTTCGCCTAAACTGCAAAAACCACATTCATTTTTAGACTATTTTCCACACATTTTTATACCACTATAGACGCTTATGGACCACAAAAATGTGAATATTGGCCAATATGACGATCACCGATCGGTAGCCGATTAATGGTGCATCTAGTTTAACGCTGTTCTGTCTCTAGTACCCTCCTACAACTTTGCATACTGTAAAACGTTCTCCATTTTCCCCATGATCACATCTCTCAGCCAGGCAGTGAGTGATGTCCCTCATATTTCACCACAGGGAGATGATGTTCAGTGACTGCTGGAGCGTCAGGGGCGGATCTAGGCATGGGCATGGGGGTGGGGCAATGCCCCCCTAAATGCCCAGTCTGCAAGATATTTCAAATTAAAGTGCTGATATTTAAAATGATTTGAAACACTACTACTGCTACTAACTAACTACAGCTGTGTCACCACTAAACCAACAGCATTTCATCATTGAAAACAGAAAACTCTGAGTCAGACCTTTAGCTTTATGCATGCTGCGTGTCTGTTGCGACTTCAACAACAACTGATGTTATTATTGATGCTTTACTTGACTAATAAAAGTCCTGTAACTGAAAATGGTATGGGTGCGGCTTCATCGGCTGTGGCGCGAAGCGACACGAGCATGGTCTTATTCCAGTGGGAGGGGCTTAGCATGGTATAGTCCAGTGGGAGGGGCTTAGCCTGTATAAGAAGAGAACCATGCCAATGCCTAGCAGTCGATGTGAGAAGACTGAAGGCTAAGCTGACAATACTTTACCGTTTCTGCAGACTTATTCAGCTTTGGGACCGTTTTCGCTACCTGCACCTCTCATTTTGGCAAACACTCCCTGCACTGGAGGTCAGAGTGTGACAGTTGCTTTACAAGTTACAGCGAAAACTAGTTGTAACTTAATATAGGGCATTACTACCCAAACACTGGATTTTGTATTCCAATATCCTTGATAGTTCATGAAAAGAAACTGGGCAGTCTGGTTCAACCTGCTGTAGACCAATCCTAACTCACGACACGCTGATAAGAGATACATCAGTGCTGAGACAGGAGACAGGCTCACAGAAAGAATCTGACTGACTGACAAGATGGAACAAGTCCTCCTCTTCTCACTTCTGCTGCTGTTCTCCTCTGGTCTCTGTGCTGTTAATGGCACCGACCTCGGCACTACGACCAGCTTAGCCGTCTGCCAACCAGACACCTGTACTATTATCAGCGAGTTGGCGGCCATGAGGGAGAAGATGGAAGCCATGTCCCAGGCGCAGCGTTCCCTGACAGACAGCCTCAAGGACACGGTGCAGCAACTGGCCACGGTGCAAGCCAAGCTGCAGGCCAGCAGTGAGCTGGTCCAGGATCTGAAGAGAGATGTCCAGGATCTGAAGACAGAGAACCAGGGCCTGAAGACAGAAGTCCAGGGGCTGAAGACAGAGAACCAGGCACAGGACGAGCAGCTGAAGTCGTTGAAGGACGTCGTGGCGACCGGGAGAGCCACGGTGGCATTCTCTGCCACTTTAGGAAAGCCCCTGGGTCCGTTTCAGCAGGACATGCCGGTCAAGTACCCTCGCGTCCTGTCCAACGTGGGTTCTGGCTACAACCCCGCCACGGGCAGCTTCACGGCGCCGCTCCGGGGCGTGTACTACTTCGTCTACACCATGTTTAACGGCTACAACTCGGGACGGGCCAACTCCGTGTTGGCGCTGATGAAGAACAGCGAGGTGATGGTGACCACGTGGGACACCGTCGACGGAGACTACAACGACAGCGCCACCAACACCGTAGTGGTTCAACTGGAGGCTGGCGACAGCGTGTACGTGAGGCTGACGGCCAGCCGACAGGTCATGGACGACAACAACAACTACAACTCCTTCGCTGGTTTCCTTTTGTTCGCTGTGTGATGTAAAAGAAAAGAAAAATCCTGAACCACGGTATGATGCGTAAGCCCATATTGCTCTGTCCATTTGCAATCGAGATGCAATGTCAATTTCTCGTGTTTGTAAAAGCTGCGTTCCAATTTGCAAAATGGTCAAAGTGGACTTTAATGTTCCTCGCCTGTATTCACCTTGTATACAAATTTGTATGCAAAGTCTCTTAGTTAGATATGCTTTTTATGTAGACTTATAGTACGTTTTTACAGCCGGCGATGGACAAGCAACGTTGGCCAACATTTTCGACGTCGGCCGACGAAAGCTCAGCAATTCCAAATCTTTTCGGGCGACGTCGCCCGCTCCACTGCTGTCGCCCGAATCGGCGGCTCTCAGACAAATAATGGATGTCAGCTGATGTCGTTTGTCCATCGTCCGCTGTTAAAATGTACTGTTAGATAGCAGTATACAGTATGTAGACTTATAGCATGCCATGCAAACATATCACTTGTAGACACAGTCTAGTTATTCTATATAGATTCTTCACTGTTATGATCTTAGCTAATGTATTAGGGATTCACTGGTCAAGTTTTGTGGGATCAATTCAGATCACGGATCAGTCATATTGGCCAATATGGCTACATCTCTATTACATCTCTATTATGTATGATTCACTAATATGATGTATTGTCATGTTTCTTATTTTGTTCCTTGCCTTCTATTAAATGCCTACATTGTAAATGTTCATCATTCTAACACAATTTAACCTTTTCATGTCCGTTTTATACATGTACTTTTGACAGATTGGACCTTTAATTCATTATTATTTTAATAATCAAGGCTGTTAATAAATGATAAACCTGCAGAGAAATAAATGAACTGTCCTTGACTCTAGAGTGATAGTGTTACACCTCACCTTTCAAATCACTTACCCAACCTTTAAAGTAGACACCTTAAAGGTAGGGTAAGTGATTTGAAATTCATTGTGTAGTACCAGTCTGGTGCACTAGGGGCGCCCAAGAGTAGCTACACTATGTGAACCTGCTGCTCCATCCTGATTGGAGGAGAATTCACCCTCCACCTGGAGAACTTTTATTAGCTCCTCTGCTAACGTGGGGGAGGGGGAAACTCCATATATGGTCTGCACACCTTATAATAGAGCATTTTAACAGAAAAATATATATATATTTTTTTGGGTGATATCTGACAAAAGTGAAATCACTTCCCCTACCTTTAAGCTGTCTTTGGCTATCATTCATTTGCACAAATTCACAAACAGAGGATTTTCTATAAATTATTTTGGTTACTATTGAGCCTAATGGGAGCGAGCCTGTAGCTTTTCTGCTAATGTGTCAAAGGGTTAAAACCCGGTGCCCATGTTTTGTTCCCGCTGTGTGTGTCAGTTTGACACCTCTGATCTATCTGGTGGTCCCTGGCGGTCAGTCATATAACGAGGACCCCCGAGGGTCAGGACACGCGTGTTTGTGTGGCAACACATGGGTCACAGCACACACACAGCGTGGGTGGGGGTGTGGATGGGTGGCAGGGGCGGATGTAACCTTTCCCAATTGGGGGGGGGGGGGGGGGGGGGCAGGAGAAAATGCCGCTTCACGCCACGGGCGATAAAGCCGCCCCCATACCATTTTCAGTTACAGGACTTTTATTAGTCAAGTAAAGCATCAATAATAACATCAGTTGTTGTTGAAGTTGCAACAGACACGCAGCATGCATAAAGCTAAAGGTCTGACTCAGAGAGTTTTCTGTTTTCAATGATGAAATGCTGTTGGTTTAGTGGTGACACAGCTGTAGTTAGTTAGTAGCAGTAGTAGTGTTTCAAATCATTTTAAATATAAAGCACTTTCATTTGAAATATCTTGGGTTGTTTTGCATGGCATCATGTTTGGTGGGGCAGTCGGGGCATTCAGGGGGGCATTGCCCCCCCATACTTAGATCCACCCTGTGTGTGTGTGTGTGTGTGTGTGTGTGTGTGTGTGTGTGTGTGTGTGTGTGTGTGTGTGTGTGTGTGTGTGTGTGTGTGTGTGTGTGTGTGTGTGTGTGTGTGTGTGTGTGTGTGTGTGTGTGTGTGTGTGTGTGTGTGTGTGACACATGGGTCACAGCCTCCTCACAGCTTGTAGAACTCATAAATTACACCTCAGTGGACTGGTGGTGTTGTCTGGGACTGCTTACTGCCAGATGCATGAACCTGACTGTGTGTGTGTGTGTGTGTGGGGGGGGGGGGGGGGGGGGGGGGGGGGGGGGGGGGGGGGGGGTGGTTTTCACCCATTTTGATGCCAGGGCCCACCATTTATTCAGCATTCCACGTATAGGAACACCATTTGATGACATTTTAGCCCCACAGACCCCCCAGATTTATTTTGCTTTTGTCCACAATACCAGGCTGGATTTGGTAAACAAAAACAGTCCAACATACAGATCAAAATGACCATTAATCTTCTACTGTACATTCTCTAGTTGTGTAGACTTGGGCTAATTCACATGATGAATATTTTGACTCTTGAGAGTGTAAACATGAAACCAAATGGACCCTTGCGCGTCCATTTGGTTTCATGTTTATGCTCTCAAAGAGTTACATCTGGTCAACCAACTTTCATTTAGCCTGGGGACCACCTGCAACCCTCTCAAGGTCCACTGGTGGTCCCCGGACCACTGGTTGAAAACCACTGGGCTAGAAGATTGGCAAGGGGGTGGGCCCCACAGCATTATATCCCAGTGTGGTTTCTTCTCAATAATAGATTAGTACAGTTACAGTATAGCAGTGATTCTCAACCCGTTTAATAATTCTCATTATTCTACGTATCCTCATTGAATGGCACTTGTGAGACCCCAATATTCAGGGGTGGACTGGGAGCTCAAAACGTACCGGGCAATTTTGTCTCAGAGCGGCCCTCAGAGCGGCCCTCTGAATCTTGGTGGGGGCTCCGGGGCCTGAGCCCCCATGAGAATTTAAGACATAAGGGGCTCTAAAATTAGTTAGTTAGTTTTAGTTAACTATAAAACCCTGCAATAGGCAGTCTCATTTGAAGAGGACAGAGGGCCGCCAGCACTGATTCGTGGGCCGGTTTTGTGCAGATTATTATTTTTTTTTTAATTAAAACACGACATTAACGGCCCCCGGGGGGGTCGGCCCACCGGGAAAATGCCCTGTATGCCAGACTGTCAGTCCACCCCTGCCAATATTGTAAAGTCAATGTTTATTTTAAGAAACATGGTTTTGTTCCAAACTATCAATGGGTGCTGTACTGCTGTTACATGCACCGAACCATTTGGATCCATTCAGGTGGAATTGCATGTGTGGAGGAATGTGAAAATTATTAACATCTTGATGTCATGTTGATGTGTGGAAATGCCATATATTATTTCATTTGAACACTGACGCCTGTTCAGTCGTCTTGGTAACGAGCAGTGTTGGGCAGTAACTAATTTTAGATTACATATTACTGTAATATTATTACTTTTGCTCCAAAAAGTAAAGTAACGAGATTACTCTGTAAAAATTGGTAATAAGTAACGCATTACTTTGCAAGTAACGCCAAGTTACTTTTTAAAAAAATGAGCTTGTTGTTGTATGCCAAAATAGAACAGATTTACAAGCTATCGAGAGGTACTGTAACGACAGAGATGTGCACTAGAATCTAGTGCACATCTCTGCTCCTTTTTTTAAATTTTTTATTTTATCTAAGAAAGACATTTACAATGTCGGATTTTGTTGGCTTTGTTTTCAGGTGCAGTTTGTGGGATTGGAGACTATTATTATTCAAATAGATTCCTAAAAGATTATGTTATACATCTCTATTTTTTCAAAGGTAGGAGTTGAGAACTTGGGAAAGTAATAAAGTAATATGTAATATATTACTCTTCGATTCCAATAATAAGTAAAGTAATGATATTACTTCTTTGTCTATGGGGTAACGAGTCAAGTAAAGAAGTTACTTTCCTAAGTAATAGTGACCAACACTGGTAACGAGGGACTGTCCCACGCAAAGAGGGACATCTGGTCATCTTACATCAGGACTGCTCAACGTGGGGTCCGCGGTCTACCGGTCGATCGCGGCGTGATCACGAGTCGATCGCGGGAGATGCGGGGGAAAGGGAAAAAATGGGATGAAAAAAAAAGAGCGATTGTGCGTGCGTGCGTGCGTGTGTGTGTGTGTGTGTGTGTGTGTGTTCAAGAGGGTGCCAGATTTCCATGAAGCCTTTCCATGAGCCTCCCAGTAAAAAATAACACCCGACCTGGCAACCTAGCTATCACACGTGTCCCACAGCAAATACATCATCACAACAATATGAGCATGGAACTGACACTAGTGGCTGTATCACCTCGGAACCCTCGCGTTCAGAAACAGAATGTTTCCTGCTGCTCTTCCAACACCGCGGCGAGAAAAGTGTATCAGAAGTAGGCTATATTCAGTGTGGATAATTCACTCGGGGCGGCGGTGGAGCGAGAATGGCCCCCAGCTTGCGTGCTGTCTACGGAGCGCTCGACCGCTGTTCATGCAACCTGAATAATAAAGGAGCGTGCGTGCGTAACAGTATTGTTGCTGTTGGTGTTGTAGTGGACACTTGTGGATACGCGCTGCGTTAGTGCTGGATTGTCTGGGTTTATGAGCAGCACGCTTGAGACGCCTGGCTTGTGTGTGTGTGTGTGTGTGTGTGTGTGTGTGTGTGTGGTGTGTGTGATGTGTGCGTCTGTTTACGAAGCGGCTCATTTGGAGGATTGTTGTCTGCAGTCTGTGAATTATATCAACAGTATTGTTCTGCAACGTGTAATGGACTTTTCTTATTATGATTGCATTTGCATTGGCAGTGTTTGACCAAGTCTGTTGTACTTAATGTTGCACTGTTGTAGGCCTACTTATGACAAGTCTGTTGTACTTTATGCTTATATGGACATAAAGTAAAGTAGTAATACAAAGTAGTGTTGTGTTGTTGTGAAGTTACTGTAGGCTGGCAACGATGCGTGTGGTTTGAAATGTTGATATTGGACTGGTAGATCCCGGAGGGGTTGGCTGCTGAAAAGTAGATCTTGGGTCAAAAAAGGTTGGGCACCCCTGCCTTGCCTGGACAAGTATTAATTCTGAATAGATTCTATGCATGTAACGGCACACAATGAGCCCTTCTTAAAACGCCACCCTTTGGGGCGGAGTTTCTTCACAGATCATTTCTTTGAGGTCTCCAGAACAACATATTAAAAGTCCCGAAAAATCCCAGTTGCGCAAATATGTTTCATTTCATAAAGTAATAGAATATATAGGCTCCAATGGAGTGATAGGCCCGCCCCCTCCTATACAAACCCATTATAACTTAAAACTCCATTTTAACCATGATGGATTATTCAAAAACAACCCATCTTTTTTCTGGTGACTGATATTGTCCTCCTAATACGTGAGAGGACCGTGGAATTTCATTCACAGGTTTCAGTTATTTTTAAAATATTGTTTTGGAAAATGTAGCTGCCTCCATATCTGGCCATGCTCACCCAAATGAATATTAAAAAAATAAATAAATGAAACCTGTAAATGAAATTCCACTGCCCTCTCACATATTAGGAGGACTATATCAGTCACCAGAAAAAGGTGAGGGCAGTGGACTTTCATTTACAGGTTTCATTTATTTATTTTTTTAATATTCATTTGGATGGGCATGGCCAGATATGGAGGCAGCTACATTTTCCAAAACAATATTTTAAAAATAACTGAAACCTGTGAATGAAATTCCACGGTCCTCTCACGTATTAGGAGGACAATATCAGTCACCAGAAAAAAGATGGGTTGTTTTTGAATAATCCATCATGGTTAAAATGGAGTTTTAAGTTATAATGGGTTTGTATAGGAGGGGCGGGGCTATCACTCCATTGGAGCCTATATATTCTATTACTTTATGAAATTAAACATATTTGCGCAACTGGGATTTTTCGGGACTTTTAATATGTTGTTCTGGAGACCTCAAAGAAATGATCTGTGAAGAAAAATGCCATGTTACAATTTATTCCAATTTTAGGTAAAACATGAGCTAAAATTACTGGCCTAATCTGGTACTTGAGGGAGATACAGTATCTGGTGTGTGTGTTTCAGTGTGAGGTGTGACACAGTAGTATGTGTGAATGTGCTCCCATGCGGATGTGCATGTTAACCAGAGAGTTATAAATATAGAGAGCGGACTGGAGCGATAGCCCCGCCGGCCCGACCCTTGCCGTTCATTTCAATACAAGTTGCTCAGTGGCGTTTTGAAGCACCCGGAAGACCGCCCGAAGTGCGCCTATTTCCGCATTTGACCACCAAAATTTAGTGGTCAAATGCGGAAGTATTTTTCCATGAATGTGCCCGACGCAAGGGATCATGGGAACGGAAAGGATTCATGAACGAGTGCCGTCGAGAACGAGAAAAGGAAAGAAAAACTAAACGGCATCAAAAGAACAAGCTTGTGGGTTTGCTGTGAGCTTATTATCTGTCATATAATACATCCGTTATGTTTTGAGAGGTAGTATATGACGTGAGGACCGCTGGTTCATCTTATTATCTGTCATATAATACATCCGTTGTGTTTTGAGAGGTAGTATATGACGTGAGGACCGCTGGTTCATCTTATTATCTGTCATATAATACATCCGTTATGTTTTGAGAGGTAGTATATGACGTGAGGACGGCTGGTTCATCCAGAAAACAACTTAAACACAAACTGCCCTGTCCACGTGCACAAAGCAAACCAGCGTGCGTGCTCTCGGGCGCTCGTACATGAATTCCACCCGCCTGCAGTACCAAACTTGACCACCAGGGCCTAACTGCTTCAAGCCTGGAGGCGCTATCTGAGGATGTGATGTTAACGTGTTAACACTGCTGTGACCACCTCCCCTGTTCTCTCTCTCTCTCTCTCTCTCTCTGTCTCTGTCTCTGTCTCTCTCTCTGTCTCTGTCTCTGTCTCTCTCTCTCTCTCTCTCTGTCTCTCTCTCTCTCTCTCTCTTTGTCTCTGTCTCTGTCTCTCTCTCTCTCTCTCTCTTTGTCTCTGTCTCTGTCTCTCTCTCTCTCTGTCTCTGTCTCTCTCCCTCTCTCTCTCTCTCTCCCTCTCCCTCTCTCTCTCTGTCTCTCTCTCCCTCTGTCTCTCTCTCTCTCTCTCTCTCAGGGTATCTGGTGGTGAGCTGTTTGACCGTATCGTAGAGAAAGGTTTCTACACAGAGAAAGACGCCAGCACTCTGATCAGACAGGTCCTGGACGCTGTCCACTACCTGCACACCATGGGCATCGTGCACCGAGACCTGAAGGTGAGGAAAACACCATAGAACCAAAAGTCTGTTCATGTTATGGTGAAACACCTCCAGGGGTGGATTGGCACATATTTTCCCACCGGGACTATTTTGCCTTTGCCCAGGCCACCCTGGGGGGGGGGGGGGGGGGGGCCTGGTTAACCAGATGTAACTCTTTGAGAGCGTAAAAATGAAACCAAATGGACCCTTGCGGGTCCATTTGGTTTAATTTTTACACCCCAAAAATTACTCATCATGTGAATTAGCCCAACTTAGTCTACACAACTAGAGAATGTAGAAGATTAATGGTCATTTTGATCTGTATGTTCCAGGCGAGCATCTAGCGCATTCTAGTGCATTTTGGAAGTGCCACTAGTGCATTTTGGATCTTGGCAGTTGCCAACACTGCCTCCAGCAGCGCCAGCGCCCTGGCGCACAGGAGTGAATGGGAATATGGCAAACACTACCGGTAGTTTGCCTGGCCTGGGCCTGGCGCCCTAGTGGCCTGCGCTGGACTTAAGAAAAAAAAAAAAGAATAAAACTGTCCAGGCCACTAGGTGGCACAGGCCACCGGGAAAACTCCCTGTACTCCAGATAGCCAATCCGCCCCTGAGCACCTCCCATAGACAATAACAGAGCAGTGTCGGCTCTGCCCAACCTGAGCACCGTTAAGCACAATCGAGGGAGTAGCTAGCCGACCGAGTCGCTTTACTTTAAGGCTGTATACCGAAGCTTGGGATTCGAACCACTCGCTGGTTCATGGGTGCAAATAACAGGAAAAAATATTTAATAAATTCATGAAACGCTTTACCAAACTTTTCTCAGTTGATTTTTATGTGTTTTTTCCCTGTAGAAACCATTTCTGCGATGTACATGTTTGTGTTTCACATAATTAATTAGATAATTTGCATATTTAGTAAAAAATGCTAATTATCTCATTAAGTATGCAAGATATAAAAATGTACATCTCAGAGATGGATTCTACAGTAAAAAAAAAGTACATAAGGATCAACTGAGAAGTTTGGTAAAGCCTTTTATCAAAGTGTTATGTTTTCTTCCCTGTTATTTCAGCCTATGTGTCAAATATGCTAATTATCTCATTATTATGCACAATACAAAAATGTATAGCAGAAATGGATTCTACAGTAAAAAATACATAAGGATCAACTGAGAAAAGTGTCATAAGAAGCCTTATATTGAAGAGTTATAGCATTTTCTTGTTTTTTTTTAGCCCATGCGTCAAATTATTTGACTCATTGGCTCAAATAACAGGAAAAAAATTACAATAAATTCATAAACAGGTTTACCAAGCATATCTCAATTGATTATTATGTATTTTTTTCTGTAGAATCAATTTCTGCAATGTACATTTTTGTATTCCGCATAATTAATTAGATCATTTGCATATCAAAAATGCTAATTATCTAATTAATATGCGAGATATAAAAATGTACCTCTGAGAAATGCCCTGGCTCTTTGCCCATAGCCTGAAGTGATTTGAGCTCTGATAGGTTCAAAAACTTCAGATCCGCGTTTCAGGCTGAAACTTCAAAGTAAAATGCCCTCCATTTTCGGTTCACCGCACTTTTTAAGCTTGCTTAACGATCCTTGGCGACTGTTTCAGTGTATTCTCTGCCGAGTGTACTGTAAATGGCTCTGAATTAAGTGCCTAAATTGTTGCGTTTGTATGTAATCACACTCAAGAAAATAACAACAAGACTTTGGCGGTATAGTAATTGCTGATGATATCATCAAAAAGGTAAAATAATGTCTGATAGATCTTGCCAAATCCATAGTGCATGTGTGTTTGGCTCTAACACAGACATACTGTACAGTACAGTGAATCCAGTGTTGCCAACTTCCTCCCTCCGGTGGGTCGGTGGGTCCAGTCAGTGTCGCCAACTTCCTCCCCCCAGTGGGACGGTGGGTCCAGTCAGTGTTGCCAACTGCCAAAATACGAAATGCACTAGAATGCGCTAGAGCAGTGGGTTTTCAACCCATTTTCATACCAGGACCCACCATTTATTCTGCATTTTAGCCACAGACTACGATTTGATGTTGAGTTTAGTCTCTCGGACTAATTTAGGAGAGATAAAAATGTTGGTCAAGATGGCAATTCTTCTACATCTTCTAAATGTGTAGATAATTCAGATGTTTAAATATAATTTAGCTCTTGAGAGCGTAAAAATGAAACCAAATGGACCCTTGCGGGTCCATTTGGTTTCATTTTTACGCTCTCAAGAGTTACAGATCTATAAAGGTCCATTCTAGGAAGGAAGGAGGACTCTATCATAGGAGGGAAAATGGTGAAAAACGAGGGTTTTATCTCTGGCGCCTGTCAACCAATTTCACTCCAACTTACCAGCCAAAAAGCACCGAGTTTTCCTCTAATTTGGGCACTTTGGGGTCTGGGGAAAAAAAGCTAAACATAGCGACAAATACGGCAAGTTGGCAACACTGGGCTAGTCCAGTGCGTGTGCAGGTCGTTCCGTTTGTTCTCTCCAGCCACTGATTGATGGCCGCTGTGAGCGGCAGGCAGCGTACGCCGGAGAGATTTATGTCACTCAGCAGGTCCGCACACGCAATGGATAGTACTGCCAGTAAAATACTGAGTGTCTCAGTGGCGTGCACAGATGGACGCCAAGGGGTGCTTGAGCACCCCACAGTGGCCCTCTCTGGACCAACATGCCCTTTTAAAAGCACTCTGTTTAAAAAAAAATACATTTGAGAAAACAGCACTTGTGTCAACACTGTAGCAATACAAAAAAAAAAAAACTACCACTCTGTGTCAGAAGATGGCACTGTTGTCCACAAGAGTCAAGGCCTGTTTTAGAGGGATAGAGAGAGTGGAATCTGCTCTTATTCTAAGGGACTTGATAATAATGACAATAACGATTCTTGAAAATGACATAATTCAGATGTTTAGATATAATTTACAGATCTAGTGTATCTGCTGAGAGAGCCTAAAATCACCTATGGTGGTGAAACTGTGTAGTAGTAAAAACGGCTTTGGAGCGATCTCAGAGAGGGGGTGAGGTGAGTGGAGGGGAGGGAGGGGTCCCCCCAGGGAGGGGAGTACAGGCATGTACACTCTGCTCATAAAAGACTCAGGCAGCTCTAATGTATGGAATCAACATCACCGGAGTGACCTTGAGAAAAACAGACCAGGAGGTTTAGAGACGCCTGGCTGGTTTGTTGACATTCTTTCATGGGCGGATGTAACATTTCCCTATTGCGGTGGGCAAGAGAAAATGGTATGGGTGCAGCTTCATCGCCCTTGACGTGATGAAGTCCTCTAACATTTTCAGTTCCAGGACTTTTATTAGTCAAGTAAAGCATCAATAATAACATCAGTTGTTGTTGAAGTTGCAACAGACACGCAGCATGCATAAAGCTAAAGGTCTGACTCAGAGAGTTTTCCGTTTTCAATGATGAAATGCTGTTGGTTTAGTGGTGACTACAGCATTATAAGGAAGACTACTGACACGCTTTGATATTGTGCTTCATGCCCTGCACTGGAGCTCTGCTGGTTCCAAACATAGGACTACATAATCAAACACTGCATGACAGCACAGCCTGTTTTCTTATAATATACATTAACTAAAGTGAGTTATATAACAAATCATTATTCACTAGAGCAACCAGAGGTCTGTTAATGTGTTAAAATGTCCTAAAATGCAGTACTTTCGCCAATTTAACTGTGAACGTTAGATCTGCTGTCAATGGAGCTGGATGGACAGAGTGGTTTGTTTGGAACCAGAATCCCTCCTTACCAGTGTTGGGCAGTAACTAATTACTCTGCAAAAATGGGTAATAAGTAACGCATTACTTTGCAAGTAACGCCAAGTTACTTGTTTAAAATGAGCTTGTTGTAGCATGCAAAAATAGAACAGATTTACAAGCTATCGACAGGTACTGTAACAACAGAGATGTGCACTAGATTGTAGATCCAGTTGTACACTACAAATCGCTTGCTGCTTTATTTTGTAATTTATTTTTAAACAAAAGACCTCAACTGTCTTTGAAAACAACAACAAAAGTCAGAGACAGATTTTGTTGGTTTTGTTTTCAGGTGCAGTTTGTGGGATTGGAGACTATTATTCCAATAAACTGGATTCAGTTCTAAAAAGACCTCGCTAAACAGATTATGTTGTACATCTCTATTTTTTCAAAGGTGGGAGTTGAGAACTTGGGAAAGTAATAAGGTAATATGTAATATATTACTCTTCGTCTAAGGGGTAATGAGTAAAGTAAAGAGGTTACTTTCCTAAGTAATATTCACCAACACTGCTCCTTACTAGGAGTCACATGATGCTTTTCAACCAATAGGAGTCTCTGTTCACCCGTAGCATTGGGTTGCTTGGGTTGTTTTGCATGGCATCGTGTTTGGTGGGGCAGACTGGGCATTTAGAGGGCCATGCCCATGCCTAGATCCGCCCCTGCATGATTTCCTCATTTGTTGACATGTTTTTTCCTCTCCTGTCTCTCCAGCCAGAGAACCTGCTGTACTTCAACCCCCAAGACGAGTCCAAGATCATGATCAGTGACTTCGGCCTGTCTAAGATGGAGGGCAGTGGAGACGTCATGTCCACCGCCTGTGGAACGCCGGGATACGTGGGTAAGACAGGGATACGTGGGTGAGACAGGGATACGTGGGTAAGACAGGGATACGTGGGTGAGACAGGGATACGTGGGTAAGACAGGGATACGTGGGTAAGACAGGGATACGTGGGTAAGACAGTGGTACGACCAACCAATCAACCAATTTCGCCCCAGCTCAACAGCAAAAAAGCAATAGATTTTCGGAGTTGAAATCCTAGCCGTTCATCAGAGGCAACAGGAGCAGGGGGGATGTGTTTATTAACTGCATAAATCTCACCAAATTTGTAGTGGGGAAAAAGTCGGGGGAAAAGTGGGGAAAAGATTGATTGTCTCTCCCATAGTGTGTATGACCAAATGTCTAGTCTATAATAATAAGAAAAACACAGAAGTCTAAAAACAATCACCCTTATGTCCATGATTCATGTTCCAAATTAAGACTGTCATCTGGTGTCTGGTGGCATGTTTTAAATGAGATTACATGAATTACGCTGTGTTAGCAGTATACCAGCTGTTAAACTGATGATTTATGATGACTCTTTTATTAATCACTGTTCAAACTAAAAGCACAAGCAAAAAGCACAAGCCCAAAACAACAACATTATTACAGGGCAGACAGACACTTAATAAAAAGCAGTCATACGAACATAGACTTCCAATAATAAAAAACAGAGAGCGAACCACAACACCAATAAACAGTGCAAAGCAAAACCACAGAAAGAAATAGCAACTACAACAATACAAGTTAATAAAATGACCCAAACCAAAAAAACATAATGACATTATTCAGTTTATTCCCTCTTTCAACTACAGTAGGTGCTAAACATGGGTGCGGCTTCACCGGAAGCCGAACCCATACCATTTTCGGTTAGCCTACAGGACTTTTATTAGTCAAGTAAAGCATCAATAATAACATCAGTTGTTGTTGAAGTTGCAACAGACACGCAGCATGCATAAAGCTAAAGGTCTGAGTTTTCTGTTTTCAATGATGAAATGCTGTTGGTTTAGTGGTGACACAGCTGTAGTTAGTTAGTAGCAGTAGTAGTGTTTCACATCATTTTAAATATAAGCACTTTAATTTGAAATATCTTGGGTTGTTTAACTTGTTTCGCATGCCATCATGTTTGGTGTGGCAGTCTGGGCATTTAGGGGGATATTGCCCCCCCCATGCCCATGCCTAGATCCGCCCCTGGTGCTAAACCTCCATAATCATGTTATCCCAGAGACACGACTTTGACCATAGTGAGTCTAGCAGAAGTCACTATTAATCGTTTACCTGCCGTTCTCGCGGTCCTCGTTGATTTCCCGTTAGATTACGCACGCCGGTCACGACGACGGCTCGTATCACAATGAAATGTAGATTTCATTATTTAATCCAACTATTAGTCCGAGCGCATCGTCTGATAATGATCCCGTTGCTGACTTTCATTTGGAACAGAATTGCCGCGACAACTTGTTTTGTTTGTCCCATTTGCACCCATTCAATCCAATGCATTCAAAAGCCTCTCCTCGGATTCCAGGGCTGGTTGTCGTTTGCACACGGGTAAATCAACTAGGGCTAGACGTCACTTCCTGATTTTTGACCCGGAACTTTTTGCTCAGATCGTCAGAGGACAGGTTAGTCAAGACACCAGAAATAAGCATGACGGCACCCCCCTCCTGTTTAGGCGATCTGGGGCTTCAAAATAAGGGCCGTGGCAATGGGGAGAAAACAAAGAAGATGCGCCCGCGGTCAAAGAGTTAAATCAATAAAGTAAGGAATTAAAAACTGTCTGTACTCAGTTTGTTTGGTGATCCGTTTAAACCCGTTGGCATGTTTAATTTTTGTTTGGCTGCATGCTGAGTTGCAAACAAACAGGTCCATCTGCCTGCCCATCTTTCAAAATAAAGGCTCAGACAAGACAACTGGCAAGAAAATGGCAGGTTACAACAGTTTTTCCTTCATAATTCTGTACTTTTGTTCTTTTGTTCGGTCCAAAGTATTGTGTTTGTCATTATTTGGTCTCACTTCAAAGGTCTTTGAAATAAATAGTTTATGAAAATGTCTGAGGAAAATGAATAGGGAATTCACTTCTGGAACAGACGTCGTCATGAAAGGGGATGGGACTGCGACGCTCAAGGTCTTTTTTTTATTTTTTAACCAGTGGTCCGCGGACCACCAAGGGTCCTTGAGAGGGTTCCAGGTGGTCCCCAGGCTGAATGATCGAAAGTTGGTCAACCAGATAACGTAACTCTTTGAGAATGTAAACATGAAACCAAATGGACCCCTGCAGGTCCATTTGGTTTAATGCTGCCCTAAATTCCCAGTCTAACAACCCAAGATATTTCAAATTATAGTGATTATATTTGAAAAATGATTTGAAACACTACTACTGCTACTAACTAACTACAGCTGTGTCACCACTAAACCAACAGCATTTCATCATTGAAAACAGAAAACTCTCTGAGTCAGACCTTTAGCTTTATGCATGCTGCGTGTCTGTTGCAACTTCAACAACAACTGATGTTATTATTGATGCTTTACTTGACTAATAAAAGTCCTGTAACTGAAAATGGTATGGGTGCGGCTTCATCGCCACTCAACATCATACACAATTCAATTCAAATGGATTTATAACAACAAGAAAACACAAGATACCAGAAACAGGGAAGCGTAATACAACAGTACAACAATGTATCAATACAAAGGTTATGAACATATAGAGGTCGTAGTCTTCAATAAATCAATTTCTATATGCCTATAGAGCAGGGGTTTTCAACCTTTTTGACTCCAGGGACCACCGTTTATTCAGCATTTGAGCCACGGACCACCATTTAATGACAAATTCACCCCAAAGACCTAAAATTAAATAATTATTTTGGTTTTCTCCACAATTCCAGGCTGTATTTTGCCAACAAGACAGTGTAAACTTCTTAATTAAGTGGTGCTAATTCAGATGATGAATATTTTAACTCTTGAGAGTGTAAAAATGAAACCAAATGGACCCGCAAGGGTCCATTTGGTTTCATTTTTACACTCTCAAGAGTTACCTCTGGTTAACCAACTTTCCATCATTTAGCCTGGGGACCACCTGGAACCTTCTCAAGGACCACTGGTGGTCCCCGGACCACCTGTTGAAAACCCCTGCTCCACAGGGAATCTGCCTGTAAAAACACCTCATGGAGATCATTCTAAATCTAGTGTTTCCTGATGAGGTTAGCCTGGAGAAAGGCAGCATTCCTTGGGTATAAATAGCACAGGTTACGTAGCCTGGCCATCGGAATCGACTGGATTGGAACCAGATTGTGAGGATTTGGGACGACCAGAGAGAGCACAGCACACGCACGCACGCACGCACGCACGCACGCACGCACGCAATAACACACACACACTCACACACCAGGGGTGGATCTAGGCATGGGCATGGGGGGGGGCAATGCCCCCCTAAATGCCCAGTCTGCCCCACCAAACATGATGGCATGCAAAACAACCCAAGATACAGTATTTCAAAATTAATTGAAACACTACTCCCGTTAATAACTAACTACAGCTGTGTCACCACTAAACCAACAGCATCTCATCATTGAAAACAGAAAACTCTCTGAGTCAGACCTTTAGCTTTATGCATGCTGCGTGTCTGTTGCAACTTCAACAACAACTGATGTTATTATTGATGCTTTACTTGACTAATAAAAGTCCTGTAACTGGCATGGGTGCGGCTTCAGGAGAAAATGGTATGGGTGCGGCTTCATTGCCATTTCCTCCTGCCCCCCCCCCCCCCCCCCAATTGGGAAATGTTACATCCGCCCCTGACACACACACACATCCATAAATGCATTATTTACACAAACTTGCACACACAAATATGTATGTGTTCTCAAACAGCATACAAACAACACACCTCAGAGGTGACAGGCGATATAAACAAACTCAGAAACTCGTCCTTTGATTCTACATGTGTGTGAAGATGACGATCTGTTTTCACTGAACATTTCCCAATTGGGGGGGGGGAGGGGGGGCGTGGCGCGAAGCGACACACGTGATTAAGTCACCCCCATACCATTTTCAGTTACAGGACTTTTATTAGTCAAGTAAAGCATCAATAATAACATCAGTTGTTGTTGAAGTTGCAACAGACACGCAGCATGCATAAAGCTAAAGGTCTGACTCAGAGAGTTTTCTGTTTTCAATGATGAAATGCTGTTGGTTTAGTGGTGACACAGCTGTAGTTAGTTAGTAGCAGTAGTAGTGTTTCACATCATTTTAAATAGAAGCACTTTAATTTGAAATATCTTTGAAATTCAGGTTGTTTTGCATGGTGCGCTGTGCGCGGTCTGTATGTCCATCGCTGATCATAATCCAACCATCGGTGTGTAATTGCAGCTTGATTCAACTTATATATGATAGAAAATGCGATCGCTACGATCGAGGTCTAGACGATGATCACACCACCACACAGTTTGCCTAGCAACAGTCACACAGACAAACAGGAAGTACTCTTACTCTATGACTGGAAATGCGCTTCATTTCCGGCCATCGTCCGCATTACTGCCACCTACTGGGTGTTAACATAATAACACCCAGTAGGTGTTATTATGATATACTATAATATACTATATTATAGTATATGATCAGTATTTGGAATTATATGCTTTATTTGATTGTCATTAATTTGATAAATAAAAAATGTGAAAATTTTGGTAAAATGTTGGCATTATGAGGAATAGTGGCATGGACAGTAAAAGAGTTAATCTCTCTCTCTCTCTCTCCCTCTCCCCCCCCCCCCCCCCCCCCCCCCCCCCCCCCCCTCTCTCTCCCCCCCCCCCCCCCCCCCCCCCCTCTCTCTCTCTCTCTCTCTCTCTCTCCCTCTCTCCCCTCTCTCTCTCTCTCTCTCTCTCTCTCTCTCTCTCTCCCCCCCCTCTCTCTCTCTCCTTCTCCTTCTCTCTCCCTCTCCCTTCCTCTCTCTCCTCTCTCTCTCTCTCTCTCTCTCTCTCTCTCTCTCTCTCTCTCTCTCTCTCTCTCTCTCTCTCTCTCTCTCTCTCTCTCTCTCTGTGTCTATCTCTCTGTCTCTCTGTCTCTCTGTCTCTCTCTCTCTCTCTCCCTGTCTCTCTCTGTCTCTCCCTTTCTCTCTCTCTCTCTCTCTCTCTCTCTCTCTCTCTCTCTCTCTCTCTCTCTCTCTCTCTCTCTCTCTCTCTCTCTCTCTCTCTCTCTTTCTCTCTCTCTGTCTCTCTTTCTCTCTCTCTGTCTCTCTCAGCTCCAGAGGTCCTGGCCCAGAAGCCTTACAGCAAGGCAGTAGACTGCTGGTCCATCGGCGTCATCGCGTACATCCTGTAAGTGTCTGACTTGCCTACCTACCAGCTATGGGCTGTGTGTGTTCTTCGTATGGTCATTAACAGGGAATGACACAACGTCATCCATCTCTCTTCCACACTGCGCGTCATCAGAGCCAGATGTTGGCTGCGTTAGCGGGTTTAGGCACCGTGCTCCATCCCCATATAAGGAGGCCAAACATTTTAGACGCATTCTTCTTCTTTCTTTCTCGGTCTTGTTTTCCCCTCTGTTGTTTTTCCCCCCACCGTCTAACAGTGTATGAGTTCATAGAGCTGGAAGCATAGACTGTCTCAATGCAAACAGACACATTTTTCTGTTTCACCCCCCCAATGTGCGCAGCCAAATTTAGATAATTCTGGCGGTCCTTGGCATGAAATATGTTGAGCACCACTGACACAGGATTATAGATTTTTTTTTCCAGAAAAAAAAAAAGGATTTTGTAAGTTTTCATGATTAGAAAGAAATGAGCACTCTTGTCATTTTTATGGTACTTATATTTTAACAAATAGAGACAGGAGATGAACAAAAATGTCCATAAGAAAATAATATTTAAAGGTTATAAATTAATTTGTGAGCTGGTGGATTTGCTAGAGCTGGTGAAATAAGTATTTGATCCCTAAGCACAACCTGACTTATAGTACTTGGTGGAGAAAAGCAAAATAAATCTTTAGTTTTGGGGTCTGTGGGGCTAAAAATGTCATCAAATGCTGGTCCTTGGCTCAAATTCTGAATAAATAGTGGGCCCTGGTATGAAAAAGGTTGAAAACCACGTTGTAGAACAAAGTGAGGATGGTGTCATCTGAGTTGTTGTTGGGTTTGGGTGGGTCGGAGCGGAGGAGGGCGGTGGGGGGTGTAACAGCCTGTGTTGTGGGTCTGTATTGGGGTCATGGCTGAGGGGTCCCTGCCCTGGGGGTCATTCACAGGGTAATGGGATGCAGAGAGAGAGAGAGAGAGAGGGAGCTGCTGGGGGATTGATGAGAAACCCGTGGGTGGATGGATGACGTTCTGCTCACCTCAGGTCAGGGGCGGATGTAACATGTCCCGTTTGGGGGGGGCAATAGAACATGTTGGAGGGGCAAGAAAAAATGGTATGGGGGCGGCTTCATCGCCCGTGGCGCGGCAATGAAGCCGCACCCATACCATTTTCGGTTACAGGACTTTTATTAGTCAAGTAAAGCATCAATAATAACATCAGTTGTTGTTGAAGTTGCAACAGACACGCAGCATGCATAAAGCTAAAGGTCTGACTCAGAGAGTTTTCTGTTTTCAATGATGAAATGCTGTTGGTTTAGTGGTGACACAGCTGTAGTTAGTTAGTAGCAGTAGTCGTGTTTCAAATCGTTTTAAATATAAGCACTTTAACTTGAAATATCTTGGGTTGTTTTGCATCATCTTTGGTGGGGCAGACTGGGTATTTAGGGGGGCATTGCCCCCCGCCCCCCCCCTCCCATGCCCATGCCTAGATCCGCCCCTGCAACATACTGTCTCTGTCTGTGTAGTCCAAACAGTGTTGCCAACTCCCAAAATCCAAAATGCACCAGTGGCACTTCCAAAATGCACTAGAATGTATGCGCTAGAGCAGTGGGTTTTCAACCATTTTCATACCAGGGCCCACTGTTTATTCTGCATTTTTAGCCACGGAGAACCCGAAAGGGTCCGTTTGGTTTCATTTTACGCTCTCAAGAGTTACAGATCTATAAGGGTCCTTTTGGTTACCAATGGTCCTTTGTAGGAAGGAAGGAGGACTCTATCATAGGAGGAAAATGGTGAAAAACGAGGGTTTTATCTCTGGCGCCTGTCAACCAATTTGGCCCCAACACACCAGCAAAAAAAGCACTAGATTTTCCGCCAGGAGTTTTTCACTAATTTTGGCGCTAGGGGGGTCTGAAAAAAAGCTAACTATAGCGACACATGCGCCAAGTTGGCAACACTGTGTCCAAATATTACTTAAAGCGGTATTCCACTTTTGGTCATTTTATGGTCTACCCGGTCTCACGTGAACACACCAGACAGTTTATAAGTTACTCCATTCAGTATGTTCATTTTAGCGTATCCGCCCACCTTCCTATACAAACCCATTATACCCACTTCAAACTCTATTTTAACCATGACAGATTATTCAAAAACAACCCATCTTTTTTCAGGTGACTGATATTGTCCTCCTAATACGTGAGAGGGCCGTGGAATTTAATTTACTGTTTTCATTTACTTTTTAAATAAATTAAAACAGAACCCCCCCCCCCACACACACACACACACACACACTCCATCAGTGTACTGTGTATTGTTGTCGGCAGTCCTTTGTTGTGAGGTGAACTCTGTGATGTGTAAAACAGGGTCTGCCCCCTGGCACGGCTCTGTCCTACCCCCACCCCTCCCACCCCACCCTCCATACCCCCCACCCCATCCCACCCTACCCTCCATACCCCCATCCCACCCCACCCTCCATACCCCTCCAACCCCCACCCCATCCCACCCCACCCTCCATACCCCCATCTCACCCCACCCTCCATACCCCTCCAACCCCCACCCCATCCCACCCCACCCTCCATACCCCCATCTCACCCCACCCTCCATACCCCTCCAACCCCCACCCCATCCCACCCCACCCTCCATACCCCCATCTCACCCCACCCTCCATACCCCTCCAACCCCCACCCCATCCCACCCCACCCTCCATACCCCCCCAACCCTCCTCCCTGTGTTAGTTCATCCATCCACCGGCTGTGCAATGACCCGACTGTTTGATGACCGCTGTACTGCTGTTCTGTGTTTTCACCTGTTTGTATCCTAGTTCTTATGTAACACCCTGGTGCTGGCACAACTTTTAATGTGGAGGCTTGTTTCTATTGAGTCATTATAATAGTGATGCTAGATAAAACCAGGCTTGTTTCTATTGAGTCATTATAATAGTGATGCTAGATAAAACCAGGCTTGTTTCTATTGAGTCATTATAATAGTGATGCTAGATAAAACCAGGCTTGTTTCCATTGAGTCATTATAATAGTGATGCTAGATAAAACCAGGCTTGTTTCCATTGAGTCATTATAATAGTGATGCTAGATAAAACCAGGCTTGTTTCTATTGAGTCATTATAATAGTGATGCTAGATAAAACCAGGCTTGTTTCTATTGAGTCATTATAATAGTGATGCTAGATAAAACCAGGCTTGTTTCCATTGAGTCATTATAATAGTGATGCTAGATAAAACCAGGCTTGTTTCTATTGAGTCATTATAATAGTGATGCTAGATAAAACCAGGCTTGTTTCTATTGAGTCATTATAGTGATGCTAGATAAAACAGGCTTGTTTCTATTGAGTCACTATAATAGTGATGCTAGATAAAACCAGGCTTGTTTCCATTGAGTCATTATAATAGTGATGCTAGATAAAACCAGGCTTGTTTCTATTGAGTCATTATAATAGTGATGCTAGATAAAACCAGGCTTGTTTCTATTGAGTCATTATAATAGTAGCCTCGACACCCAGGCTTTCATTTTCGTTCGCCTTGCGCGAAAACGGAAAGCCTGGACTAACGTGTTACACGAAGTGGCCTTGAGGGGGGAGTCAACCTTCCGGGGTGGGCGTCGCTCTAAATGATGTGACGTAGAACAGCAGTGGACAGGCGTGGGAGGGGGAGGGGCCGGGGATGACGACACGTTAGTGAGATCAAATCAGAGCGCAGCACTTCCGCCGTGTGGATCCCACGACACCCCCGCCCCCCAAGGCCAAAATCATTGAGGGCTAGACCAGGCTATTATAATAGTGACGCTAGATAAACCTAGGCTTGTTTCCATTGAGTCATTATAATAGTGATGCTAGATAAAACCAGGCTTGTTTCCATTGAGTCATTATAATAGTGATGCTAGATAAAACCAGGCTTGTTTCCATTCAATGCCGATTTGGAAAATCATCAATGTTGCAAATTGTAAGTGGAAATGCAATTTGAAGACTGAAAAAGAGGAGCAATTATACAAACTAGGGAGTACTGAGTGATGATTGACATTAAAGCTCAAGTATTTGTTCATACTTGGTTATTTGTGGGTCTATAAAACACACACCATGCAAACACTAAATAAATTGAACTGCTAGTTGAATTTTATGTTCTAGGTCAGGGGTTTTCAACAGGCGGTCCGTGGACCACCAGTGGTCCTTGAGAGGGTTCCAGGTGGTCCCCAGCTAAGTTGTTTAACCAGATGTAACTCTTGAGAACGTAAAAATGAAACCAAATGGACCCTTGCGGGTCCATTTGGTTTCATTTTTACACCCTCAAGAGTTAAAATATTCATCATCTGAATTAGCGCCACTTAATTAAGAAGTTTACACTGTTTTGTTGGCAAAATACAGCCTCGAATGATGGACAAAATCAAAAGAAGTCTTTAATTGTAGGTCTTTGTTGTAAAAATGTAATCAAATGGTGGTCCCTGGAGTCAAAAAGGTTGAAACCCCCTGTTCTAGGTCATTTTAAGGCGGATTTTGGTACAAACATTACCAGTCTCCAGTGTCAGGGGAGAGGTGGTTGTTCATCTGACCGTCCAGTCGGTCAGCTGGCAGGTATTATTGGACCACAGAGCTGCTTCCTGCTACCAATTAGAACCCAATCAGTGCCAGACCTCGTTAGTCCATCCATCCTCCACAGCCGGCGCGCTGCTCCACCTCTGACGGGTCGACTCGACTCGTCACGCCTGGCCGGGTCTCCCTTCAGGTGTGAACATCGCATCATGTTAATCTGCCGAGATAATCGCCCTGGGGGGGGGGGGGCTGCCAGGGAGAGGACAAGACGCCCGATTCCTTAACCAAATGTGATACGACTGGGACACGAAAAGAGAAACGGGGTCCAGGCAGAACGGCCTCTTGCGTGGTTGGTGTGCGTGTGTGGCTTGAGAAAGATTTTTTTTTTTCTGGCGGTATTACAGTTCAGTTCCACGTACTCTGCCAAAAGTTCAGTCAGTCAGTGGTAGAAATATTCTGGTTTGGCGAGAAGAGCAGTGTGGTTAGTTTAACACAGTGTCGTTGAGCTGATTCAGGTAGCAATTTACTTAATCTATCCCATTATCGTAGCATTCTCCTCCCCCCTGTTGTGTGTTTTGTGTAATTGTGGCTTATACACATTAAAAAATAATAATAGTGAATGTAAACTTCTAGCATCACTTATTATAATGACTCAAATACTATTATTAAATCTGCATATTAGAGCCCCCACCACCTCAGGGCATAGTGGTACTGCAGCTGCACTGCTTTCAAGTCCATAAAGAATTGAAAAGTAACCCTTATTTTGCGATGTTTTCCCTGCAGACTGTGTGGATACCCTCCGTTCTACGATGAAAACGACTCCAAGCTCTTCGAACAGATCCTGAAAGCTGACTATGAGTTTGACGCGCCGTACTGGGACGACATCTCAGATTCAGGTGCATATAACGATCCTTTATTCAGTACTAATCGCGTTTCACACAAGGAGCAACAAAACGTGCCTCTAGTTCATTTTCAACAAGAAACTTGTGGTCCCACAATGGTCAATCAATGCCAAGAATTGTTCCGTGTGTGCTCGTTTAGTCCACTGCCTGCAATTGGTTGATTCAGGCAATAGCAGGGCGTATATTTATCGCTCCTGGTGTGCAAGGCCCCAAAGATTGTCTTTTTGGTTTGACGATGTGCAAGGCATTGCTGAATTCACCGGTAAGACACCACCACCTAGTGCTCAAATTGGCATTCATTGAACAAAATGAGATGTAGGCTTTTTTATTGGATGAGGAGCCCTATAGGGAGGGTGAAATCCTAGGGAGACGCTCCAGAGGCATCCAAACCAGATGAACCAGAACCACGTAAGCTGCTGCTGCTTTCCAGGTGAAGCAGCAGCAGCTCTACTCTGAGTCTCTCCCGTGTTGTAACTGAACTTCTCACCTTATCTCTAACAGAGATACCAGACACCCGTCAGAGAAAACTCTGACCCCACATTGACCCCAAATTTGGGTTAGGGTTAACCCATTTGGCAGTGCAGATGTAAGTCTGGAGATCGAGGCTACAGTAGGTGAGCGTAGGGACTCAGATAGTAGACAGAGAGGTTTGATTTCTGGCTTAACTCTCTACTCTTCCTCATGGATGACATGGACCACACAGCGCACCACCACCCCCCGTTTAACCACTGCCCCTGTTGTCACCTGATGGGAATGCAGGGGGGTAGAGAGAGAGGGGGGTGTTGTGGTTTGTGGGGGCGTCGGTGTGTGAGTGGTGGGGTAAGAATTTGGGGTCACTACCCTCAGCTGCAAACCGTGCACTATTTACACGTTTGTTTCCAGTCTGCCAGGCGAAGCGGTCCCCAGGGGCGGATGTAACATTTCCCTAATTGGGGGGTGGGGGGAGGGGGGGCGCAGGAGAAAATGACATGGGGGTCGCACCCATACCGTTTTCGATTACAGGACTTTTATTAGTCAAGTAAAGCATCAATAATAACATCAGTTGTTGTTGAAGTTGCAGCAGACACGCAGCATGCATAAAGCTAAAGGTCTGACTCAGAGAGTTTTCTGTTTTCAATGATGAAATGCTGTTGGTTTAGTGGTGACACAGCTGTAGTTAGTTAGTAGCAGTAGTAGTCTTTCACATCAGTTATATATAAGCACTTTAATTTGACATATCTTTGAAATTTGTTTTGCATGACATCCTGTTTGGTGGGGCAGACATGCCCAGGACTAGATCCGCCCCTGGCGTTCCCGCTGACTGGTAGTAAAGCAGCCGTTGTGTTTACTGGAAACACGTGTGTGTGTGTGTGTGTGTGTGTGTGCGTGTGCGTGTGCGTGTGCATGTGCGTGTGTGTGTTGACCCTCTGGTTCTGTGTTTTCCAGCCAAGGATTTTATCAGCAGTCTAATGGAGAAAGATCCAACCAAGAGATACACCTGTGAACAGTCCCTTAGACACCCATGGTGAGCATGCACACACACACACACACACACACACACACACACCTCCAAGAAGCAAAGATTTGAGATTTAATAATGTCAATAAGACAATGCGATGTTCGCTTCCCATACACTGCATATTTTACTGAACTACATGCTGTGTAATATTAATTTAATTTCAATATCAAAGTAGTAAATGGCAGTGACTTGCCACTGGTAAGTGTATTATGTTATCATAGCACTGGAATACCACCATTTTGATACCAGGGCCCACTATGAGCCACGGATTTGAGGACATTTTAGCCCCACAGACCCCCAAACTAAAGATTTCTTTTGCTTTTGTCCACAATTCCAGTGCTGGATTTGGGGAAACCAAACAGTCCAACATACAGATCAAAATGACCATTAATCTTCTACATTCTGTAGTTGTGTAGACTTGGGATACACAATTAGCGATTTAGCTTACAGACAATGAAATTCACACATTAGGGCTGTTGAATGATTAAAAATTTTAATCAAATTAATCACAGCTTCAAAATTAATTTAATCATGATTAATCACCATTCGAACTATGTCCAAAATATGCATGTTTTTCCTGTACAGGATTTCAACATTTAAAAAAGAAACATAATCTTTGAAAAAAATAACCATTTATCTTTAAAATATTTATTAAAATACAAGCATTGAGGGCTTGTAGATCCTCCAGCTATACTCTATGGCTCTGGTTACAGGGAGACACACAGCTATATGTCTCCGTAAAACCGTGCTCTACCCATTTCTTTCAATGAGATGCTCAGTGGGTTGAGTCAGTGTGCACATGAGTTAATTGCGTTAAAAATTTTAATCAGATTAATCAACAAAATTAATTTAATCCCATTAATTAACTATTTTCAACAGCCTTAAGATATATATATATTTTTTTTACAAATAGTGTTCATCATTGTGCGTGTGCGTGTGCGTGCGTGTGTGTGTGTGTGTGTGTGTGTGTGTGTGTGTGTGTGTGTGTGTGTGTGTGTGTGTGTGTGTGTGTGTGTGTGTGTGTGTGTGTGTGTGTGTGTGTGTGTGTGTGTGTGTGTGTGTGTGTGTGTGCGTGTGCGTGTGCGTGCGCGCGTGTGCGTGCGTGTGTGTGTGCGTATCCCAGGATCTCGGGGGACACTGCTCTCTGTAAGAACATCCATGAGTCTGTGAGTCGACAGATCAAGAAGAACTTCGCCAAGAGCAAATGGAGGGTGAGTTTGTTCTGTTCTCTGTGGATTAGATTAGTCTTCTGTTTAGACACATATTTTTGGGGTAGGGCTGGGACTTTAACTGATTAATTGAGATTAATTAATTACAGAAACTATAACGCGATTAAAGAAATTAACTCATTTTAATCGCACATAGATTTTGCACCACAGAACCTTTTTCATTGGCCAAATTTCATGGTACCGATCATAGCGGTGCACGCAATGGGAGAAAAAGCCAATCAGGGTAACCAATAAGGGCTGACATTGATTCCAACTTCCACTGTTTCGTCCTCCCATTGGTCTGAAATTAATTACTAACGCTGTCTCTAACGTAACGCTCAACGCTCACTCCCACACCACAATATACTACATACAATATTGGTATGAGATTAATTGAGATTAATTACAAAGCTTCAAATTAATTAGATCAAAATTTTTAATCGAGTCCCACCCCTAATTTTTGGAGTAAGTTTGTGCTGTAACTGTAACAGACTGTGTGTGGTGCTGACAGGTAGTTTAACAGGTAGTTTGTGCTGTAACTGTAACAGACTGTGTGTGGTGCTGACAGGTAGTTTAACAGGTAGTTTGTGCTGTAACTGTAACAGACTGTGTGTGGTGCTGACAGGTAGTTTAACAGGTAGTTTGTGCTGTAACTGTAACAGACTGTGTGTGGTGCTGACAGGTAGTTTAACAGGTAGTTTGTGCTGTAACTGTAACAGACTGTGTGTGGTGCTGACAGGTAGTTTAAACACTCAGTGTCATTTAAATCTTTCTCATCTTCACTCCGTTCCTTCCTCTCCTCTCCTTGTCTCAAGTGGAGGACTATATTTCAACCCTTTCAATTGAAAGGAGCCCCTGAGCCTCCATGGGGCTCCCGATTAAAAATAAAGTTGCGGAACTATCCATGGCGCTGAAAAAAGTCCATGTACATGATGAAACTATATACTGCTATATACTGTATACTGCTATACTACTACCAGAAGTGCTAGCCTCAGTAAAAGAAAACTGAAGTTCAACACAAAGTAAAGTAATTGTATACTCAAGGTGTTTTGCATCTTTTTACTTTTTTGAGCTCAGCCATGCTGTTCATGCTTTGAAAATATACACTGACAAAAGAAGAAAGGTATATAATAATTAATTATTCAAATTATGATGTTACGTCATCATGACGTCATTAAGGCCCCCCCCCCCATCCTTAAGGCCGCCCCTGCTTGTCTCCTTATGAAAATCAGGGACCTAAATGGTTACGTCTTCACCAAAGTGTTTCTAATGGTGTCTAATAACATGTACTCAAATGTTGAAATTCAACTCCTGTAGGAGAACTCATAAAAAAACAACTAACCACGGAAGTTCCTGCTGAATGGGAAGGAGGCAGCACAATGCACTGCACTTTACACACTCCATATTAGGGTTTATCTGACCCAGAGGAAGTCACACTCAGTGGATCATTTGTAGCCAGATGTAATTTCCTGGGGTTGATTAGGACTGTAGTAGATAAGAAAGATAAGAGATCGCTTTAACATTTTTGTAAACAAATATGGATTTAGGACCATGTTCAAATTAAGTAAAAGTATTGGAGAAGTAAAAGTATTGGAAACTGCAAACACTGCCAAGTACAATTGACTCAGAATTGTACAAGTAAGTGTACTTAAAGTACTTAGTTAGCATTGGCAGAGTGCTTCTTCCTGGCCCAGCGGTATTGGAGCAGGCTCAGTATTGTCTGTGTGTTTATCTTTGAGCAGATCCACTACCTCCAGGGCCCAAGAGTTCAGGACTTCCAATCCCTCTCTGAGATTTGGAATTTCAGGGCAGTTCTGAGGCCAAAAAAACAGGATTGAATCACTTTGATATCCGATAGCAATTCAGGATATGAAATCTAAGCTTTAATCTGAATAGCGCACAGCAGATAGTTCAAAATGTAATTAATAGGACGATAGCAGAGTGTTTTTGAGTTGGTTTAATGGAGCCATACTGTATGTGAACAAGTGAATAGTAAAGGAACACTGTTAAATTTCTTTATTTATTTATTATATTATTTATTATTTTTTATTATATATATATATATATATATATATATATATATATATATATATATATATATATATATATATATATATATATATATATATATATATATATATATATATATATATATTATTTTTATTATGAAAAATAGTTATGACCGATGCCTCTTAGGTTGATCTACGTCTCTCTACGTCGCTTACCGTCGCTGGTTTGATACGATCCCAATGATAACAGCAGTGAGCAGCGACCGCATATTCCATTCAGAACGGACCAAAATAAGGGACGGACCAACCCGGAACCGGAAGTGTGTCGCCAACTAACTTGTCTGACGGGAAACATGGACCGAAATATAAAATATGACTTTTAGATGAAAATCGCTGGCACTGGCTACCTCAAAAAATATGAAAAAGGGCTGGCACTGGGTGTGTTAAGGTATATTAAAATGTTGAAAATGGGTAGAATTCCCCTTTAACTTTCGACTCTCTCTCCAGCAAGCGTTCAACGCCACAGCAGTGGTCCGACACATGAGGAGACTACAGCTGGGCAGCAGCATGGACTCATCCAGCTCCTCCAACAGACACAGCCAGAAGAACCAGGCCCAGTCCTCCTCCCCTTCCTCTTCCAACAGCCAGACCCAAGCGGGCCAGGGCCAGACCCCCAGCAGCAGCCAGACCCAAGCGGGCCAGGGCCAGACCCCGAGCAGCAGCCAGACCCAACCAGGCCACAGCCAGACCTCCACTAGCAGCCAGAGCCCCAGCAGTTCACCCCCAACCAAGACCTCTTCCATAGACGTGTCCACCACGGCCCCCCGTGAGTATCTGATGCCACCTGTTACCCCCATAGACATATGTAAGGGATAACACCCGACGAGCCAGTGATTTGTTTCCTAATAACTGACCGAGGTTCAGCCGAGGTCAGTTATTAGGAAACAAATCACCGGTTCGAAGGGTGTTATCCCGCTTATTACATGGCTTATGTCAGTGGTTTTCAACCAGTGGTCCGAGGACCACCAGTGGTCCTTGAGAGGGTGACGGCAATGGCATGTAAACAACCAAATACGTAGCTAACCAAATGGACCCGCTAACGGCATGTAAACAACCAAATACGTAGCTAACCAAATGGACCCGCTAACGGCATGTAAACAACCAAATACGTAGCTAACCAAATGGACCCGCTAACGGCGTGCTGGAACTAAATGCGGAAGCGCACCGCGGATTGATATGAACACAGCTGTTTGCACTTTGGGGACCTTGATTATGCAGCGGTCCAATATAGAGCGGAGCGGTGAATTATAGTGTAATATGTCACCGCTCACATGACCAGAACGCTGGCTTCTGATTGGAGCATTCATTCAAGCCATGTAATAATATACTATAGACACGACACCGGAAGTTCCCCTCTCTCTCATCCACTTGCATTAAGTTTCTCACCCAGTGCATGAGGCGATTTCACTCCTCTTTGAGTTGAAAAAAAAAAAAAAACATAGTGCATTCTGGGAAAAAGGGGCCGAGAACAAGAACGCGAGGCATCATACGTGCATAGAGCGCTGCAGATTTCTAGAGGGCACGGAGCCTATTGCACGTTCATTTTTCTACTAGCTGCTCTTTGGGCTCCGTTACTGACATAAACATTGTGAACTCTCTCTCTCTCCCAGGTGTCACGGCGCCCGCCACGCCCTGTAGCCTGGCCTCCGCTGCCTCCTCGTCCTCCTCCTCCACCGCTGCTGCTCCCGTGCTGCCCCCAGACCTGCCCCGGCCCCTCCCCACCCCCGTGCTGCCCCGGCCCCCGGTGCTAACGGGGACTAAGTGACGCCAGGTGCCGCGGGGAACCAGCTGGGAGGCCACCGCGTTGTGAGACAGAGAGAGAGAGAGACACAGAAAGACAGAGAGAGAGAGAAAATGGAGGTACAGAGTGACCCCCTAAAGACCTCCTTACATACTCCAGGGTGACGTGGGTTTGGGTGAAGGGTTTTCACTGCGGTGGTGTAAGGGTTTTAAGGGTTTTTAAGGTTTCATCATAGCATACTCTGGGGTGTGGTGAAATGGTTTCACCTGAAACGGTGGTTGTGGTGGTGGAGGAATATCACTGAGGCTGCAGCTGCTATTATTACAACAAAGTTATATCATGATGATTTCGACCTAAAAGGCCTACGGACGGGGGCGGATCTAGGCATGGGCATTGGGGGGGCACTGGGCAATGCCCCCCTAAATGCCCAGTCTGTCCCGCCAATCACAATGCCATGCAAAACAACCCAAGATATTTCAAATTGCTTCTATTTAAAATGATTTGAAACACTACTACTGCTACTAACTACAGCTGTGTCACCACTAAACCAACAGCATTTCATCAGTGAAAACAGAAGACTCTCTGAGTCAGACCTTTAGCTTTATGCATGCTGCGTGTCTGTTGCAACTTGCAACACCTGATGTTATTATTGATTATTTTTTATTGATTATTTACTTGCCTAATAAAAAAAAAAACGAAAATGGTATGGGGGTGACTTCATCGATGAAGCCGCCCCCATACCATTTTCTCTTGCCCCCACAATTGGAAAATGTTACATCCGCCCTTGCATAAGCGTAACATATCAACAAGGATACAGTGATTAAAAATGATTTTTCCTGATGATAAACGTCTTGAATTGATCCAAGAAGGAAAGCTACTTCTGTATCACAGCAACTAACTTCACAAACGTAAAGCATTACATAACCTGGGTGGGTTACAATGTTGATATTATAATCCAAAAATATGTTATATTATAATCCCTCTGTGTTTCGTCGGTGTGAACGCAGATCCAGAGCAATTTTCGATTATTGGCACAATTGCTTGATACAGTCCTAATGCTAACGGCCGTTAGCATCGCTAGCCTCGTCTTTCTAGCTGAGGGTTCCAAATAAGAGATGGACCAGCAGTGCGACATGTTGTGTGCTGATATAAAATGCCCCCGGAAACCGAGACCGAGTCTCTTTGAAATATGAGTTCCACATGAAATCATAGGCAGTGGCTACCTCTAAAAAATCCTGGCAGGAAAAACTTGTCTCTTTTTTAACGTCGTCCAATAGCGCGTACGCTTGGTTAAACGGTGACGCACCCGCCTTGTGTGCGCTCCGCCCACACCCATTAACACTAGGATGCCTGAAAAAAGTGGCCAGAATTAGCATTTGCTTAAATTCGTATTTCAATTCCAGTTTCTGAGATGACAGAATGATGATGGATGATGATGATCATGTAGAACCATCTGAAAGCTTCATGGGGAAAGATAAACAACTTTAAAATATCCAAAAAACGGTCAGAATGACCTCTCAGGCATGCTAGTGTTAAATCATGAAGGTATATTTCTATGCCTAAACCTAACCTTAATCTCTGTAAAACTATGCCTAACCCTTGAGGGAACATAGAGCTGAGGGAACATAGACATGACCCCAACACGCAGGTACCCACGGGGGTATCCGGGGGTATCCGACCCCGTTACAGGACTCTGGTCTGCAGTGATAGCTGATCACCGCGACGAATGCCGAAACGTTGTAGTTTTCTAACCCTTAAAAAAACAACAACAACACCGTGATGAAACCCTTCCACCATGGAGTACATGTAAGAACCTCTATCCTCTCCTCTCTCTTTGCTGCCCCTCTCTGGTCACACACGCTGCTCTCGAACCCTCGAACCCCCCAGCCTGCTCCCCGCCCTGCTCCCCACCCGTCCCAACGGGGGAGGGCAGAGGACTCTGTAACCCTCTGGGTACCGCCCAGGGTACCTACCGCCCCGGATACCGCCCCGGGTACCAACCGCCCTGGGTACCTACCGCCCCGGGTACCCGGTTTCCAAACCATACGATGCCATACTGTACGCAAAACCCGCCCACTCGCACCCTCCTACCCTACCTGGACGAGACCACGCCCATATCGGATCCCTCCTCTCCTCTTCGAGCCACGCCATTGGACAATGACTCTCTCGAAGACACTACTCATAACGAAGAAGGCCGAATGTGATTGGCTGTTCTCCGTGAGGAGGGAGAGGGGGAGGGGTTACGTGTGTCGAGGAGGAGGAGAAGGCGGGGCTAGGAGGCGGAGTCAATGTCAGCCCTGAAACTGAAACTTAATCTTCGCTCTTCTTCGTTGGTGTTTAACTTTTCACGTTGGTGTTTTTGTCCCTGCATTGCTTGTTTTTTGTTTTGTTTTTTCCTGCTTTTCGAGTCGGCGTTTCGGACAACTGGATTCGTTCGTCTTTTCTGTCTTGTTATTATTATTGCTACCATTGTCTTATTATACATGTACTTGTGGGCTTGTGTACGTTTGTTTATGCATAATGTTTAAGAAGTGCTTTAAAAGTTACCATACGACTGTTCCGAACGTGGTGTTAACATGAGTTAATCACTTTATCTATTTGCACAGGGATGACAGGTTATTATGCGTGCACATTAAGTTAAATCGTTTATCCAGTTATTATTATTATTATTTATCGGAACGTAGACAGAGCATTTTGATATCCCTCCCAGAAATGGGATTGGAACATATTGGTACGACAACAACTACTTTACCTGAAACATCGCGACATGTTTCGTTATTTTTCTTGATTTTTCTAAAGACTTTTTTGTAACAATCACCCTTTAAGGGACACTTACTGCTGACTATGAACCCATGGGGCAGGTTTAGTTTTAGAGATTTTACGGCCATTTATTCTTTTTCGTTGCATGCCCAGTGGCGCATATCGAAAAGAAATCACAGATCTACAAGCCTCGCCGTGCACATTGTGAGCTTGTAGATTTGTTATTTTTTTTTGTGCATCGCGGCACAGCGTGCAGCCGAGAAGAAGTACAAATGGGCCTTTAGTTTAGATTAGGTTAGAGCAGTGGTTTTCAACCGGTGGTCCGGGGACCACCAGTAGCCCTTGAGAAGGTTCCAGGAGTTCCCAAGCTAAATGACAGAAGGTTGGTTAACCAGATGTAACTCTTTGAGAGCGTAAAAATGAAACAAAATGGACCCTTGCGGGTCCATTTGGTTTCATTTTTACACTCTCAAGAGTTAAAATATTCATCATGTGAATTATCCCAAGTCTACACCACTAGAGAATGTAGAAGATTAATGGTCATTTTGATCTGTAGGTTGGACTGTTTGGCTTCCCCAAATCCAACCTGGAATTGTGGACAAAAGCAAAAATAAATCTTTAGTTTTGGGATCTGTGGGGCTAAAATGTCATCAAATTGTGGTCCTCCCTGGCTCAAATGTTGAATAAATAGTGGGCCCTGGTATGAAAAAGGTTGAAAACCACTGGGGTAGAGGTGTGTGTGGCTGTGAACGCTGGGACAGGGCTGTCTGACGCGCTACTATATGCTTAGCCTTTTATGTGAATGAGAGCAGGAAGAACGGGTTGCAAGGCGGAGATAGAGATGGAAGTGCCCTCTATGGAAATTAGGGGAAACGTTGATCCTTTTTTTCAGGTTCAATCGTTCCAAAAAAAAATCCAAGATGGAGGAACTCTTGCCTGAATCCCTTGCTTCCTTCCTTTCTTCCTTCCTTCCGTATATATTCTGTATCTCAACAAAGCCATGACCTCACCATGAGAGCCAATCGCACGCCATTGCGTCATCGAGCTGCGACCCTCGTAGAAGGAAAGTGCTCAGGGAATACTGCAGCTGCACTGTGTTGTCAAAGAACTGGTTTAAGTCCTCCTGGTTTAAGTTTTTAATCAACTCTAGTTGTTTGTGACGGTTCTTTAGATGGGTCAAGTTGTGGAAGCATCACAGCTGACGATACGTATGGATAACTCCATTGTTTTGAGGTAACGGGGAAGGCCTGGCCCAGATAATCCTAGGCACTGAGTATAGACAGAATTATGCTGTCGCAAACTCCGTTCACTTCATGGGATCAGTCCCATGATGGTGTCTCTATCATCAAGTTGTGTTTCACCATGTGAATGATTTTTCTTTTTGGACCTTTTTTTTCCTGAGTGTGTACAAACGTACACTCTCAGTAAAAAAAAAATGGAGATGTCCCTCTTTTGTCCCTCTTTCAGGCTGCAACATCCCTCTTTAGAGCTCAGTTTTCTGACCCCTCAATGTCGCAACATTCTGGCTGGTCCGAGTATTACTTGGGCCGAGCCTTCGTGTATTCTGTTCTGATAGCTAAGACCCTCTCTCTCTCTCTCTCTCTCTCTCTCTCTATTCATGTTCAGAATGAGTATTTTATTGACACTAATCTGTTTGCCAGAGTTGTTCCGGATCGATTGGTTTCAGATCTGATTGGTGCTAGCCACTGTATTTTTTGTGTGTGTTGTGGCACATGTTTGTTGCCATGTTTGTAGGACAGGTATGTGGACTGTGCTGTTTTGAAGGTCTTTGGGGTTTTTTTTGTCGACACCACTGAACTTTTGTCGACACCACTGAACTTTCAGTTGGGCGTTCACTCGGACATATCAGATCGTCTTCTCTAACACAGAGCTATCTGTCCCTTTATGGTGATTCCTTCTTGCCAAAGACCAGTGTTTTGTGTTTCTAGAACATCCAGTTGGTAATGTTTTCGACCCAAAGATAGACAGGCAGTGTAGGCAGTGTAGTGTAGTGTAGTGCAGTGGTTTTCAACCAGTGGTCCGGAGACCACTAGTGGTCCCTCAGAGGATTCCAGGTGGTCCCCAGCTAAATGCTGGACAGTTGGTAAGCGAATGGAACCTTATAGATCTGTAACTCTTGAGAGCGTTAAATTGATACTAAATCATTTGGTATCCATCATCATTTGGTATCATTTTACGCTCTCAAGAGTTAAGTTATATTAAAGCATCTGAATTGCCTAGTTTTCAAGATTGTACCCATTTCGAAAATGTAGAAGAATTGTTATTTTGACCAACGTTTTGCCAGCTATCTCCTAAATTGTGGACCAAAACTTGAAAATCCTTAGTTTTGTGTCTGAGAGACTAAACTCAACATCAAACAGTGGTCCTCTGTAGCTAAAATGCAGAAAAAAAGTGGGCCCTGGTATGAAAAAGGTTGAAAACCATTGATATAAAGGGGTTTAAAGGTAGGGGAAGTGATTTCACTTTTGTCAGATATCACCCCAAAAAAAAAAATTTCTGTTAAAATGCTCTATTATAAGGTGTGGAAACCACATATGGAGTTCCCCCCTCCCCCACGTTAGCAGAGGAGCTAATAAAAGTTCCCCAGGTCACCACAATTCTCCTCCAATCAGGAGAGAGCAGCAGGTTCACATAGTGTAGCTACTGTTGGGGGCCCCTAGTGCACCAGGCTGGTACTACACCATGAATTTCAAATCACTTCCCCTACCGGGGTTTAAGTGCTTAAAATGAATACAAACAAAGGGCTGTAGACAAGATACTGATCTCTTAGCCAAAAGCCCTTATTCAACTTTAGACTTCTAACTCCTAACACATTATAAATGAACATGTTTGTGCCACTGTTTACTGGATATCAAATCAATTTTCCTGACCTCGGCATAGGCTACGTGGTGACGGGTGACCAAACGTTCGTGACGGGTGGCGCGACCTTTATAAATCAGCTGCGACCGTTATGAATTAGCTGCGACCAGTGGAAACGGTCAACCATTTCTACTGTTCCTGGCCGGTCGCTACTAAAGCTAACCCTAAACATAACCTCAGTCAAAACTAAGCCTAGACCTAACCTCAACCCCCGACCGTTTTGCCAAACGGGTCGCGACCGTTGTGGGCCAACGGTTTGATTCCGCCCCATACAAAGTGTATAAGTGGCAAAACCCGGTTTGGCCTCCAGTAAGTTGGAATAAACAGTGAAGTTATGTATATGCAAACACATTATTTATTACCTTTAAGTACAGTATATCACCTCTGCTGTTTGCATATTTTTTTGTTGTCTCTTGCTCAGTTTTTTACTGTATATCATTATATAATCTTTGTTTTTTGGTTTAGCTGACCATAACAGTTTGACCAGCCGGTAGCCAGTCACTGTCACTGCAACTTTAACCCTTTATATTAGACCGATTCCATTTGAAAAAGCCCCGTATTGTTGCATAAAAAGTCTATAGGACAGTTAAGACTCACCTTTTTTTCTCCCAGTGTTTTATTGGTGCCATCCATGTAATTCTGAATGGAATATTTATCATGTACACGTGCGAGTGAGTGTGTAAACGCACACACAAGTGCATTTTTTTGGAGCCATATGGTAGTGTGCAGGCAGTACAGTGTCAGGGAATGACAAGGTGTCAGGTTCTGGGTTCTACTATGGGATTTGCTCTGTTGTTTTTTTTCCCCTTGAATGAACCTTTTTTCCATAAATAACCTAATTGTAAATACAGTATATTGTGAATATGAATGGTTGTTTTCATAATGATGATTAAGAATGGTGTGTGTGTGCGCGCGCATGTGCAGTAACTTCCTGTTTAACTAACGTCACGTGACTCGATGCTCGCCTCTCACTGGCTGGAGGAGAAAAGGGGCGGGTGGTGAGGGTGATTGACAGCTGTGGCGGCCAATCACCGGGTTTCGGGTGTAACCCGAGGTCCGAGACAACCCGGAACCGGACCAAACGTACCCGGGACGTCACTTCTTGTAAATGTAACCGGCTATGGGCCGGTCCAGTCCGATCCTTGAGCATTTTCGGATCTCAGGCTTTACCCGAAGTATTCCAGTGTGTATGTGTGGCTGTGAAGACAGGAAGTGTTTGATTGTATCTCTATGGAATGTTTAATGTACAAACAATATATATATATATCATATATATATAACTGTATGAATCCCCCTACTGCCCCCTTGCTTTAATACAGCGTATAATCACCAGGTGACAGACAGACAGACAGACAGACTGTCCGACTGACTGACTGACTGACTGACTGACTGACTGACTGACAGACAGACAGACAGACAGACAGACAGACAGACAGACAGACAGACAGACAGACAGACAGACAGACAGACAGACAGACAGACAGACAGACAGACAGACAGACAGACAGACAGACAGACAGACAGACAGACAGACAGACAGACAGACAGACAGACAGACAGACAGACAGACAGTCACAGACAGTCACAGACAGTCACAGACAGTCACAGACAGACAGACAGTCACAGACAGACAGTCACAGACAGACAGACAGACTGTCACAGACAGACTGTCACAGACAGACTGTCACAGACAGACACAGAGACAGACAGACTGTCACAGACAGACTGTCACAGACAGACACAGAGACAGACAGACTGTCACAGACAGACTGTCACAGACAGACACAGAGACAGACTGTCACAGACAGACACAGAGACAGACAGACACAGAGACAGACAGACTGTCACAGACAGACAGACTGTCACAGACAGACAGACTGTCACAGACAGACACAGAGACAGACAGACTGTCACAGACAGACACAGAGACAGACAGACTGTCACAGACAGACAGACAGACAGACAGACAGACTGACAGAGACAGACAGACAGACAGACAGACAGACAGACTGTCCAGGACAGTCAAACTTCAGAGTATGTCATTGTTTACCAAATTCAGACTTCAGGCCTGATAGTCTGTGTCAAAAATATAAACTGTGACTTCACTTATACTAAGGGAAAGTTATGAAAATCTGGGAACTAGGGGGTCTATTTTGATTGTCTTAAGTAAAGGTCTTAAGTCAAAGGTGTGGCAAAGCTTTCTGGCTGTTCTGAGTGGCTGAACAGCTCTGCCACACCTCCAAGTTTTGACTAAAGCCTTCAGATATTTACCTGATATTTCTGACAATCAAAATAGAGCCCTAAATCGTTTACCAAGAAATGTTCTCACCAATGTGTTTGTAATGGTGTCTAATAACATAAATTGTTGAAATCAAACTCCTGTGTGAATCCTCATAAAAACAGGTCCAAGTCAAGTTACTAATCACAACCTTTAGAAGGCAAAACATGCAGAATGTCATCATGCTTTATGTAGCATGATGACATAGTCATCATGCTACATAGTCTAACTAGGGGGTTTTCATGATGCTGAATCCATTCCATGCATTAGTTTAGCAAAAAAAAAAAATAGACGGTAATCACTATTGTGAAGATGGGCATGTCTGCTTTTATGCCTAGGAGTTGTTTTCTGAGCAAAACTAATGACCCAGCATCATGAAAACCCTTAGACATGTCACATGCTACATAAAGCATGATGAACTGAAGCAAAAGGAAAAGTACGCACATCTCTAGAAATGTTTTCGGGTGCTGAACTTAAAAAAAGTGAAAAGTACAAAAGTGACAAATGAAGTTTGCACACCATTCGATAGCTCCCAGGCAGTGGATTAGTTTATAGACGACGTTTCGACCCTAACTGGGTCTTCATCAGGACTAAAGCATAATGACATTTTGCATGTTTTGCCTTCTATAGGTTGTGACTAGTATTTTATTTTATTTTATTTTTTTAGGTTTCCCACAGGAGTTCGATTTCAACATTTTAGTACATGTTATTACTTAGACACCGTTAGAAACTCTTTGGTGAATAAAACGTCTTGGCGAAGATTCAGTTCCAGGATAAAACTATGGTAAAACCATCTCACAGCATTTATATGGACTCGTGCTCGTTTCGCTCGCTGGATAAATACTGTTCGTTTATCACCTGTGTGTACTTTGTACCTCTGATCCCGAATCAACACACTCATGTGCAAACACGTTCCTTTGGCGCTCTCTCTTGAACAGTGTTGCCAACTTGGCACATTCGTCGCTATATTTGGCTTTTTTCCAGACCCCCCCTAGCGCCAAAATTAGTGAAAAACTCCTGGCGGACAATCTAGTGCTTTTTTGCTGTATGGTGAGTTGGGGTGAAATTGGTAGACAGGCGCCAGAGATAAAACCTTTGTTTTTCACCATTTTTCCTCCTATGACAGTGGTTAGTGGTCACCAGGCTATGATGACGGAAAGTCAGCTAACCAGACCATTTGGTTTCATTTTTACACTCTCAAGAGTTAAAATATTCATCATGTGAAGTGAATTAGCCCAAGTCTGCGCAACTACAGAATGTAGGAGATTGTTGGTCATTACTCGTTTTGATTTGATCTGTATGGCAAGCATCTAGCGCATAATCCGTGCATTTTGAAAGTGCCACTAGTGCATTTTGGATTTTGGGAGTTGGCAACACTGCTCTTGGAACACACACACACACACACACACACACACACACACACACACACACACACACACACACACACACACACACACACACCTCGTACCACCAGCTGTCACAACAAGAGCTCAAGAAGAAGTGCATTGTTAACAAAAAAAAAAGACAAATATTATGAAAAACAGAAGCATGTTGCGAAGAGAGATATGTATACGGAACGCTGTTCCAAAAACTGACACCTCCACTTCCACCATTATTATAATAATAATAACCTATAATATGCCCTTATTGTATGATGTTTGTATCTTATTCTATGTAAAGAAGAAGAGCGGAGGAGGGGTCCCCAGAGCAGGGGACCCCCCCACCAAACCGACTGCATCTCCCTTTATATTGGACTGGACCTCTGTGTTTTTTTTTTTCGTCCAGATGTTGTCTGGACTCAGCAGGATGTATTTACTCTCTGCATGTGACACTTTTCATCCTGTGCAACCATTCTGACCACACCTTCATGTGCAAACTGTACTCTACTGTACTCTACTGTACTGGACACTAAAGCGCTGTTCATACTCTCTCCGAATTTCCAAACTTCGTTGGGAAGATCATACGTTTATTTATTTTTTTTAGTTTCTGGAAAAAAAAAAAAAAACAACTTTCTGTACACAGATTACGTCCATACTTCACCCGTTCTTGTTCGGAAAAGGCGAGACTGTCTCGATAGATTGGTTAAACATTTCCATGACATAAAAAAAAAATGTTTGAGAACCGCTGCTGGACAACATCCTCATTTTCTATCCTGTCTTCGAGACGTTTTTGACGATCTGCGCGGGGGCACATTCTCTGTCCTTTCTGAAGTGGAGTTCGCGAGTCGCGACATCAGACGCTGCAGCTTTCAGAACAAAATTTCGGGGGAATGCCTTTCAGACGTTTCGAATGACGTCACTTTGCAACTCTCCGACGCAACCTTCCGAAAAGTTATGGGAGGTTGGAGAGAGTATGGACAGGCCTTTACTGTGAAGTCCTGAGTGTTCATTCGAGAGGCGGAGACAATCCACCCAGCGACTACCGACCTGGTCGACGACGAAGTCAAAGTCGTATGTAAGATCCGTGACTCGTTGCCACAGTGAAATTATGAAATTGTGCCACAGTGGATAACAATTTAGTCCGGGCTTTCCCTCTTACGTGCAATTAAATCCTGGGGTGTCGAGGCTACTATATTTGTAACCTGGTCGCGGCTACTTCCTTAAAGTCTTGACTAGTTCATAGGGTCATGGTGGGAGACCCTCACACAAACCCTGGTTGTCTCACAAGAGCCCAGGAGTTGCAGGGCAAAGGTCCCCTGTCCCCTCCCTCCCCTGCCCTCACAGTCCTTGTCTAGAAGCTATAGTTGAACCCTTTGTGTCCTGAACGCGTTTTGGTGTTTTAGCTATTGAAAAATAGCAGATCAACAAGCTCATGTCGCGCCACTCGGTGGCGCAACATGAGCTTGTTGTTCTGCTATTTTTGAAAAATTGTGAAAATGTGTTGCAAATCTTTGAATACATTATTTCAGAAGCAAACATTTTTAACTCAAATCTTTGCTTCTGGGGGATCCCTAGAACAACATGTTTTCAGATGGGGGGTCTGCAGCCAAATATGGATAATTCTGGTGGTCCTTGGCTTGAAATATGTTAGGCATCACTGACACAGGAACACAGATTTATCTGAAAAACTAGAATCTAGTGTCAGGAACTATAGAATCTAGTGTCAGAAACTCAATTCTAGCATCAGAAACTAGATTCTAGTGTCAAAAAGTAGATCCTAGCATCAGAAACTATAATTTAGTGTCAATAACTAGAATCTAGTGTCGGAAACTACTGTAGAATCTAGCGTCAAAAGCTAGAATGTTGCTGCAGCTATAATCTGGTGTCAGGAACTACTGTATAATCTGGTGTCAGAAACTCCAATCGAGGGTCAGGACACAATGGGTTGAACTACACCAGGTCGTGACTAGTAAGCAATTGGCCGCGACCTGGTCTATAGACCGTGGTTTGTAGTCGCTGGTGGATTCCGCCCTTCCTGGTTTTTTTTGGCTCCCATAACATAAAGTGTTCCGTACAAATGAAGCCGAATGGGTTTGGTCTCCGTGCGTTTGTATAGTCTTTAGGAATTACAAAATGGCGGAAGAAAGTTGTTTTACTTAACCTGTTATAGGAAGGAACGGAAAGGCCTTTTTGTAACCCTACCACCCTTTGTATGCTGCTATAGAAATAATAGATATTAGAAGTCTTTTTCATAAAACTTAAAGGTCTGGACTTGGAATCGGCGTTCTTGGTCGACCTCGGCCCCAAATGGGTTAAATAAAAGAAAGTATCAATACCGGTAATACAGTTTTGTGTGATTAACACTACAAAGGTATTGACATGAAATGTATTTAAAGGGAGTTTCCATCCATTTTCAACATTTTCCTGAAAGCGTTGTCATTTGTACGCTTTAAATGCCCTGAGTGGCCCCACCAAACACGATAAAGTAACACTCAGGATTTTACTGTGCAGGTCTGGTTGCTGCCTGCAGGGGCGGATATAGGCATGGGCATGGGGGGGGCAATGCCTAAATGCCCAGACTGCCCCACCAAACATGATGGTATTCAAAACAACCCAAGATATTTCAAATTAAACTGATTAAAATGATACGAAACACTACTACTGCTACTAACTACAGCTGTGTCACCACTAAACCAACAGCATTTCATCATTGAAAACAGAAAACTCTCCGAGTCAGACCTTTAGCTTTACGCATGCTGCGTGTCTGTTGCAACTTCAACAACAACTGATGTTATTATTGATGCTTTACTTGACTATAAAAAGAGTCCTGTAACTGAAAATGTTATGGGCACGGCTTCATCGCCCGTGTCGCTTCGCGCCACGGGCGATGAAGCCGCACCCATACCATTTTCTCCTTCCCCCCCAATTGGGAAAGGTTATATCCGCCCCTGCTGTGGTGATGGTGATAATCCTGCAGTGCATACTGTGGTGATGGTGACGGTGATGGTGATGATCCTGGGGCTTGTTGTTGTCCAATGCCTTTGACAATCATGTGCACATATCAAGGATTACTACATGATAAACAGAGGCCACATTATTTTGTTTTGTTTGGTTTTGTTCTCTCTCCTGAAATAAACCCTGAATGATCATGAGTTTACTGTCCACGTCTCTACACTTCTCATCATTGTAGGGTGCAGGGTCGGATCTAGGCATGGACATAGGGGGGGTTGGGGTTGCCCCCCCCCCCTTGCCTTGCCCCCCCTTAAATGCCACCAAACATGATGGCATGCAAAAGAACCAAAATTTCCAAGATATTTCAAATTAAAGTGCTTACATTTCAAATGATTTGAACCACCACTACTGCTACTAACTAACTACAGTTGTGTCACCACTAAACCAACAGCATTTCATCATTGAAAACAGAAAACTCTCGTTGAGTCAGGCCTTTAGCTTTATGCATGCTGCGTCATTGGCTAACAAATAAACCTGGCGGGACCTGGCAAAGGCAAAATTCTCCCGGTGGGAAAATATGTGCCAATCCGCCCCTGATGGACAAGATACACTCATAGCACTTTGATGGACATTTTACTAGACATGGGGGAGACACACTGTCTGGAGTCTGGGCTGGATGTTGGCAAGTTGACAAATGCATGCGAGATGCAGCCATGCTGGATGCAGATGTTTGGCTTTCTCTCCCTCAAATGAATCCATGCATGTTCCCTGATAATGTCCTCCTACTACAACAGGAATAACACAATAGTCTGCCCAAATAAAACGCGGACCAGCCAAAATGTTGCGACATTGAGGGGTCGGGAAACGGAGCGGCTGTTGCAGCCTGAAAGAGGGACAAATAAGAGCTATTTAGCTGTTTTAAAGTATTGCACAGTGACAACTAAAGCCTACTAATAGTAGTTGGTTTTAGTCGTTTTGTATCCTATACTACTAGTATTACTACAACATTTTTATTATTATTATTATTATTATTATTATTATTATTATTATTATTATTATTATTATTATTATTATTATTATTAATTATTTTTTTGCTGCTATTTTTGCTATATCCTATTATTACAAAACAATCTAAAATAAAGACAATGAAATCTATGCAGAAGAGCCGCCATCAGACCAGGTGAACGGAGTTTGTGTCGTCGTAGCTCTGACGATACTTGGGGACGACTTCAGGCCCTGATGAAGACTCCTCGAGAGTCGAAACATGTCGGCATTTTTTAACTTTCAACAAAGTACCTTGTTTTTATTTCCCCTCTCCTCATTTTTAACTTATAATTGCTCAGATCGTTGCCTTCCTTTTGTCACATTACTGCAGTATTTGTAATTATTACCAGTCGGTGTTTTTTTTTTTTTTCTTCCCAGCACCTTGCGTTGTTGGAATTAGTGTGTGGTTGCCATGAGTGGTGTTTTCCTTCCAGCTTTAAGGTTAATGGTAGTTATTACAGATAAGTGCTGCTGGCCCTTTAATTAGTTAAAAGATTGAGCGTTTGAGGTCAAACCTTAAACTGAGGTTGTATTATGGGAATCCTGCTGAGCTCTGGCGTTTTCCCACCGTCGTCGTAATCCCATTTGAACTTGATCGTCATCGTAGGAAAGAAAGAAAGAAAGCCACGCCAAGCAGGGGCGGATCTAGGCCTAAATACCCAGACTGCCGTACCAAACACGATGGCATGCAAAACAACCTGAGATATTTCAAATTAAAGTGCTCATGTTTAAAATGATTTGAAAACTTCAACAACAACTGATGTTATTATTGATGCTTTACTTGACTAATAAAAGTCAGAAAATCACTGACACAGGAACATCATTTTTTTCAGAGAAACTAGAATAGTGTCAAAAACTAGAATGTTAGACACTAGAATCTAGTGTCTGAAACTAGTCTAGAATGTAGTGTCTAGTGCATTTTATCAGGTAGCTATTTGACCAGTTTGGGAACTAAATCGTTATCAAGACACATCGCATATGTATTCACGGATTACAGGCAAAGCATGACACTTGAAGGGAAAATATAACATATTCCTATGATCCACTCGATATACACTCAGGGGCGGATTGGCACATATTTTCCCACCGGGACAATTTTGCCTTTGCCAGGCCACCCTGGGGGGTAGCTGGTTAACCAGATGTAACTCTTTGAGAGCGTAAAAATGAAACCAAATGGACCCTTGCGGGTCCATTTGGTTTCATTTGTACACCCTCAAGAGTTAAAATATTCATCATGTGAATTAGCCCAACTTAGTCTACACAACTAGAGAATGTAGAAGATTAATGGTCATTTTGATCTGTATGTTCCAGGCGAGCATCTAGCACATTCTAGTGTATTTTGGAAGTGCCACTAGTGCATTTTGGATTTTGGCAGTTGGCAACACTGCCTCCAGCAGCATGAGCGCCCTGGCGCACAGGAGTGAACGGGAATATGGCAACTCTCGTTTTTTGAAGGATAGAAACACTAGTTTGCCTGGCCTGGGCCTGGCACCCTGGCCCAGGACTTTTCAAAAAAAAAAAAAAAAAAAAAAAACTGTCCAGGCCACTAAGTGGCGCAGGCCACCGGGTAAAACTCCTACTTATCTACTAATCTTGTATTCGTCTAGCCTGGCTCAGCCCTGAATCAGCACCTTAAAAAATACTACCTTATTTTTTCCCTGCGATTCAAGGACTGGCTTCCCTGCCTTTGGGGCTGTTTGTGCCGGTTGGAATTCCGAGCACAGCCCCTGATTGGCCAACAGCCCTGTCACTCACTTCGTTTCACTTCATTATTCTTTAAAGAATCGTCTGGTTTTAGGTTTTTATAAACATCATCATCAGATAAGTTTTACTGCTTTTTTCACACTCATCGGCTGTTTGTTTGGTTAGCAACCAGGCTAACACATTAGCCATAGTAATGACAACAACATCGTCTGCTTTCCCAATATTCTTAGGGGTTCATATGAACCGATCACCGAGAAGACTGATGCTTTGTTAACACCCATCCTAGAAACTGATGTGAAAGTGAAACGAAAAAACAACAGACCTATCCAACAAAAATGGATTGATACATTTATACAATGAATCGGAATTTAAATTCATGCCGGAACCCCTTTTAAAAAGTCCAGACAGCAGGCCAATGACGCAAACAGATTCAAAGTGAAGTGGAAAAGTGAACAAAGACATTTTCTTTTGCTACCATAACACGGCGGACTGTTAATGTTCCTACAGCATTGCTGATAAATCGTTTCGCTTTTCCTAGTGTGTTGTTCATTGTTCTGGAATGTTTTTTTCCAAATCAAAACATCCTCATTTTCTCCACAGCTCATAGTCTCCGCCCCAAGGGTCACAGGTTCGAACCCCGACCCCTGACCCCCTCCCACCTCCGTCTTCTGACTCACTGCTCCAGGCGCTGCAGAGGACTCCCTCTGTATGTTTGACTGATTTGTTTCTGAAATCCAGTCTAGAATTGTGGACAAAAACGAAAGAAATCTTTAGTTTTGGGACCAAGTGGTGGTCCGTGGCTCAAATGCTGAATACATTGTGGGTCCTGGTACTGAAAAGGGTTGAAAACCGCTGCTCTAAAGCGTAACATAGCACCCAGGGTGGGTCTCTAGTGGATTTTGCGATGTGGCCGTTAGTCACTAGTGTATTCGTCCCTTCTTGTCCCCTGGTGGCCTGGACAGTTTTTTTTTTTTTTTTTTTTTTTTCTTTTAAGTCCAAGGCAGGCCAGGGTGCCAGCTGGTTAACCAGATGTAACTCTTTGAGAGCGTAAAAATGAAACCAAATGGACCATTTGGTTTCATTTGTACACCCTCAAGAGTTAAAATATTCATCATGTGAATTAGCCCAACTTAGTCTACACAACTAGAGAATGTAGAAGATTAATGGTTAGTTAGTTAGTTAGTTAGTTTATTTTATCCCAGTCATTGATTACAGTACCAGCACATACAGAAAGTAAAGAAAAGAAGAATTACAGTTGACTAGGAAGGAAAGGGCGGAAGCCGAAGCTTTTTATGCCCACCTTATACATTGTTAAATTTTCACATTAAAGCACGGACGGAGAGGAACTAGAATATCTATTATACTAACAAAGATAGATAGTATTAATAATAAAAGTAATAAGGGTAGCAATAATAGCATTGCAGTAGTAATTGAACAATAATAATAATAACAGATTATGATTCATCCCAATTACCAATTATTATGATAATAATTGGTAATTGGGATGAATCATAATCTGTTATTATTATTATTGTGGTCATTTTGATCTGTATGTTCCAGGCGAGCATCTAGCGCATTCTAGTGCATTTTGGAAGTGCCACTAGTGCATTTTGGATCTTGGCAGTTGGCAAAACTGCCTCCAGCAGTGCGAGCACACTAGTTTGGCCTGGCACCCTGGCCTGCCCTGGACTTAAAAAAAACTGTCCAGGCCACCGGGAAAACTCCCTGTACTCCAGATGGCCAATCCGCCCCTGCATTCTACTCTATCAGCGGTCATATTTTCAAGCCCCCAAAACAGGCAAAACAGTCCGGCGAGAGTGACCCTGCTGATCAGATCGTGATCCTCGGTCTGCCCAGCAGCGTACAGTACATTCCATTCTGCTCTCTGGGTCACTCACTTCTACACAGAACCAGAACACAACCGGAATGATTTGTGTCTGTCCATACAGGAGGTTGTGCACGTGACACACACACACACACACACGCACACGCACACGCACACGCACACATACAGAACAGATGCAGGACAGTATTTATTTTTCATGTGCGCACGCACACACGCACACATCCAGATGTTGACTTAGGCCAACGGGTCTGTGTGATGGAGTTCAGAGAGAGGGGGGTGGGGGTGGGAGAGACAGAGATGGACAGGCCCGGATATAACGTCTCCCAATTTGGGGAGAGGCAAAAATGGTATGGTATACCATTTATTACAGGACTTTTATTAGTCCAGTAAAGCATCAATAATAACATCAGTTGTTGTTGAAGTTGCAACAGACACGCAGCATGCATAAAGCTAAAGGTCTGACTCAGAGAGTTTTCTGTTTTCAATGATGAAATGCTGTTGGTTTAGTGGTGACACAGCTGTAGTTGGTTAGTAGCAGTAGTAGTGTAAATATAGGCACTTGAATTTGAAATATCTTTGAAATTTGAGTTGCATGCCGTCATGTTTGGTGGGGCAGTCAGAGCCAGCCGAGATCCGGCCATGGAGACAGAGACACAGAGAGAGGGAGAGAGACGGTCAGAGATATACACATTGTGGGTCTGGACGGTCCATCTGGTCTGATTGTGTCCAGGGCAGGGGCGGATTGGCACATATTTTCCCACCGGGACAATTTTGCCTTTGCCAGGCCACCCTGGTGGGGTGGCAGCTGGTTAACCAGATGTAACTCTTTGAGAGCGTACCAATGGACGGGTCCAATGTACCAAATGGACCCTTGCGGGTCCATTTTTACACCCTCAAGAGTTAAAATATTCATCATGTGAATTAGCCCAACTTAGTCTACACAACTAGAGAATGTAGAAGATTAATGGTCATTTTGATCTGTATGTCCCAGGCGAGCATCTAGCGCATTCTAGTGCATTTTGGAAGTGCCACTAGTGCATTTTGGATCTTGGCAGGTTGGCAACACTGCCTCCAGCAGCGCGAGGCAGTGCCCTGGCGCACAGGAGTGAACGGGAATATGGCAACTCTCCTACTTGAAGGCTCTGGTGTAGGACACCTTTTCTTTTTTGAAGGATAGAAACACTATAGTTTGTCTGGCCTGGGCCTGGCGCCCTAGTGGCCTGCCCTGGACTTTTCAAAAATACTGTACTGGACTTTTCAATAATCTGTAGACATGGTTTGATTGGTTGATACAAAAGGGGGTGGGGGTGGGGGGGGGGGCAGGTGGATTTCCACTCAAAAGAGAATTCCACCCCAGAGACTTTCTTACCTTTGGTTTGATTTATTTCCAAAGCAGTGGTCCTCCAGTTGTTTCATTTTTTGATGGGGAAAAAAACCCTCCATATTCACATATTTGACCAACCAAAAGTTCATATGGAAATACATATTTGTTTGAAAATATCCACTATACAAGGTAAGGTATAAAGTTTATTATTTACATTATTGTGAAAGGTCAGCATGTGTGTGGTGTCTCTTTTTACAATTACAATTAAAACCCGGCCAGCCATGTCACAGAATTTCATTCTTAAAGGGGTATTTCACTTTTTTGGGGTCATTTTGTGGTCAGTCTCAGTCTCATGTGAACACCCCAAACAGTTTATACGTCACTTGAATCAGTATTTACATATTTGATGTTTATTTTATCTTCCCTGCCTCCTCCCTATACAAACCCATTATAACTTAAAACTCGGACCAGAAGTAAATTTCCCATTCGCTTTCCTCGTAGACTTTTCGAAAAGGTTTTATATATGAAGACGACTATGCTGCGGACAAAGACAAATCATGACGACAAACACAACGTCCTGGGCTAATGTAAGAAGAAAACAAAAAGTGTATCCTGACATTTTTTTTCCTTTCTTCCTGATTCATTTTTTCCCCCAAAACATTGTGTTTGTTGTCATGATTAGTCACAATCTGAGTTGGCTTTGTCCACAGCCAAATTGTCTCTCCATAGTTATAATTTTTTGGAAAGTCTATGAGGAAAATGAGGGGTTGACACTAAGATCTCTGAGGCACTTGCCCATCGGGCAAGTGCAAGTCAGGTTCTACTTGCCCTCAGGTCATGGTCACTTGCCCCCCAAAAATATATTGTAAATTTTGCATTTAAGTTTACTTCCTACTTGGGTGCTTTAAACCAGGGGTTTTCAACAGGTGGTCCCTGAGAGGGTTCCAGGTGGTCCCCAGTTAAGTTGGTTAACCAGATGTAACTCTTGAGAACGTAAAAACGAAACCAAATGGACCCTATAGGACTTCTGTGATGCTTACCTCTGTGTGTCTGGGGCCTCTCTGAACACTTAAAGGCAATAGATTTAAGTTTTCAGCCAAAAATATACATCTATAAAATATACATATATCTATACTTTTTCCTTTCTATCTGATTGCTGCAGCTGTTTCTCTGCAGACAGATTAATGTCTTTGCCCTCCCAGGTGGTCCAGCCTTTGTTATTGTCCACGTGTGTCGCGGGACGTCGCAACCAAGCCGGTGCTAGTGTGTGATGGAGGGGGGGTTGTGGGGGATGTAACAGCGTTTTGGCCAATCGCAGGGCAGCAGTCTCCAGCAGGGGGGAGGGGGTGGAGCCAGGGGCGTAGCTAGCAATTCTGGGCCCCCTGCAAAGCTTTTCCACACCTTTCCCGGCGGCGTCAAAGGGGAATTTCACCCATATTCAACATTTTTTCTGAGAGTGTACAAATGCATTTGTACGCTCTCAGGAAAAGAAAGAAGTGTCTATAGAAATCCATTAACATGATGACATACATCTTGATGATGCCATCAAGATGTGTTTCATCATGTTTTTGTGTTTTTTCTTCAGACCTCCATTTCCAGGAAACACAGAATGGGGGGAAACGTTTTTATCATGTCCACCCAGCACCTCTAGGGTATACTAATGACATATTAGAATGTTGAAAATGGGTGGAATTCCCCTTTAAAATGCTTCAATCTGGTGCACCTTGAGATCAAATATTTTTCATAATATAATCAAAACAAATAAAACCTTATTAATGCAAGCTTTCAGTGCCCCCCCCCCTGACTTTGGGCCCCCCTACAATTGTCCCCCTTTTCCCCACGTGTCTACGCCTGTGGGTGGAGCTCAGTTTGAAAACAACTTGTGCTCCGTTTGTAAACACTGGGAAAGTTGCCTCTACTTCCTTTAACAACATCTCAATGTGTCCAATATGTGATGCACATATTGTGCCATTATAGAGCTGAGCAGTCCCGCCCCTTTCATGACGTCTGCCTTGTTCCAGAAATGGAATCCTCTTTCATTTTCCTCAAAGACTTTTAGAACATGATCTATGTTAAAGGTAGGGTAAGTGATTTGAAATTCATTGTGTAGTACCAGCCTGGTGCACTAGGGGCTCCCAAGAGTAGCTACACTATGTGAACCTGCTGCTCCATCCTGATTGGAGGAGAATTCACCCACCACCTGGGGAACTTTTATTAGCTCCTTTGCTAACGTGGGGGAGGGGGAAACTCCATTATGGTCTGCACACCTTATAATAGAGCATTTTAACAGAAAAAAAAATTGGGAGGGATATGATATCTGACAAAAGTGAAATCACTTCCCCAAGACCAACTCGGGTTGTGACAAATCATGAAAACACATACAATATTATCATACAATATCTAATAGCCAAATGACAGCATACAACATTTTTGTTTCATTTTTATTCCTAGACATTATTTGATCGTCCCAAAACATTGTGTGTGTTGTGATGATTTGTCACGGTACGAGTTGGCTTTGTCCGCGGTCTTTATATAAATTACTTTCTAAAAGTCTAAGAGAAAAATGAATGGGGAATCCATTTCTGGAACAGGGGCAACGAGGCGAGCGAGGGGAGCGGGACTGCATGGCAACATCTATAAAATGTGTGTATGTATGTTGTGCATTGTATGTTCTGTACACGGAGAGCTGCCCAGCAGTCTCCTCAGAGATTTTTTGGATTCCACCCTAAATAAAGCAGAGGGTTTGGGAAGGAGCGCTTGTTTCGGCCTGCTGGTTACTACTAGTAGGGCGGGCGAAGCATTAGTACAGGCATTATTTGGAATAGAAAGGGTCTACCTGCAACTAATTGCAAAAAAAGCAAACTCAGCTGATTTTGTATCTTCAGTATATCCTAAATAACAGATAAAAAGTTGCCTGGAATTGTCTGAGGGGAAAGGTTTGAAAATGGCCTTTACAGTATGTCCACCATTGACCTCCCATTTAAGGCAAATATTTTCTAAATTTCATTGTGCTTTAAGTAGCAAGTGACATATCAAACTGTGAAGTTTTCATGATGATGAATCCATTCCAAGCATTAATTTTGCCCAAAAAAATCTTCCTTGGCTGGAAACAGCCATAACTGTGTTGGCAAATATGCTGAGGTCAGCATATTTGGGCTAGTTGTTGTTGGCGATATTTCACCCAATGAGTGATTTTGTGCAAAACTAATGCTAAAAATGGATTCAGCGCCATGAAAACTACTTAAAGCATAATGAAATTTAGAAAACATTTGCCTTCAATACAATGTCAATGGTGGACATACTGTAAATGCCATTTTCAAAGCTTTCCCCTCAGACAATTCCAGGCAACTTTTCATCTGTTATTCGGGATATATTGAAGATACAAAATCAGCTGAGTTTGATTTTTTTTTGCAATTAGTTCTAGGTCAAATGGCATTATTACTGGACTACATAGTTTTACGGAGGTTATGGTTAGGTTTGTGGTATAAGACTTCAGTGTTTTGTATCTTACAAAATTATGTATGAGTACAATACAAAGAATGTTTGCATTCGCCACCATTGTTGAAGAAGAGTCTATGTCTGAGATAGATAATGTTACTTATCTTTCATAGTGGTTTAAAACTTGTGGAAATGTTATATCCTTTTGTATCCTCTTCCATTCCCTCAAGTCCATGTCCCATAAAATGCTGTACTATTATCGACATCTCCTTGGCATTTTTTATGTTATATGTATGCTGCGTAAGTCTGCATAGATATAACCCTACTACCCGGCAGGGTAAGACAAGCGCTCCTTCCCAAACCTCTCCTGCTTTATTTCGGGTGGAATCCGGAAAAATCGCATCTCCTCCTCCTCATCCTCCAGCAAACGGTTCAGTTTATAGTCCGGAGTTTAAAGTGCCTTAAATCCTCGGACGTAGCGCAGTGTCCAAGGAGCGCCGTGCGGTGGGTGGAGCCATAAGCTCCTCCTCTTCCTCCTCCTGGGAGATGGCGTTGGGGTGTCGCCCGCCTGCCGCCGCCCGCCTCTCCGCCACGCGCAGCTTCTCCTGCAGCTCCCGCGCCTCCTGCTCTGCGCGACGCGTCGCTTTGCGCGCGCTGCGTAGCGAGCGTTTGGCCTTTCGCACGCGCTCCTTCAGCTGCTTGTTGCGGCGCTCCACGGTGTCCATGCGCTCCTGAAGCACGCGGCCGCGTTCCTCCTCCTCGAACAGAGCCTCCTGGACCGACGAACACAGCAACTGGAGAGGGGAGAGGAGAGAGGGGAATGGAGGGGTTAAAGCTGGGGTTCTCAACCTTTTGGACAGCAGGGCCCACAATTTATTCCGAATTTGAGCCACCATTGACCACCATTTGATCACATTTTAGAGGTAGGGGAAGTGATTTCACTTTTGTCAGATATCACCCCTCATTTTTTTTCTGTTAAAATGCTCTATTATAAGGTGTGCAGACCATATATGGAGTTTCCCCCTCCCCCCACATTAGCAGAGGAGCTAATAAAAGTTCCCCAGGTGGAGGGTGAATTCTCCTCCAATCAGGATGGAGCAGCAGGTTCACATAGTGTAGCTACTCTTGGGCGCCCTTAGTGCACCAGGCTGGTACTACACCATGAATTTGAACAATGAATTTGAACATGAACAAATCACTTCCCCTACCTTTAACTCCACAGACCCCAAAACTAAAGATTTCTTGTACTTTTGTTCCCAATTCCAGGCTGGATTTGGGAAACCAAACAGTCAAACATAACAGATCAAAATGACCATTACAGATTTGGGCATTACAGATCAAAATGACCATTCTACATTCTCTAGTTGTGTAGACTTGGGATGATTCACATGATGAATATTTTAACTCTTGAGAGTGTAAACATGAAACCAAATGGACCCTTGCAGGTCCATTTGGTATCACTCCCCATCTACAAGAGATGCGTTGCCGATCGCATTGCAAAAAACACAAACAACAAAACAAAATGAAGACACTGGCTATTGTAAAACATGGTGGACTGAGAGATGGACAGAACGATGGGCTGTTATTTATTTTTTGTTGTTGTTTTTTGTTTTTGTCACCCTAACAACCACTTGTTGTGTTGGTCCCTGTCTGCTGGTGTCCGAGCGTGAGAGCAGCAGTGACATCATCTTCCCAGCAGCGTGCGTTCTCTTTGTTCTTTTTAACTCTGGCGTCTGCGTTACTTCTCCTCCAACGATGCCTTTCTTCTCTGGGAGAGACCTGACACTTCAGAGGGTGAAGGGTTAACAGGCTGCTGTGTGAAGATTTAATTTATTTCCCTTTATACTGTGTTTTATGGCAATTTTCCTGATTTATTCGGTATTCCCAATTTGCCCTACAGAGTGAGTGCCGCAGTCCCACAGCTTTTCATGCCATTGCCCGTGGCCCAGAAGTGAAATCTCCATTAATTTCCCTCATAGATTTTTCAGAAAGTATTTATATATGGCCGTGGACAAGGGCAACTCGGGGTGTGACAAATCATAACAACACAATAATTTCAAGTAGAAAATAAACAGCAGGTTAGAAACACTTCTCTTCTTTGTAAAGATTTGTTTGGTCCAGACTATTATGCTTGTTGTCATGGCATTTGTCTGTGACTCAGAATTCTCTTCTGGGCCATGTCGTCTTATTGGAAGGGGCGGGACTGCAGCACTCTATAGTCCGTGAGAACATCTCCTTCGATGCACATGAAGTCGTTGGGTAGTTCTTTTCCCCTGGCTGACAGCGATGGCTTTCACTGGGAGGCAAGACTCCCCTGTGTGAAAGTCCAGCATCTTAACCACTAGAGCAAAGGGACATGCCTTTGGACTGGGGGCAGATACTATACTTTGGAGGCCATCATGACAGAGGCTGTTGCCTCTGCTACATCTCACCCACAAGTCCACAAGCTGGCAGACTTCATATTTTGGTATACCTGACAAAAAACTTTATGTATCGGCATACTCCATATTTCTGTATGTTTTGGGCTTTTGTGGGGTTAGGTTTAGGATTAAGTTTAGTGTATGTGCAGTGTATACAGTTTGTGTGTACCTCCTAAATGTCCAAGTCAAGGATACGAAGGCAGACGTGGGGCGACTGAGGCAGAAGACAGAGGAAAGCCTCCGCCTCCTAAACGGCTCCTAAACAGACAGGCAGAGGTTCTCAAAACTCCTCCCCTCATTCGAGGGCCGGCACCCAAGAGGAAGGGAAACGACCACAACGACGACGTCCTTCACGAAACCCAGCCATTGTCACGCCCAAAAAAGCGGAAACAGCAATTACGCTACATGCAGCAGCAACGCTAGCGAGACAGAGGCCAAAACTCCAAGGAAGCGCGGTAGCAGTAAGCGTTCCTCCTCCTCCTCCTCTCCCGCCCTCCTGTCCAACACAGGAAGCAGCCGCCACTCTGAGGAGGCGTCAACTCCTCCCCCCAAGAGGAGGAGAAAACAGACAGAGGCGCCCAAAACTCCTCCCCTTCCCATTCGAAGGCCGGCACCCAAGAGGAAGGGAAATGAGCGCGATGACAACGGCCTTCATGAAACTCCGCCGTCAGCACCCAAAAGGAGGAGGAAGTCGACCGAGGACGAGACTCATCCGAAACGCGATGAACAGGAGAAGCAGGAGGAACGGAAGAAACGGATCAGAAGAAATCATCAGAAGAAACGGAAGTCGCACACCTGAGGCGATCCGGACCACTGTGTGAACGTGGGAGTGCAGTGTGTCCCGACCAGCCTGATGGCGATTCTCAAGAGTACAGGCAAAAACGTCACCACCTGGACTAGAGACGACCTTGATGAAGTCGTACGATCCGGGGACAGGCTGTACGGCCGAATCGCCAGAGGCAGGGACGATTCCAAGTCTCCATTCTTGTTTATCTGAGTTGCCGAAAAAGATTGGATCCAAGACAATGATGTATGCCGAGGAGTGCCATGCCTGGTACGGCGATATCCCAGAGGATTATCCTGTCATCTCCCTGAAAGAGGTGTTACAGTGCGTTTTCACTTTTTTCGGCGCCTGCTTCCTGAACGTGGAGGGAAACGTGTGCGCCATCATCAGGGAGGGCGACTTTTACGCCGTAGTGGACTCGCATGCACGCAGCGAGCACTGGCGTTTCAGCGCCGATGGAACGAGCGTCGCCGTCTATTTCTACGACATTGACGAGCTCTCCGCACACATGGAGGCCATCATGACAGAGGCGGTTGCCTCTGCTACATCTCACCCACAAGTCCACAAGCTGGCAGACTCCATATTTTGGCATACTCCATATTTCTGTATGTCAGACTATATAGTTTTAGGTTCTGAGCTTTTGTGGGGTTAGGTTTAGGATTAAGTTTATTGTATGTGCAGTGTATACACTATACAGTTTGTGTGTGTGTGTGTGTGGGGGGGGGTTGTCTGCTGCTTGCTGTGTTGCTAGCTTGTTGTATCACATGCCTGGCACAGAGACAGGAAGGAGGTCTAGAGTCGTGCAAGGAGCGGACTGCTGGACCACCAGATGATCAGAGCCAAATTTCAGTTGGAAATTCGTCCCCAGCTGAAGAAAACGCCCCCCCCCCCAACAGAAGACTCGACTGTGAAGCACTCAAATCCAGAAACAAATCCAGAGCCTCCGCGTCCTAAATGTCCAAGTCAAGGATACGAAGGCAGACGTGGGGCGACTGAGGCAACAGAAGACAGAGGAAAGCCTCCGCCTCCTAAACACCGAGGTCAAAGGCCTGAAAAAAGCATCAGCTGCAGATGCAGAAAGACCTGGAACAGCAGCGGGTGTCGAAGGACAGTTTCCGCCTCCTACGTGAAGCTCCATGGCGCTCGGCTTCCTCGCTTTGCAAGGACTCTGGATATGTGTTGATTTCGGAATTGCCATGTAAGGTGAAAGGATACAGCTTGGCTTGAAGGAATCCGAGGCTCCTTCTGTTGTGCTGGGCCTCACCTCCTAGCTCCTACTGTAAGAGGATCCTTCCACCAGGGCGATCCGCCATGGCGATAACAGCAGAAGTGAAAGTAACAGCGGCAATGGCGACAGTCGTAGCAGCAGCAGCAACAGACAGGCAGAGGTTCTCAAAACTCCTCCCCTCAACGACGACACATTCACGAAAACCCAGCCATCGTCACGCCCAAAAAAGGAAGGCAACTCTATAGTCTGTGGACCACAACGACGACGTCCTTCACGAAACCCAGCCATCGTCCCGCCCAAAAAAGGAAGGCAAACGAGGACGAGACTCATCAGATACGGGACGAACAGGAGAAGCAGGAGGAGGTGCAAACAGAAAAACTGGAAGTCCAGCACCCGAGAACAATGACCCCACCACCACCCAACCCGAGGCTTCTTCTGCGGCTCGTCCTCGCCTCCTGCCTCCTCCCGTAAGAGAATTCTTCCACCAAAGCACAGAACACAGAAGACCGTGTGAACGTCAGACTACAGTGCGTCCCGACCGGCCTGATGGCTATGCTGAAGAGTACCAGCAAAAACATCAGTACCTGGACTACGGACGACCTCGATGAAGTGGTACGTTCCGGGGATACAACACTAATCTGAGTCTGGATTGGTGTTGATCCCAGAGATGCCGAGGAAGATTGGATCCAACACAATCCAGTATGGCGAGCAGACCAATGCCTGGTACGGTGCCGATATCCTAAACGGATATCCCGTCCTCCCCTTGAAAGAGGTGTTAAACAGTGCGTTTTCACTGGTTTCGGTGCCTGCTTCCTAAACGTGGCGGGAAACGTGTGTGCCATCATCAGGGAGGGACGACTTTTACGCCGTGGTGGACTCGCATGCCTTCCCATGCACTACAGACCCCCGCACAGATACTACAGATCCTTCTAACACACACACAGCGATTTTTTTTCTATTCAAGCACTCGCGTTTTAGCGCCGATGGAACGAGCACCGCCGTCTATTTCTCCAACATCGCCGAGCTCTCCGCACACATCTGGGGATTCGCAGAAGACCTGGTGGAAAGTGAAACCTACTTGCGAGAGGTTCCTTCCACCAGGGCGATCCGGAACACTGTGTGAACATCAGAGTGCAGAGCGTCCCGACCTGATGGCCATACTGAAGAGTACGGGCAAAAATGTCAGCACCTGGGCGACTGACGACGTCGATCAAGTCGTACGTTCTGGGGATAAACTGTACAGCTCAATGGACTGAGCCGGGAAAATAAATTCCGACACTGGATATGTGTTATCAGAACAAAGTGTCTCCTCCGCCTACAACTACACAAGCTAGCCGACTCCATATTTGGGCATTTCCTGACAAAGAACTTCATGTAGGTCACATGTGTCAAAGTCAAGGCCCGCGGGCCAGATCCGGCCCGTGAGATGATTTAATCCGGCCCCAGGCTTGTAGAGCAAAAATGTCTGAGTCTATTAAAAAAAAGTAAGTCTCTAGCACGTTCCTATCAAAAGTTATGATCGTTTAAAGAAATGCTTTTGAGCTCTCTTCTGAACGGCATGTAATGCATTTGGCCAGCAGGGGGAGTCGTTTTACCAGGCTAGGCTGCTGGCACTGCAAAGTGAGAACTATACTTCAGCAGTACAAGGGTGTGTACCCGAGAGAACTATACTTCAGCAGTACAAGGGTGTGTAACCGAGAGAACTATACTTCAGCAGTAAAAGGGTGTGTAACCGAGAGAACTATACTTCAGCAGTACAAGGGTGTATAACCGAGAACTATACATACTTACTTAAATTTAGTATTTGAAATTCAAATGCTATTTTCGTATGGTTTATTGATTCTCTGTAAATAAAAATAGCATCTTTCATAGCAAATGTCTTAATCTAGGCTACAAGTATAAAACCAATAATGAAAAGTTAATTAATTAATAGCTATTCTTCATAATAAATATGACTGATATACTGTATAGAAGTAACGGCTGTGTACATAAACATGCGTGTGTCGTGCATGCTTGCGGTCTGCGAATGGTTGCACCGCGGCGCTCTGGCCCCCATGAAGTCACATTAAGTCCAATGCGGCCCCCACCCCAAATGACTTTGACACCACTGATGTAGGTTATGGGCAAAGCAGCAGGGTTATAATGGTTAACTAAAACTTAAGAATTGAAAAATAGCATTAAAAGGGTAAGTTGAGTTATGTGAAACTAATAAAAACTAATAATCAATTTAAAAATACGATAACTACTGTCACGCCCTGTGTCAGGGCGCGCCATGGCCAGACTGCTCTCCCCTTCCCGGGGTGGCTGAAACTAAAACTATTTTTTACTAAAATAAAAAATAAAAACTAGCAAAGCTGCTCTTAAAACTGACTAAAGGGCTTTAAAGACGGGGAGTAATATGTAATATTTAAAATATTGTTTTGTAAAATGTAGCCACCTCCATATTTGGGCATGCCCACCCAAATGAATAAAACAATATTTTAAAAATAAATAAAAACTGTAAATGAAATTCCACAGCCCTCTCACGTATTAGGAGGACAATATCAGTCACCAGAAAAGATGGGTTGTTTTCGAATAATCTGTCATGGTTAAACTGGAGTTTTAAGTTATAATGGGTTTGTATAGGAAGGACGTTCCGGCAGATTAATGAACATCAAATATCTAAATACTGAAAGGAGTAACTTATAAACTGTCTGGTGTGTTCACATGAGACTGAGTAGACCATAAAATGACCAAAAGTTTTTTTGAAAGTGAAATACCCCTTTAAGTTGGGGAAAAACTAGGTTAAAATCGTTCCTGGAGTGGGGCCAGATTCCCCAGATATCGTCCAAGAATCTGAGATAGTCCGAGGGTTTTAGTTTGCACCCGGCAAGGGCACCCTCCTCCCATTGGGCCATGTAAAGGTTGGCCAAGCCCTGGGCGAACTTCTTCCCCATGGCCACTCCCTTAAAAGGATCGCTGGCTAATAAGACGAATATGTCTTAAAACACTATACTTGCCTTCTATAACTAAAACATGCAGATAAAAACACCTTAAATACTTCATTTCTTTCATAAATGGAGCATCTTTCACTCAATAGGAGGTGCTCCGGTCGCAGGATGATGATGTCACATGAGCATGTTCATCCATGTATTCCATAGAGCTAGATCACACGTGACATCATCATCCTGCGCCAGGAGCAATTCCTGTTGAGTGAAATATTCTCGATTTATGAAAGAAATAAGATGCCATGGGTGTTTTTATTTTATTTTAGTTATATAGGGAAAGTATAATGTTTTAAGCGATGTTTATCTTATTAGACAGGGATCCTTTTAACCTGGAGGAACGTGCGGCCCTCGATTTCAAATTCATTTTTAGGAGTGTGTTTTTAGGAGGGCCAATAATAATAAAATGTGTGCCGTCTCTAATAAACGCGCAAGAGAAACACAAACACTAATAAAACATGGCTAATAAATAGATAGTAAAATTGTGACAAAGCTCTCTGCTGCGGGATCCAAACCCCAACCCTGGCCCAGTCCCCACCCCCTCCCCCCGTGGACCACCTGGAAAAACATCCGGGTGTTATACCTGCTTAGCCTGCTGCTAAGTATCATCTGTATAAACACTGTGTGTGTGTGTGTGTGTGTGTGTGTGTGTGTGTGTGTCAGCTCTTGTAGAGGAATATGGCAAGCAGCAGAGAATGGAATGAATGAGTAACTCGGTGAGATGTCCTTCTATTCAATCCTGGCAAGAAGCAGCTACTGTAAGGTTGGATTGTTTGGACTGGAGGGTGTGTTGCCATGGTTACAGTAGAGAGAGGGGGAGGGGGGTATAGAGATGTTATCACGGTCAGCTTTCCTGGGTCAACCATTCTCTCTCGTTGACTCACAAAATGGTACATTTAAACACACTTATCGCTAAAACTCTAGCGCCGTGTATATGTGCCGTCACTAGTTATGTAAATAAACAATTGTCCGGCAACACCCACTCAACTAGCAATACAACGTCCCGGTTGTTAGGCAGATTACTTACTCATCATTTGCCTCATATCCCATGAAGTCCTCCTCCACTCCGTTCAAAACAAAAACTTTCCACAGAGTTTTCTCGAAATAATCCATTCTTTTATGAAAAGCCACCAAATGCGGAAGTAGTGTTAAATGCGGAAGTAGATGCTACTTCCGACGGTCTTCCGGGTGCTTCAAAGCGCCACTGAGCAACTTGTATTGAAATGAACGGCAAGGGTGCGGGGCTATCGCCCCAGTTCACTCTCTATATTTTTTTACTCTATGGTCACAGTCTCAAAAGTGCACCATTTGCCCAGTACCACAGGTTGTTTTAAATAACTAATCTTATTGGTTGAAACATATCATGTGCAGTGTGTCAAACTTTAAATAGGGAGAATAGCGACACTCGGCTGCGGCTGAACAGAGACGCCTATTGGTTGAAAAGTTTGGAAATAACATAACTAACATAGTTCCAAACAAACTACTCTCGCCCATCCACTTGTATTGACAGCATGACTCCAGTGCAGGCATGAAGCACGAGACACAATATCAAAACGTTTCGCCACTCTCTTTTTACAGTTACTCTATTCAAACCAACACTGTTCAACGGTGAATCAAAGAGGTATGTCTGGTTAAACAAACTTTCCATTTAGCTAAGTGAGGACCACCTGGGATCCTCTCAGGGACTACTGGTGGTCCCCGGACCACCTGTTGAAAAGCCCTGCTCCAAGCAGACATCCGACCGTCTACAAAGGTGTTGTTAAATAGACGGAAGTTTGAAGGAAATAAGGTCTTTATAATGAGGCCTGAGGATCAGTGAGTGAGAACACAGTCTGGTCCAGACAGACAGACAGACAGACAGACAGACAGACAGACAGACAGACAGACAGACAGACAGACAGACAGACTCCCACCCAGACTGCACTCTACCAGAGGGACAACACCCCCCCCCACACACCCAACCAGCGTTGCCAACTGCTAAAATCCAAAATGCATTTTAGCCACAGACCACAGCCTCGTTTGATGTTGAGTTTAGTCTCTCGGACTAATTTAGGAGAAATAACAACTGGCAAAGTGTTGGTCAAAATAGCAATTCTTATTTTCTAAATGTGTAGATTATTGAAAATTAAGTAATTCAGATGTTCGAATATACTTTAACTCTTGAGAGCGTAAAATGAGAACCAAATGGACCCATTTCGTTCTCATTTTACGTTCTCAAGAGTTACAGATCTATAAGGGTCCATTTTGGTTAGCAATGGTCTTTTCTAGGAAGGAAGGAGGACTCTCATAGGAGGAAAAAAATTATCTCTGGCGCCTGTCAACCAATTTCGCCACAGCTCACCAGCAAAACTAATTTTGGCGCTAGGGGGGTCTAAAAAATAGCTAAATATAGTGACAAATGCGCCAAGTTGGCAACACTGGACCGCACTCAACAACCCCCCCCCCCCAAACACTTCAGTTAGCACTCGTTTAAAGCCCCCCCTCCTCTTATTATCCACTCCAAACGCTACGCAGGGCTGCCTGGAAGTACATGGGACACTTCAGGGGCGGATTGGCACATATTTTCCCGTCGGGACAATTTTGCCTTTGCCAGGCCACCCTGGGGGTGGGAGCTTCTGGTTAACCAGATGTAACTCTTTGAGAGCGTAAAAATGAAACCGAATGGACCCTTGCGGGTCCATTTGGTTTCATTTTTACACCCTCAAGAGTTAAAATATTCATCATGTGAATTAGCCCAACTTAGTCTACACAACTAGAGAATGTAGAAGATTAATGGTCATTTTGATCTGTATGTTCCAGGCGAGCATCTAGCACATTCTAGTGCATTTTGGAAGTGCCACTAGTGCATTTTGGATCATCTTGTCCAGGCCACTAGGTGGCGCAGGCCACCGGGAAAACTCCCTGTACTCCAGATGGCCAATCCGCCCCTGGGACACTTTGTCCTGGCCAGCGGTCCGGAACTGACTGGAATGCTGCTCATGGAGGGGCTTTTATTCCCTCCTTTGTGTTTGGACTGGAGAGAGAGCTGTGATGGCTTAAGACAAGATGAGGGAATTAAACCAGCGGGGCGGGAACCCTCTCTGACTGCAGGCAAATCCCCCAGCATGCCACACGCACACGCGCGCACACACACACACGCACACACACACGAATAGGGTGTTAACAGCAGCAGTTGGTCCACAATAATTGGGTCCCCAAAGTTAGATTAAAATGGAGATACTACATCAGGGCTGCTCAGAAGGTAGATGGGGATCTACCAGTAGATCACACAGACCATGCAGGTAGATCACATGACAGTCCCCCCAGCACTTGGACCCTTATAGATCTGTAACTACAGATGTTAATAGACACCATTAGAAAGTCTGATTTTCATAACTTGCCATGAGGATGTTGAACCCAGTTAAATGCTGATTTAACCACTAGAACCCCTGATCTGAGAACATATCAGCCAACAAGGGAGAAACGGCACCTCGGAGGGTCCGACTGTGGCTCAGGAGGTAGAGCAGGTGGTCCAAAGACCCATAGGGTCGGTGGTTCAAATCCCGGCTCCTCCTGTCTGCCTACATGTCGAACTGTCCTTGCCTCACTACATTGGCTACCGGTTGTGTTTAGAATTGATTTTAAAATTCTTTTACTTGTCTATAAAGCGCTTAATGGTCTTGCACGTCCTACCTACATGACTGCCTGCCTAAGTATGTCCCAGGCCGTCCCCTCAGGTCTTCCACTGCAGGCCTGCTTGCGTTGCCCAAAATGGCAACTAAAAAACACGGTGAAGCAGCCTTTTGCTTCTATGGACCGACGGCGTGGAACAAACTCCCATTATACATTCGACAGGCAGCCTCTGTAGACATTTTTAAAGCACAGCTCAAGACGTACTTCTATGCACTTGCTTTTAACTGATTCTCTGTGATTTTATATTTTATGATTTTATATTTTATGCCTTATTTCAGGTCCTCACTGTACTGCTTCTTTGATGTATTTTAATGATCTCTTTAATTCATTCCCACTATTTTTTGTCTTCTTCTCTATTGCAATGTAAAGCACTTTGAGCTGCATTTTATGTCATGAAAGGTGCTATACAAATAAAGATTATTATTGTTATTATTATTGCGCAAGACACTGAACCCCAAATTTCTTCTGCCGCTGTCTGTCTGTGTGTGAACGGGTGAACGTAATGCGCCTTGGATAAAGGCACTAAATGCACTCTTGTCTTGTGCCCTATGGTCACATGAGGTACTGCACAGAGCCATGTTAGGAACTCCATTCAGAAACTTCAAGTGTCTTTCCACTTAGAGCAAAAAAGGAAGTAAACACGTCTGCTGCAGGAGTTATGTTTTTGTCGTAAGGATCTAATTTAAAGAAAATAGCACCACATTGTGTCCCGTTGTGAACTTGTAGATCGGCTAGGTTTGCTACTTTGCTGCCGACACTGTCATGGCACTGTAGCTACGAAATACAAAATAGTCCACTTCTTTATAACAAATTAAATACGGGAAATGAAAAGATGAAATATGTAGATTAGGTTTCTGCTCAACAGTGATGTTTTAAGGATTGTGAGCTCAAGATGATCACGTTTCTCTAGTTTTCCAATAAAATGATGGAGCGATGTTGCGGAATGTGCAGGTTCACAGGTAGCCAACGCACACGTACCTCTTTAGTGAATGCCAACTGTGTTAATGTTGGAACTCTTACGGCTAGAGAAATAGTAGGGCTGGGAATCGATCCGAATTCCCTAGATCGATTCGATTTCGATTCTCAAGGTCACGATCCGATTCGATCCACGATTCGATTTGATTCGATATCGATTTATTTACAGACATAATGGAAATAAATACTGTCCAATAGACAAGACGGCCCCATGTGTTGGTGATTGTATCTGTGTATATGTGTAAGAGGGACACAGAGAGAGAAGAGTCAAGTATCAAGTATTTATTTTAGTAAAAAATACAATGCCAGCACTCTCTTTCTATAGTGCGCCTCCGCATAAAAGAAAATAGTGCCAGTCGCCTGGAGAAGATCGATCCACACATTTTTCGATCGATATCGTGTTTTTTGAGCGTGAATCGATATTGGATCGTGGATCGTTTTTTTGAACACGGCCCTAAGAAATAGTAGTCAAAAGGGAAACGCACACATCCCAACAAGGAGGTCCGGGGACCACCAGTGGTCCCTGAGAGGGTTCTAGGTGGTCCCCAGGCTAAATGATGGAACGTTGATTAACCAGATGTAACTCTATGAGTTACATCTTGTTTCAGGTTTACACTAAGAGTTAAAATATTCATCATGTGAATTATCCCAAGTCTACACAACTAGAGAATGTAGAAGATTAATGGTCATTTTGATCTGTATGTTTGATAGTTTGGTTTCCCAAATCCAGCCTGGAATTGTGGACAAAAGCAAAAGAAATCTTCAGTTTTGGGGCAATAAGAGCATCTGCTAAATGCCTAAATTGTAAACTATAAACCATAAGCAACTATGCAACCAGTAAGAAAGTAATCTGTTTTGTTCAGTCGTTGGTCGCTAGTCTCTCAAACTTTTGATTTTGTTGTTTCAAATTTTTTGCTAGTTGCAAAAAGCACAAACAAACAAAAACTATAAAGGGAGGGACTTGAGGAGAAGAGATCCAGTAGAACTAGTCATAAAAGTCTGTTTGTTTGTATTCTCAAAACACCAGATATCTCACAGTAGAGCTTGTAGATCGGCAACCAAGTGTAAAAGTCACCAGACATCACAGCGCCTGCATTGAGGTCCACCAAAATAACATTTTTCTTGTGTTTCAGAGGATTTGGTTCTGAAGCAGGTTGACGTACAGTACAGTGGGTTATTTTCTGGTGTGTCAGGTTTCTAATGAAGAGCTGGGAGGGTGCAGGGGTCAGGCAGGGGGTCCCCGGGTTAAAGACACTACTCATTGACAGAGGCAGTATTATTTGAGCCTGTAAAGGCAGGTCTGGGCATGATGAACAGGTGGAACTCAGTGACACACTGAGGCATGGTAGTTTGTGTTCAAAGGCAGACAGAAGCAGGGCCAGATTTAGCCAGCCCTACTAGGGTGGGCTGGAAGGTTGGCAGCGTGGGCTTTTCATATGAAGCAGTGGTTTTCAACCTTTTTGACACCAGCCCCACAGACCCCCAAAACTAAAGATTTTATTTTGCTTTTGTCCACAATTCCAGGCTGGATTTGGGAAACAATACAAACATACAGATCAAAATGACCGTTAATCTTCTACATTCTCTAGTTGTGTAGACTTGGGGCTAATTCACATGATGAATATTTTAACTCTTGAGAGTGTAAACATGAAACCAAATGGACCCGCAAGGGTCCCTTTGGTTTCATGTTTATGCTCTCAAAGAGTTACATCTGGTTAACCAACTTTCCACCATTTAGCAGGGGACCACCTGGAACTCTTTCAAGCTCTGCCCACCCCTGCCCCCCTCTAGATCCGGCCCTGGACAGAAGGCAGGGCAGACAATAAGTTCAGGACAGTAACTCCAAGACGGTGGTGCTTCTCAAACATTTAGACCAGGGGTGTCAAACTCAAATACACAGTGGGCCAAAATGGAAAAAGTGTCACAAGTGGAGGGGCGGAGCTGTTCAACACATGCAAACCCAGGTAAACAGCAAAGATGAAACATGCATTAAAAACAGAAAATTAACTATTAAAGGTATAGAAGCAACTTTTTAGCCAAAAATGAAAATTGGATATATGGCTATATATTTTTTGCCTTTTCACCCTCTATGTTGCTTCTACTTTGATGCTGCAGCTGTTTCCCTGCAGACAGACACTTGCTTCGTCCTGAAGACGGCCCAGAACTAACTTTGTTGTTGTCAACAAATCATGAAAAAAACATTCTGTTTACAAACACCGCGTTTGTACACACTAACGTTGCTTCTATGACCTTTAAAGCTCAGTTTCCTGTTCCATGATCCTCACCAACGCACTGATTTCATAGTAAAATGAGAAAGTAAATCGTTTGGAGTTGATAAAATAAAACTGAAAACATATTAGAACTGGGCCCCCAAGGGTCAGTTAATAATAATAACTATAACTAATGAGGGTCAGTTAATAATATTAACTAAATATTATCCCACAGGTTGAAGATTATTCATTAACAGGCTTGATTTGGTCCCCGGGCCACGACTTTGACGTATGTGCTTTAAAACGTTTTAGATTTACTGCCTATAACAAGTCAACAACATGTCCAACATTGGGCCAGGTTTACTTTAAAATGGCTGTCGTCTGTGCATTTTATGGACAAATAAAAACCATTAACAAGATGCTTGTGACCAAATAACAACAACACAGATTGGATTAATTTGGAACACATGTTCTTCTCTCCATTTCCTGGCGATTAAGGGACGTTACAGACTGAATCGCCCAGTGAGAATCGCGCAGCGAGGAAAAAAAGCTCACTGGATTGAGCTCTGAAAAACATTGCATGCCTGTGCACGAAACGATCGCGCGCGCCATAAACAACACCGGACGCCGTGCAATAACGCCCGGCGTCTCACGCTCTCTTTATGGCACGTCGTTTTCTGAGCACAAAACGCCGGTCCTGTTGAAAACGAACTAGAAGGCGCGATTTGTTACTGGCCGTCTGTAAACCCCTTAAGGGATTCCGACACACAGCGTCTCTACCTTGACAAATGGTTGGTGCTCATCAAGATAAGATCGATTTCTAGCAACAGGGAGGAAGGCATGACGAGATAATATAGGATTATCTCAGGGTGTATAGCATTATCTCAGGGTGTGGAGCGGAGCGTCTTTGTAATGTGATGCTCTTTGACCTAATGGTGGGTCAATATCCTGTCTGCCTGGGGGGACAGTCATCTACTAGCAGCTGATTATACTAACAACTGCTGTTGGACTCAATCGTATTCACTCTTTCCACAAACAGACTGGGTTTGTGGTGATATTGTGATGTCAATGATTATGATCTCACTTTATTGCTGTGTTTTTTTTTCATTGGCAATTATGACTGCCAAGCTTTCAGCCCTAAATACAAAGGGCACAAAAGGGCATAATGCACATAAGAAAACACACCAAGGAGGAGTTTAATTACGGTAAGTACTGTCACCTCTTAAACATGTACAAAATAGGAAAAAATCTGTAACTCAACAAACATACCGAAACTGTGTTTCAGGAGAAGTAGAATTATTAAAGGGTAGATTGCGCTGGAATTACGAGTGTGACCGACCATGTTGGTTTATAATAAGAATATGAATCAAGGATGCATGATGTGCACAGTAAAAGATCCTATGTTTTTACATAGATCAATTTGGTTACGTAACGTACATTTGTAACCTCAAGTACAAATATAACCTAAACATTTGTTCGTATGAATGTGTTTGTGTGAACGCAGAGAGCTTTTGCCACTAGATAGTACTACTATGACCTGTACAGATAAAAAGACAAAAACACGGCTTCTAGAATGTTTTTGGTAATTATTACATAACAGAGTATTATTATTCCTACTGCAGGGTTCGGTAGAGGAGGTTCTGCACACATGCAGCCACGGCAGCATATTAAAAAACTCAACTCCAACTGCAGGGATTTGCTGTCCCTCAAAACGTTATTAGCCTTCAGTTGTTTTCCCCTTAGATGCCCTTAGATGTTAGTGTACCATGCACACTGCATCTTTCTTTATACTCGCGTTCACAAGACACATGCACACACCACACCACCACACACACACACACACACACACACACACACACACACACACACACACACACACACACACACACACACACACACACACACACACACACACACACACACGTGCACACAGCAGTGATCTGGGTCATCATGTCTTTCTCTCACATACTGTACATGCACGCTGCCCGCCAAGTTTAACTACCAATCTGCTGTGTGTGTGTGTGTGTGTGTGTGTGTGTGTGTGTGTGTGTGTGTGTGTGTGTGTGTGTGTGTGTGTGTGTGTGTGTGTGTGTGTGTGTGTGTGTGTGTGTGTGTGTGTGTGTGTGTGTGTGTGTGTGTGTGTGTGTGTGTGTGTGCGCGCGTGCGCGTGCGCTTGTGTTTAGAGGGGGGACTTTATAGAGCATGAAAGGTCATGATTACACATCTCACAAAAATGGCGTTTAATGAGGATGTGTGCGTGTGTGCGCGTGTGTGTGTGTGTGCGTGTGTGCGTGCGTGTTAGTGCGAGTGTCTTTGATATTCTCCAGACAGGTAAGATTTATCTTTCCAGCTGTTTTGAGCCCAGAGGCACAACATCTCTATCATACTCTCTCTCTCTCTCTTCTTCTAGGTTTAGACCAGTGGTTTTCAACCTTTTTCATACCAGGGCCCACTATTTCTTCAGCATTTGAGCCACGGAGAACCACCATTTGATGGCATTTTAACCACACGGACCCCAAAACTAAAGATTTCTTTTGGTTTTGTCCACAATATGGATTTGGGAAACAAAACAGTCAAACATACAGATGACAATGACCATTAATGTTCTATTTGTGTAGACTTGGGCTAATTCAAATGAGTGTGAATATGAAACCAAATGGACCCGCAAGGGTCCATTTGGTTTCATGTTTACGGTCTCAAGAGTTACATCTGGTTAACCAACTTTTCATCTGGTTAACCAACCTCGCTGGGGACCACCTGGAACCCTCTCAGGGACCACTGGTGGTCCCCGGACCACCTGCTGAAAACCCTCTGGTTTAGATGAATACATGTGTTGTTTTCGTCACTCACTGACTATAGCTAAAATGACTAAAACTGAGTAGCAAAAAATGGCTTTCTCCGGATTTTGTTGACTAAAACTAGCATGACATGATAAAAAGAAAGTTCCCCCAATTCTGTATTTCCTAAAAATGGAGGTCTGAAAAAAATCATGAACATGGTGAAATACATCTGATGACATCACCAAGATGTATTTCACCATGTTAATGATTTTTCTTTCAGACCCATTTTTCCTGATAGGGTACAAATGGAACCAAATGGACCCAGAAACCAATTCCCCTTTAAGCATTTTGTCCATATGACTAAAGCAGTGGTCGGCAACCCAAGATGTTGAAAGAGCCATTTTCGACCAAAAATTAAATTCAAAATCTGTCTGGAGGTCCTAAAAGAAAAATCCTAAAAGAAAACATGGTGAAACACAACTTGATGACGTGCCATGTTAATGTTTTTTCCAGACCTCCTTTTCTAGGAAACACATCATTTTTATCATGTCCACACAACATCTCAAAGATATATCAATGATATAGTAAACTGTTGAAAATGGGTGGTTCAGATTAAAGCTTGATCTCTGATATGTGCTAGGCTGGGCTTTTGTGTCATGGCCAACAAGCACTATGTTAAAGGTAGGGGAAGTGATTTCACTTTTGTCAGATATCACCCCCTTTTTCCCTGTTAAAATGCTCTATTATAAGGTGTGCAGACCATATAGGAGGAGCTAATAAAAGTTCCCCAGGTGGAGGGTGAATTCTCCTCCAATCAGGATCGAGCAGCAGGTTCACATAGTACTCTTAGCTACTCTTGGGCGCCCCTAGTGCACCAGGCTGGTACTACACCATGAATTTAAAATCACTTACCCTACCTTTAACTGCCAGACAGTGCATGGCGTGTTGGGTGCTAAAAAACATGCCTGCCAAAAACAACAGTGGAGGGGGTGTTCCGTCCTACCCTGCTGTCCTCCTGTGCGTCCCACTCCGGGGTGAAGGTGTGCAGGGCTGTGCCCTGGGAGCAGTTGGAGAACTGGAACAGGCTGGAGAACATCCTCCTGTTCTCCACGGTGTCTGGGAAGATGGCATCCTGGAAGTTCACCCCATGAGGCAGCATGTTGTAGTTCTCATCCATGCTGGGACAGACAGGGAGAGAGAGTTGGATATGAGCAGTGTTGTAGTGGTACTTTTAGAAGTGGGGGGACGCCTCTTAAAGGGGAATTACACCCATTTTTAACCAGCTCAGTGGCGTTGTGGTTAGAGTGCCCGCCCTGAGACTGGGAGGTCGGGGTTCGATTCCCGGCCGGGTCATACCAAAGACTCTAAAAAAATGGGACCCAATGCCTCCCTGCTTGGCACTCAGCATCAAGGGATGGATTGGGGGTAAGACCCTGTGTCATACTAGCGTCATGTCCAGGGGGTGTACTTGTACATCAAGCTGCCTCACGCTACAGAAACATATAGGCTCCTGACCTATATGGGCCTCAATGGCTCAGCTGGGCCTCCTGACATCATGGCCTGGCAAGGCTACTTACTTTACTTACTTACACCCATTTTTATTTTTCTGAGAGTGTACAAATGTGAACCAAATGGACCCTAGCGGGTCCATTTGGTTCCATTTGTACACTCTCAGAAAAAAAAGAAAACTCATTAACATGGTGAAACACATCTTTTTGATGTAATCAAGATGTATTTCACCATGCTAATGATTTTTTTTTTCAGACCTCCATTTCTAGGAAACACAGACTGGGGGAACCTTTTACCATGCCCACACAACATCTCTATGGTATATTAATGACATAGTGAAATATTTGATTTGTTTATGCCTTTATGCCTAATTGTATCCACAAAAAGTAAATGACAAGACAAAAACATAGGCCTACTTTTGCCCCAAAAAATATTTTAGATGTGAGAAGTGGGGGGACGGATATGAGCACTGATAGGGTTCATGTTGTTGTTGAAAGCCACAATGCATGCTAGAGTCAGTGGTGGCTGCTGCTGATGCACAAGTGCACAGTAAGCACAGTCTTGCGCAGAGCCGGATATCTAGGCATGCCCAGACTGCTCCACCAAACATGATAGCATGCGAAACAACCCAAATTTCAAAGATATTTCAAATTAAAGTGCATAAATCTTAAATGATGTGAAACTAACTAACTACAGCTGTGTCACCACTAAACCAACAGCATTTCATCACTGAAAACAGAAAACTCTCTGAGTCAGACCTTTAGCTTTACGCATGCTGCGTGTCTGTTGCAACTTCAACAACAACTGATGTTATTATTGATGCTTAATTGACTAATACTTATACTAGTCCTGTGTACTGTGTCACACTCACAGAACTAAAGTACCAAGTCATCAAACACACATGTTGCCCACTGTACCAAGACACACATACTTGCAAAATGAGTGATCTGCTGTGATAAGAGAAGGATATCAAATGGAACACAATCACCCTGAGGTCCCTGAATAATAATCACTGTGTATTCTTGCACTTAGTGATCATGGTATATAGAAAGAAATGCATTAATTAAAGATCCTGACTTTCAAATGTACATATTCTTTGTTTTGATTGTACTGTTGCACTGTTGTAGTGTGCTTTGTGCTTTGGCAATGTAAACTTATGTTTATGAAATGTATGGAGAAATTAAGTGTGTCACTTCAATGATTGTCTATACTATACACCTGCTATTTCTGAGCATTTGTTGACTAGATGTAACTAGATGTGCACATGCACGTGCACATGCACACACACACACACACACACACACACACACACACACACACACACCACACACACACACACACACACACACACTACTCCACTGTGGGCAGCAATGCAGCAGGCCAACAGCATGTACACCAAGGCCCACCCCCACTCGATCCTGATTGGAGGGCTCTTCTCATCCTGATTGGACGAAACGCCTTACATTGTCACCACCCTCTATTATAAGGAGGTTAGCAGAACTATACCTTTAATGCAGGCGCTTTCAACGTTTTCATACCAGGGCCCACTATTTATTCAGAATTTGAGCCACGGACCACCATTTGATGACATTTTAGCCCCACAGACCCCAAAACTAAAGATTTCTTTTGCTTTTGTCCACAATACCAGGCTGGATTTCAGAGAAAAGAAAGCAGGAAAACCTACAGATCAAAATGACCATTAATCTTCTACATTCTGTATAGTTGTGTAGACTTGGACTAATTCACATGATGAAATGCGGGTCCACTTGTTTTCATTTTTATGCACTCAAAGAGTTACATCTGGTTAAACCAACTTTTCATCATTTAGCCTGGGGACCAGCTGGAATCCTCTAAGGAACCATTGGTGATCCCACCTGTTGAAAACCCATGCTTTAATGCAAGGGTTTTCAACCTTTTTCATCTCAGGGACCACCATTTATTCAGGATTTGAGCCACGGACCGCCATTTGAGGACATTTCAGCCCAAAACTAAAGATTTATTTTGCTTCTGTCCATGACCATTAATTAATCTTCTTGTTGTGTAGACTTATTAAGAGCTTATTAAGATGATGATTATTTGAACTCTCAGAGTTACATGGTTAAGCAACTTAGCTGAGGACCACCTGGAACCCTCTCAGGAACCTATGGTGGTCCCCGGACCACCTGTTGAAACCCCCTGATTTAATAGCATAGTAAAAAAGAAAAAAAAAAAGAAAAAAAAAAACGGGTGGAAATTCTACTTTAAGCCGCGGACCACTCTTTCTCTCACTCACTCACCGGAGGAAAAAGATGTAAGAGTAGTTCTCCATGACCGTGTGCGACTGACAGGACAGGTATCCCAGACCCGTCAGGTTGAGCCTGGAGCCGGCCGGCACCTCCAGCATGCTGCCCCACGCCTGGTCGCACTGGAGCTCCACCTCTGCCGAGTAGAGCAGCCCGTCCTCCGCCGGGCCATGCTGCGCGTACTGGGGGTCGTAACCACCACCACCACCACCACCACCACCGTATCCTCCTCCGAAGGGGAAAGGCAGCGCGTTGTACAGACTGTCCGCCCCGCGGAGGCTCTGCAACGGCTCCCGGTGGATGGCGAGTACCTTGGCGTAGATGATGATCTCCGCCAGTTCGGCGCGGCAGCCCTCGCTCAGCGGCCGCCACTCCGACGGCAGCTGGCAGCCGTGCGTAAAGCTCCACCACGGGCACGCCAACATGATGCCCAGCACGGCCACGGTGGTCCTCAGAAGCGCGTCAAGAAGAAGTGCCATCCTGACGCCCAGGCGGACCACCTCTGGTGGGGTTTAAATCCTTTGATGGTGTGGTCGATACTCCAAATACCAGGTTTTAGGTTTGAGCCAAAACACGCGAACACGTTTCCATTTATCCCAAAAAAGCAACTAAACCATAGAGTAGAGACGAAAGAAGTTGCAGAAACAGCTGCAGACAGAAGAGGCAGCCTGCCTGGTCCTTGGGGGTTGGACTGCTCTCTCTGCAGCCTGCCTGGGGGTCCCTGGGGGGTCCATGATGGGGGTTGGACTCGCAGTGTGTTTTTGTTATCATTCCCGTAGACGTCTGGAGGACGTTCCCTAAACGTCCCCTAGCGCGCGTAAAAGCCAAGTCGTCTCCAAGCACCAGCGCACACTCAGTGGCTGTGCCAGGGCCGGCTATATGGCATGGGCATGGGGGGGCAATGCCCCCCTAAATGCCCTGACATTTAGGGGGGCACAGGTATTTAAACTTAAAGTGCTTGATTATAATTAAAATGCTTTTGAAACACTGCTGCTAACTACAGCTGTATCACCACTAAACCAACAGCATTTCATCATTGAAAACATAAAACTCTCTGAGTCAGACCTTTAGCTTTATGTATGCTGCGTGCCTGTTGCAACTTCAACAACAACTGATGTTATTATTGATGCTTTACTTGACTAATAAAAGTCCTGTAGCCGAAAACCGAAAATTGTATGGGGCGGCTTCGATGAAGTGCTGCACCCGCATTTTCCCCTGCCCCCCAATTGGGAAATGTTACATCCGGGCCTGGTGGTGCTGCTGCCTCGGGGGGCTCGTCTTCTTGCACCGCCGTCCCATTCAAAGACATTCCACAGCACCGCCCGCCCGCCCGCCCGCCCGGCGGACCCCTCATAAAAAAGATGTCAATCTCACACATTGTGACTCATCCTCCAATCAGAGAGCGACAAAGTTCGCACTTTACAGCTGCCAATCATTGACCAGTGTGTCTTTCTTCCACAAGAAAACAGTTTAAACATCATTATCCCTTATAGGGAGCCCTTAGGGGTTAGGCTACTAATTATGGGTATTCTTTTCTGGGGGAAAACTGGCCACAGGCCATGCAGGCACGTTATGACGACTATAACAACATAGCAGGAAGTATTTAAAGCAGTGGTTTTCAACCTTTTTGACACCAGGGACCACTATTTATTCAGAATTTGAGCCACGGACCACCATTTGATGACAATTTAGCTCCAAAGACCTAAAACTAAAGAATTCTTTTGGTTTTGTTCACAATTCCAGGCTGGATTTGGGGAACAAAACAGTGTAGACTTCTTATATAGATAGTGCTAATTCAGATGAATATTTTAACTCTTGAGAGTGTAAAAATTTTTACACTCTCAAGAGTTACATCTGGTTAGACAACTTTCCATCATTTAGCCTGGGGACCACCTGGAACCCTCTCAGGAACCACTGGTGGTCCCCGGACCACCTGTCGAAAACCCCTGATTTAAAGGGAAACTTTGGTTTATTTCAACCAAGGTTCATATTTTAGTTTTTTTTATTACCCTAATTATCTACTACAGTCCTAATAAACCCCAGGATATTGCATCTGTCCACAAATGATCTACTGAATGTGACAAACTGCCATATTGAGCCTCTGGGTCAGACTATACCCAAATATGTGTGTTAAGTGCAGTGTGGTGTGCTGTGAACCTCTGTGGCCAGTTATAATTTCTTGGGGGTTATTGGGACTGTAGTAGATAATAAAAAAAAAAGAAATCTCTTTAATTTTTTGTAAATCAAAAATTTAAAGTAGGCTAAATGTAAGAAGAAAAAGGATCGGCCCTTTAAGCTGAAGCTGAGATATAAAGTTTAGCATAGCATATTGGAAAAAAAAACAAAGACAGTCAGAATGACAACAGTGAAACCCCATTGTCTTTTATTGTTTGGTTGCATTCTGCAGCGTATAATAAAAATGATTCTTGTTGGAACCTGCTTGGACATTGTTGGTCATTAAATGCGCAACAATTGCAATACGTTTCACACAAAACATGGTGGCAAATGATGGAGTTTACTGCTGTCACCGTCATTCTATGAATGATGGTGTGAATGACCGTTATTTCGTTATTGACATATCACTGATCTGGTATGGGTTACAGACAGAAATGCATTGATTTAACCAAGACCAGCAAGTTAGACGACAGTGCCACCTAGAGAACATTGTTAAGAAATGCACATTTAGTCTAGAATACTATGGAGCAAATGGTGCATATCACAGATGAGACCACCAGTGTTGGGAATATTACTTTACCTTGTTAATATATTATTTAGTTATTAATTAGTTATTATTAATTATTACCTTCATTTTAATGCAATATATTATATTACAATATGTCTGAGCAAGTGTAATATATTAATATTACTATTACATATTACTTTTTACAACAAAATATATCATTACATATTTAGCATCACTATTAATCAAATATTGTGTAGGCCAGTGGCATACCTACAATAAAGCAAGCGCCCTGGGCTATCTGGTTAAATCCATATGAAATCAATGGAAACACGTCCCTTCTGAAAACAGCACTGGCGTAGACCTACCTCATCCTACTCAGCTATGGACAGTTAACTCAGGAGTTAAATGTATTCCTTGAATTAATGGAAGCCAATAAATAATTTGAAGACAAATTATAGAAAATAAGTAATTATTTAACTTCTGCAGTTGTCAAGATAATTTCACAAGAACAAATTGCAACGAGACAGATTGACAGAAAGTAATATTGAAAGTAATGCAGTAATGCATAAAGTATAAATCTATTAGATTTTTTTTGTTCAGTAATATATTTATATTACAAGTTACTGCATTTTGGTAATATATTATGTAATATATTAAAGGTAGGGGAAGTGATTTGAAATTCATGGTGTAGTACCAGCCTGGTGCACTAGGGGCCCCCAACAGTAGCTACACTATGTGAACCTGCTGCTCGCTCCTGATTGGAGGAGAATTGGTGGCAACCTGGGGAACTTTTATTAGCTCCTCTGCTAACGTGGGGGAGGGGGAAACTCCATATGTGGTTTCCACACCTTATAATAGAGCATTTTAACAGAAAAAATTTTTTTTGGGTGATATCTGACAAAAGTGAAATCACTTCCCCTACCTTTAAGTAAGAAGTGCACTTGTCCCAACACTGGAGATGTCTAAATAGCAGGCGGTCCCCACACTGGAGAACACACACCACCACAGTGTACCACACTCTCATTCACAGACCACCACTGGTCCACCGCTGGTGTACCACCACTAGTCGGACCTCAGGGTTGAACAGTTTCAGTCCTTGTGAGACAGACCTTCAAAAATGGAACATTAATTATGATTCGATACTCTACCAAAATACAGTACCCATGTACCTGTCCAAATACTTCCTTAAAGGGTTATGAAGCCCCCCTCGAGATTGATTATACATTAAAGGGGAATTCCACCCATTTTCAACATTTTTTTTCTCAGAGTGCACAAATGCAACCATTTGTACACTCTCAGAAAAAAGAAGCATCTAAAGAAATCCATTAACATGGTGAAAATACATCTTGATGATGTCATCAAGATGTTTCACCATGTTAGTGGTTTTCTTCAGACCTCCATTTCTTGGGAACACAGAATGGGGAAACGTTTTCATCAGGTCCACCCAACACCTCTAGGGTATACTAATGACATATTAGAATGTTGGAAATGGGTGGAGTTCCCCTTTAAATGAAGTCCACTCTCACAACACCAGAGTCAGAGGGAGTGCTACTAACCATGTCCAACCCAGATTTGGCACAAACAAGGGTCTTAATTCCTTCTGCCGCCAAGATGTGGAACACCCTACCAACAGTCATAAAGGCATGTGAATCCCTTGACTCCTTTAAGACTGCTCTCAAAGGGCACCTACAGATGGCTGCAATTCGAGACTGGCCTCTGTAAAACAAAAATGTATATAAAATCCCTCCACACCAACCCCCATCTCCTCTTTGTACATTTCTCTTTTCCCTTTTTACCTCTATGATGACTAGTAAACTCCGCCCTATTGGTAGCCGCAGTGCGGTAAAACAAGCGCTCCCTCGAGAAAAAAAATCTAATCCAATTTCGCGGGAAGAATTCCCGCGCCGCGCTTAACTTAACGAGATATAGCTGCATGATGCGGTATGACTCGTAGCGGGAAAACGAAGTAGACAAATTCAAATTCAAACTTGGCGGGAACTTTTCGCGCCACGTCATACGTATGGAAGACGGAAGTAGGCGGGGCTTAAATACTCGGCGCGCCCGCTGTTCTGTTTGCTCTTCAGAGTGTTCTGCTGCCTGGTGGATACCACGTCGTCTCTGCGTCGTCTAAAGGTAATTATAATGTTATGCTCTTGCACATCATTATTGATGACCGGCAGGGGTTGACACTAAGGTCTCCGAGGCACTTGCCCATCGGGCAAGTGCAAGTCAGGTTCTGCTTGCCCTCGAGGTTCCAGGTGGTCCCCAGTTAAGTTGGTTAACCAGATGTAACTTTTGAGAACGTAAAAATGAAACCAAATGGACCCTTGCGGGTCCATTTGGTTTCATTTTTACACTCTCAAGAGTTAAAATGCATCATCTTAATTAGCCCAAGTCTACACAACTAGAGAATGTAGAAGATTAATGGTCATTTTGATCTGTGTGTTAATTTGCCTGTTTTGTTTCCCAAATCCAGCCTGGAATTGTGGATATCTAGAAAGCAGTGAAAGACACAGAGGCAGAGTGCAATGACTGCCTTAAAGACTAATATATCTTGTGTTGTGTTATAGTGCACTAAGTTGCACACTTGCCCGATCGGGCAACCAGGTAGCAGTATTCACTTGCCCCACCATTTTTTTTTTACTTGCCCCAGGCAAGCGGGCAAGTGTTAGTGTCAAGCTCTGACCGGTATGGCTGTTTTTAGCCCAATGAGTTATTTTATGAAGGAAAAAATAATGCTTGGAATGGACTTAGCTCTGGTCCAGAGCTCCACTGAATCAGAGTAGTGGAGCTCTGGACCAGAGCTAGAATGGATTCAGCAGTATGAAAACCCCTAGCCACAATGCGACACTAGATGTATATTATTTTTTTATGATAAGATGAATCTAGAGTTACAATACCCTCCATTGACAAAATAACAATAACAAAAAACAATCTGCAATCTGCTTGTATTAAGCAACATTAAACCCACCAACATTACACCTGTATGGAAAGGTTGAATTATCCTTTTTTATCTGCTAAGCATTTGTTTGATACAAATCCACAGTATTGTTTTGAGCTACTCTCTGTCAGTAAGTAAAACTGCTGGACTTTCAGTGACTAATGATGAGCACTTGCAAACTCCAGTAAAATGCAGAGAATTTATTATTAACAGAAAGTAACATCATGTCTATGGTGGATTTTTATCAAACAAATGCTTTCCAGATAGAAGGAGGATAATTCAACCTTTCCAGATACAGCTTGAATGTTGGTGAGTTTAACGTTGTATGTAATACAAGTAGATCAAAGATGTTGAGTTACAATCCCAAATGGGGGGTATTATTGTTGTAATTCTAGATTCATCCCATTATAAAATGAAATCTCGAGTTGCATTGTGGCTGGAAAAAACCCTAGTTAGACATGTCACATGTTACTGAATAAAAAACTAAGACTCATTTTTTTTATTTAAATGTAATGGAAATAATCTGGAGTTGCAATACCCTCCATTGACTTCCTACTAATGGAACTTCATCTACAGTATTCCAGAATTAACTTTTTCTTATGCTGATATATAAATATTTCAAGTTTTTCAGAAACCTTAGGTCAGGCCTAAATGGGTCAAAGGGATATTTCACTTTGAAAAAAACAAAAAACAAAAAACCCTTTTGGTGATTTTATCTACTCAGTCTCATGTGAACACCCCAAACAGTTTATAAGTTGCTTAATTCAGTATATAGATATTTGATATTCATTTTAGCTGCCCTGCCCCCGTCCTATAAAAAACATTATAGCTTAAAACTTAATTTTAACCATAATAGATTCTTCCTAAACACCCAGTTGTTATTCTGGTAACTCATAATGTCCTCCTAATATGTGCGGGGGGTGTAGAATTTTATTTGCTGTTTTCATTCATTTTTAAAATTATTTTCATTTGGCCACAGCCAGCGGTCCCCCGAGGCTTCTATATTTTCTACAACAATATTTTAAAAATGAATGAAAACGGTACATAAAATTCCACACCCCCTCATGTATTAGCAGGATAATATCAGTCACCAGAAAAAGATGATTAATCTTATTATGGTTAAAATTGACTTAAGTTATAGTGGGTTTGTATAGGAACTGAGCGGGGCAGTTAAAATGAATATCAAATATCTAAACACTGAATCAAATAATGTAAAAACTAAACTGTCTGGGGTGTTCACATGAGACTGAGTAGACCATAAAAGGACCACAAGTTTTATTTTAATTTTAATGTGAAATTTCCCTTAATATTTCACCAAAACCAGAGCTGAACTCCGCCATGGGATCCTGGCAATCATAATACAGTAGCACCAACTATATTAATGATAAATATTTCTTACAGCTTAACTTTTAAAAATCTGAACTATCCCAAAATCCAATACAGGATGGCTGTGCAGAATTGTGAAGTGGTTTCTAATTGTGTGTGCCTTTCTTTTTCTATCTTTCCTTTCCTAGGACGGAGATGCCATGTGTGCCGCAGCCAGCCCAGCCTTACCTGCCCTCCATGCCTGACTGTGTTCCTGACAGCCTGCCTGCAACCTGAACCAGGTGTGGAAACATTTATTCCACACAACAAGGTTATATTTATTCAGAATTTGGGCCACGGACCACCATTTGATGACATTTTAGCCCCACAGACCCCAAAACTAAACATTTGTTTTGCTTTTGTCCACAATACCAGGCTGGATTTCACAAACAAAACAGGCAAACATTCTCTGGCTAATTCACATGATGAATATTTTAACTCTTGAGAGTGCAAACATGAAACCAAATGGACCCTTGCGGGTCCATTTGGTTTCATGTTTACGCTCTCAAAGAGTTATATCTGGTTAACCAACTTTCCATATTTAACTGGAACTCTATCAAGGACCACTGGTGGTCCCCGGACCACTGGTTGAAAACCATGGCACCCTTTCAGGCTGGTGTCAAATAGCTGTATATATTGTGATCATTACTATAGTGTGTCTATTCCTTTTTCTGAACACACACACTATAGCCTCTAAAAATGTTGGAAATATGGAATAGATAATATTTGTTTTGTAACCAGGTTAGGTATGCCAAAATATGGCATAAATATCCCTTAACACTATTACTGAACACACTTGGCTGGAGGCCCTTGGGAATGTTTTGTCCATCCATGTCTCACCATTTGACCATCATCTCCATTCACTGGTGGTCAGAATGTTGTGCTCTCAAATAAGAGTAACTGTCTCCCCCTGCTGGACAGTCCATGTAAGTGAAAGAACAGGACAAGGGTGCTGTTTCTTCACTCCTAACTGTACTGTCAGGGAATAAAGCACGATTCCTATGTAGACTTGTATTATTAAATCTAGAGCAGGGGTTTTCAACCTTTTTTCATACCAGATGGACCCGCAAGGGTCCATTTGGTTTCATTTTTACGCTCTCAAGAGTTACATCTGGTTAACCAACTTAGCTGGGGACCACCTGGAACCCTCTCAGGGACCACTGGTGGTCCCTGGACCACCTGTTGAAAACCCCTGATCTAGAGGATGTAAGTCAGGGGTGCCCACACCTTTTTGACTTGAGAGCTACTCTCAAAATGAGCGTCTCAACAAGATCTACACATCAGAAATGTGATAGTTCCATTACTGAAAATCCATTTCAACACTGTTATAGTGTATAAGATCAATGCAATTATAATGAAAAATATAGGGGGAGAATTGGAAGGTTTTCCTGTATATGCTACTACTGACGTTTGAAAACAGTATTTGAGGTTTGAGTTGACAGTTTGTGATGTTGAGTTTAGTTTCTTCCACCCAAAACTAACAACTTTCACGTTTTTTGTCCACAATGGGAAAGAGAACTGGCAAAACTTTGGTCAAAATAACAATTATTCTTCATTTTCTAATTGTGTGGACCCTTGAAAATTATGTAATTCAGATGTTTAAATATAATTTAATATTTGAGAGTGTAAAATGAAACCAAATGGACCCGTAAGGGTCCATTTGGTTTCATTTTAAACGCTCTCGAGAGTTACAGATCTATAAGAGTCCAAGTGCTGGGGGGACTGTCATGTGATCTAACTGCACGGCCTGTGTGATCTACTGGTAGATCACTATCTACCTTTTGGGCAGCCCTGATGTAAGTGGTTCTAAATTCGTGTGCGTCTTTCTTTTTCTGTCTCTTTTCTCTCAGAACGGAGATCACGGTAGACGCCGTTGGAAGGCTCAACTCAAGCCGCTGCCCCTGGAGTATCCTTCCCCAAGCTTCCCCTGGGAAGCCCAGCAAGCCAAGCAAGCCCAAGGCAGGTGGCCAGGCTCCACAGCCGGACCTTCTTGCCAGTCATTGCCGCCAGTGCCTTGCCTGTCAGAGAAGCCACACTGCGTGACACTGTCTGACTGCCTGTCCTGGTCTGCGTGCCGTGCAATTCAAAGCTAGGGATACCCTGCCGCATACAGCCATTGCGGTCAGGCCTTGATGTCAGAGGAGCCACATTGCGTGACACTTGTCACGCAATGTGGCTTGTCTGCCTTCTCTGCCCTGGCCTGCACGCCATGCGAGGCAGGGACACCCGCGGCATACAGCCATTCGCAGCCAGGGATCTGCCCCTGGTCCTGCCCCGCCATGCCGTTAAGAGACTTCCTGGGCATACATACATGCCCGTAAGGGGGCCCACAGGTAGCCATGCCCAGTGCCCAGCATCCATCCAGCCCAGCCAGCCCTGCAAGCCCTTGAAACGAGTCATCCAGCTTGTCCCAGCCCAGGCATCCAGACCAGGCAAGCGGCAAGTGCCGACCAGCCCCCGTGCAGCAAGGCCTAGGTACTGACCTTGCAAGGGGAGTTGCAGTCTTTCCCCCGTGCAGCCTCGCCGTCAGAAGAGAAGCCACACATTCCGTGGTATTGCCCATGACCGCTTGGAACCACTGCCTTGCTCGCTCACCTTCTTGGTCTTGTATTGCCTGGCCTCGGTCCGCCAATCTGCAAACCTGTTTCTGCCTGTCTGAACCTGGCCTGTCTGCCTGTCTCAATTCATTCTTCTTGCGTCGTGGCTGGCTGCAGCCTGGCTGCTTGCACCATGCACCATGCATGGCTGCCTGTGTGCCTGTCTCACCCTGCCTACCTAGTAGGCCTAAAGGCCGAAGTGTGTGTCTGGCTCGGCCTGCCTGGGCAGCCTGCTTGGCTTGCTGGGATCCCCAGGGGAAACTTATGGATGGATCTGCAAGATATCGGCTGGTCTTGATGCCTGACCAGCTGCCTGTCTGCCTGCCTGTCTGCCTGCCTCCCTCCCTGCCCATGTGCCTGTCTGCCTCCCTCCCTGCCTGTCTGCCTGCCCATGTGCCTGTCTGCCTGTCTGCCTGCCTGTCCAGCTGCCTGCCCATGTGCCTGTCTGCCTGCCTGTCCAGCTGCCTGCCCATGTGCCTGTCTGCCCTCCTGTCGCCTACAACTTGAACGAGGTCTGTAAACGCTCGCTTCAGATATTAATATTACTGATCACAATGTGCCACAAAACCACATTAGCTTGCAGATCTTCTGTGTTTGGAAAATGTGTACAGATCTTTGAATTTATCTACAGTATATACTGCATCTGTTTCTGTTCAAGTCTTTTCTGCTGCGGGTGAAAATGTCACCTTGTAGGCCAACACAACTAAACGTTTCTTTTATTTGTCTCCTGTCATTTCAGAACCTGAGGCTGATACCTGTATAGGGTAGAAGGTCTGTGCTGCTACTGCTGTTTGCTGTGGAACGAGGGAAGTACCAGCTTGTGAAAATGTCTCATAACTTGTGAGTGCTATGTATTTTGAATTACAGTGTACTTGTTATGGAGACTGCTCCATCGACATGCCTGTGTTGTCTGTCTCTCTGTAATGATTTTGTGTGTTTTTAAATGTTGATGTACTGTCTGTGGATTTAAATGTTGCTGTACTGTCTGTGGGTTTAAATGTTGATGTACTGTCTGTATGGATTTAAATGTTGATGTGCTTTTCCCAAAGGTTTCCCCTTGTAGGACAATAAAGTATTTCCGATCCCAACTAACAGAGAAAGCAAATGATGGCCGGCATCATTTGCTTCTTTTGTTAGTGTGTTGTATTATTTGCAGTATGCTGTGTGTCCAAGCGTGCAGCTCGGTTGAGAGAATGCTGTGTGTTCTTTCCATTGCGTGTCAAGTCACTGGGTTTGTCTGCTGTCACCTCAAAAAGTGTGTGGTTTGAGCAATGAGCTCAGAGCAGGTTGGTGTGGTTTTCTCTCCTCTCCTCTCTGTTAACAAGGTATGCTTCAGGGACCCCCTGACGTCCCTGTTGGGTCCCCATGGGGTCCAACACTGGTCAATAAAGTCTGTGCAAACACACCAAATAACCAAATAAGGTCTGCCACTCTGAGAGTGTAAAACGTGTGACCAAATGGACCGGTCCAACACTGTTAATAATAATAATGAATGGTAATAATTCCAAAACAAGGTTTCAAAGTGGTTTCAAAGGTTTAACAAAAATAATAATAAACATTTTATTTCATTCCAAAACCAGGTTTCAAAGTGCTTTCAAAGGTTCAACAACAATACTAATAATAATAAACATTTTATTTCATTCCAAAACCAGGTTTCAAAGTGCTTTCAAAGGTTCAACAACAATACTAATAATAATAACAAACATTTTATTTCATTCCAAAACCAGGTTTCAAAGTGCTTTCAAAGGTTCAACAACAATACTAATAATAATAATAAACATTTTATTTCATTCCAAAACCAGGTTTCAAAGTGCTTTCAAAGGTTCAACAACAATAACAAACATTTTATTTCATTCCAAAACCAGGTTTCAAAGTGCGTCACCACAATAAAACGAACGCAATGCACACACTAAACGGTTTGCAATACTAAAAAGGTAAATCATTGAAGTGGAAGGTGGGGGTTCAAACCAAACCAAATCAAATAAGTCCTGTAAATGACAACAGAAACACAAGGCATACGGCACTGGTGTTGGTTCTTCTGGTTCACTGGAACGGGGTTCGACTCCCTGCGGTGCCTTGCTCAAAGTGTTGTTGTTTTTTTTACAGGGTTTATTATCGTTATGAATTTTTCATTTTAGTTTAGTTTTAGTTAGTGTTGACATTTTATTTTCTTCAGTTAGTTTTATTTAGTTTTTATTTTTGGTGAAATTAGTTAGTTTTAGTTAGAGTTTTAGTTATTATTTTTTTTTTTCCTGTGCTTTGGTTGTCAGGTATAGGATTAAAAAATGTGGCAAAGTATGAAAAAGTTGGTATTCAACCCTTGCTTTGAGTTTCTTAGTAGATTGGATAATTGCACTCTAGAATAGATTTTTTACCCCCCAGTGCAGTCCTCATGCTGGTCATTTTGAATGTAAAAGCTTGATTAAAAAACAAAACTAAGGGTATTTTGGGTATGATTTCAGTTAGTTTTAGTTAGTTTTCTGAACCCGCATTACAGTTTTAGTTTAGTTATCGTTTTTTGCATTCATTTTTAGTTTTTATTAGTTTCAGTTAACTGAAATGTGAATTTTAGTTTTCGTGTTTTAGTTAGTTTTAGTTAACTATGATAACCCTGGTTTTTACAGGGTTTATTTTTCATTTTCTGCTCATTGTGTTGACCAATATCCAACCACTGATTTATTTTCAGGGTGTTTATGGATCCTGACCCAAAAGAACAATTCATTTTCCTTTATAGACTTTTCGAAAATAATCTATATCTAATTAACAAGAAGAAAACAGCGGCAGGATACAACACTTTTTGTTTCGTTTTTTTTTTTCGTAGAAATGATTTGATTGTCCCAAAACATTGTGTGTTGTCATGATTTGTTGAAATCCGAGTTGTCTTTGTCCGCAGGGGCGCGTGTCGCTTCGCGCCACGGGCGATGAAGCTGCACCCATACCATTTTCAGTTACAGGACTTTTATTAGACAATTAAGCATCAATAATGACATCAGTTGTTGTTGAAGTTGCAACAGACACGCAGCATGCATAAAGCTAAAGGTCTGACTCAGAGAGTTTTCTGTTTTCAATGATGAAATGCTGTTGGTTTAGTGGTGACACAGCTGTAGTTAGTTAGTAGCAGTAGTAGTGTTTCACATCATTTTAAATATAAGCACTTTAATTTGAAATATTGTGGGTTGTTTTGCATGCCATCGTGTTTGGTGGGGCAGACTGGGCATTTAGGAGGGCATTGCCCCCCCATATACCCATGCCTACATCCGCCCCTGTTTGTCCGCAGTGTAATCGGCTTATTGACCTCAAAGCCTGTTAATGAAGAGTTCAATCGATAAATAGACTATAGTCTTTAGTCTTTTCCCATGTAGAAAAATGTAAACATTATTACATTATATTTGATTTGGCAGTTGTTCCAGACTACAGGACAGGTACTACTAGACACGTGATTTTAAATTGAACTTAAAATGTAGATTTAGAAAAAATGTGTTACTTTGTATTGACTGTTGTTGTGTCTTGAAATGAGCATGCCATTTAGTATAATATATAATATTAATTTTAAATATGCCTATGACGGATGGTAAATGGTGCATTTTTATAGTGCCTTTATCCAATGCGCTTCACATAGATAGTAGTTCCCATTCACATGATACTAATGGCGGAAAAAAACATGCAGGTACTGACCAGTACATCAGGAATGTCTTGCTCAGGGACACATGCTATGAAATGAATAACAAACTGTTTCATGTTGTTTTTCCCTGTTTGTTCAGACTTTTTTTTTAATATCCCACGATTTTGTAATCTATTTTCCACCCAGTGCCCATTACCTAATGTGATCCTGGGCTCTACACACCCTCCACCAACCTGGGGAGGCAGCGGACTGGCCTCATGCTTCCTTCAATGCATGAGGAGTCCAAGCTGCCTTCTTTTCACCTGACAGGGGGGGGGGGTTCCCGGGTTGGACGTGTTTTATAGAGGTGCTGGAAAGAGACGTTGGACAACGGCCATTTTTATTTCGCATCCACAGCCATTCAAGAACTCCAAACATGGTGGCCGAGACTGCAGACTGCAGACTTTTTCGGCTATCGTGTGCTCACAGCCTTCAAATGCCATAATATGTGGCTCTTTGTTGTTTCTTTAACTGCCCTAGATGCATTTTAAAGTCACTCACTCCAGAGGGGGCACCCTTGTTGAATATTTAAATTTAAATATTCAAATTAGGCATTATAGGAAAATAGGCTACTACTGTGAGCAGTGTTGGGAATATTACTTTACCTTGTTAATATATTAGTTATTAATTATTACCTTCATTTTAATGCAATATATTATATTACAATATTACTGTCTGAGCAAGTGCAATATATTAATATTACTATTACATATTACTTTTAAAAACTTTTTACAAAATATATGATTCAATATTTAGTATCACTATTAATCAAATATTGCGTAGGCCAGTGGCATACCTACAATAAAGAAAGCGCACTTGGCTATCTAGAGTTAAATGTATTCCTAGAATTCATGGAAGCCAGTAAATAATTTGATGACAAATTATAGAAAACAAGTCATTATTTAACTTCTGCAGTTGTCAAGTTGTCAAGATAATTTCACAAGAACACTTGCAACGAGACAGATTGACAGAAAGTAATATTGAAAGTAATGCAGTAATGCAGAAAGAAAAGTATAATATATTAGATTTTTTTTGTTAAGTAATATATTTATATTACAAGTTACTGCATTTTGGTAATATATTATGTAATATATTAAGTTATGTAGTGCACATGTCCCAACACTGACTGTGAGTGAGGGTAGTAGCCTACAGGTACATTGACCATAATTACCAACAATTTAATATATGTATTTATATGCATTTCTCTGCTCAATACTTAAAACTTTCCAGATAGTTAACATGTCAAGAAGATATTTCATCTCTGCTCTTGGGGAATTTAGTTTACCGGTATTTAAAACAAAGTAAAACAGTTTTATTTGTTGCCGTGTCATTCCAGTATGCTATTTGAGCTCGAATAATAAATAATAAATAATATAATTAATAATAATAAAGATTTCAACAATTTAATTCTGCAAGGTCGTAGAGGAGTCTACGGAGCCCGGGAGGTGCCATGAAGAAAAATATATTTTAAAAGCGTTCGAACGCTATATTTAGCGTTCGGACGCATTATATATCGTCCAAACGCGTTGTTATTTCGTCCAAACGTATTGTTATTTCGTCCAAACATATTGTTATTTCGTCCAAACGCATTGTTATTTCGTCCAAACGCATTGTTAATTCGTGTGCGCGTGTGCTGCTGCCGCACTGGGAGTGACTCGCGGCAGCTCCGGGGGTCCCCGGAGCGTCTTTTTTGGACTTCCAGAGTCCAGACAGAGCTCACGGCGAGCAGGGAGCCGAACTTCGGACCTGCCCGACTGAAGGGCTCTCTCGGTCGGGTAGAGTCGGCCGCTCGCCCCCTTACTCGGCGCGAGCTCCGGAGGTCCGAAAAAAATGAAAATGTTTATAAGTCCAGCTCCATCTTCGAGGGGTCCCCGAGCGCCCCCCTGCCCCCGGGAACCCTTTACACCCAAGGATGAGTCAAAAAGCTAGTTAGCTAGCCAGCATTGGCTAGTGGGAGGCAGTTACCACGCCATAGACGTGTAGGGATGTGACGTAGTTGAATCCTCCTTCAGAATCTCCGCCGTCTATACACTGTATCAGGGCCATATAGTAGAAGAGTTGCGACATTGAGGGGGCAGAAACATAGAGTTGGATAGAGACGTATTCTGATTTTCCCTTCCATCCACTTGCATTAACTGTTTCCTCCAGATGTGGTCTCTGTATTTTATAACTCAATGGGCAGAAAGCATTCTGGTAGACTCTAATGCATTCCGTGACTTCCGGTTGCGGTTGCGCCGAGCAAGGGGAAGAGCGGCCGACTCTACCCGACCGAGAGAGCTCCTCGGTCGGGCAGCTCCGCAGCTCGGCTCCCTGCTCGCCGCGAGCTGTCTGGAAGTCCAAAAAAGACGCTTGATTGCTTGTTGAATAACGCGTTTGGACGTTTTTTAATAACGCGTTTGGACGATATATAACGCGTTTGGACGATATATAATGCGTCCGAACGCTAAATATAGCGTTCGAACGCTTTTAAAATATATTTTTCTGCATGGCACCTCCCGGGCTCCGTAGGAGTCCTATAACGTCACAATCAGCTGACAGAACACTCCCCAGCCAATTAGGTATTGGGTAACAGAACGAACCAGAGAGCCATGGAGTAAGAACGTAGAACGACATCTCCGTTCACTTCATGGGGCCAGTCCGATCGGTTTTAGCAATAGTACAGGTACAACATTATAATTACTGTACAGAATCAAACATTGTTACTGTGTACAATACTGTTGACATGTTGAAAACATGCATAAAACAGCTCTTATTTGCGCCGCCCTGATTGAAAAACAATGGATTTCCAAATCCAGTTTGTCCCTTTTAGAGAATTCGGGCTGCATGAACAAGCAGCTCGAGCGCTCAGTCTCTGACCCTTTAATGTCGCAACTCTCACGCTAGGCAGGCCGTGCGCACCGTTTTTTTTTATCGCCCACAGATCTCCAAGCCCTCTGGACAGCCGCGGGACAGTGCATCAGCTCAGGCGCATGGGATCAGATCTGTGACGGCACTGCGCAGGTGGTGGTGCAGGGGACGTGCCGTGCCGTGCGTGCAGCGCCTTGCGAGTTACGACATCACCGTTCACTTCATGGGGCCAGTCCAATGGAGCCTCCTCTACGCCTCTATTGAGAATGGGGGACAACAAATAGGGACAAGTCCTGGAGCTGAAGTATGCAGAAATGCACTGACTGGACTCGGACTCAGGCAACAACAGCCCAGCTTTAATGATAATCCCTTTATTTTAGATCAGTGGTTTTTAACCAGTGATCCTTGACAGGTTTCCAGGTGGTCCCCCAGGCTAAATGATGATTTTTGTTTGTTTGTTTGTTTGTTTACGACTTTTTGAGAGTGTAAACATGAAACCACTGTATATTGGCCTACTTTAAAACATAATGTATGTCATATTGTGACTTGTCCTTAAAATACCTCTTATTTTGCGTTGAAAACAATGCATTTCCCCACTCCAATTTGTCCCTATTCGGAGCTGCACGAACGGCGGCTCGGTTTCTGACCCCTCAATGTCGCAGCTCTGTCCCTGTAAGGTGTAGATGGCTCTGCGTACGTACCGTACGCGTGACGTTCGTTCAGACGAGGAAATAAACAACGACAACCTCAGAGCAGTAGACTGGAGCAGCAGCTCTCTGAAGTCAGAAGGCAAAATATATCTGTAAAAGATCAGTCTAGAACTAATTGTGATTGACTGGGATTTATTTAAACTTTATCTGGCCCTTTACAACAACAACAACCAGCACCACACGTGAGTATAAATGCTTAGCGCTGATCAGACACAACACATGCACAGATTTATGAAGTTTTACTGTTGTCTTTTTGCTCTACGACATTAGGGACTGGGCTGGAGGCCTGGACCTGTTTATTATAGAGCAGGGGTTTTCAACAGGTGGTCCGGGGACCACCAGTGGTCCCTGAGAGGGTTCCAGGTGGTCCCCAGCTAAGTTGGTTAACCAGATGTAACTCTTGAGAACGTAAAAATGAAACCAAATGGACCCTGGCGGGTCCATTTGGTTTCATTTTTACGCTCTCAAGAGTTAAAATATTCATCATCTGAATTAGCCCAAGTCTGCACAACTAGAAGATGGACACAAGCAAAAGAAATCTTTAGTTTTGGAGGTCTGTGGGGCTAAAATATCCTCAAGTGGTGGTCCGTGGCTCAAATTCAGAAAAAATGGTGGTCCCTGGCATCAAAAAGGTTGAAAACCACTGTTATAGAGAACGAAAACGAAACTCATGTCAGTTAGTAGGACATGTAAATGTTGCTTCGTCACCAGGCCTACTGACTGACACATTCCTCACTGTTTATGACAGGGGTTTTCAACCTTTCTGCCTCCAGGGACCACCATTTATTCAGAATTTGAGTCACGGACCACCAATTGATTACATTTTCACACCAAAGACCTAAACTTAAAGAATTCTTTTGGTTTTGTCCACAATTCCAGGCTGGATTTTCTATTTTGCCAACAAAACAGTGTAAACTTCTTAATCTTAATTAAGTGGTGCTAATTCAGATAGTGAATATTTTAACTCTTGAGAGTGTGAAAATGAAACCAAATGGACCCGCAAGGGTCCATTTGGTTTCATTTTTACATTCTCAAGAGTTACATCTGGTTAACCCACTTTCCATCATTTAGCCTGAGGACCACCTGGAACCCTCTCAGGGACCACTGGTGGTCCCCGGACCACTGGTTGAAAACCCATGGTTAAATTACGACATTGGTTTTGGAAATACCCTGCCCTGGCCCTACTGTGATTCATCACGGGGTGTTTTTAAGATTGACGCCAGAATAATATAAACTTTATTTACAGGCTCATGGCCCACAGGGTAAAAAACAATACAACACAGATAATAATAATAATAAAAAAAAAACGTTAAGAGTTTAAGAAGAGTTTAAGAAGAAGAGTTTAATGTCAAGTACACCAAGGTTTTATGTTAGGTGGGACGTTGAGAGTAGGTGGTCCGACCCCAACGTGTAGAAAATCAGGTTAGAAATGTTTAGTAGGTGGTAGAGTTGAATTGCAGCTAGGGGACCCCTAGCTCTGGTCCATAGCTCCACTGCAAACTGGAGCTAGGGGTCCACTTCCCAGCATGTAGAAACTGATGTTAAGTAGGGGACCCCCTAGATGAAAATTCTTCTTATGGGGGGAGTCCGTAGACCTTATTGCAACTCTAAATTCAGCCAAATTATGAAATAAACTAGAGTTGAATTGTGGCTAGGGGACCCCTAGTTCTGGTCCATAGATCCACTGCCCATTGGAGCTAGGGGTCCCCAGTTTGTAGAAACTGATGTTAGAAATGTCGAGTAGGGGTCCCCAGCATGTAGAAACTGATGTAACAAATGTTGAGTAGGGGTCCCCGGCATGTAGACACTGATGTTAGAAATGTAGAGTAGGGTTCCCAGCATGTAGAAACTGGTGTTAGAAGTGTTGAGTAGGGGTCCCCACTCCCCAGCATGTAGAAACTGGTGTTAGAAGTGTTGAGTAGGGGTCCCCACATGTAGAAACTGTTGAGTATTTTTGAATATAATTGCCATAATATGTAACAATACAATACCATTAACAACCTATAGAAGGAAAACACTGCAAGATTTCATCATACTTTGTGCAGCGTCATGTGATACCGGTACATCTAAATACGGGGTTTTCATGATGCTGAATCCATTTTTAAAACAAACAATCACAGTCATTGGCCTAAAAAAAGGTCATAGCGCGGCAGCTTCATGCTCACATGCTGGGGAAGACCCCTACTGGGCATTTTTAAGTTTCAGTTTCTACACGCTGGGGACCCCTATAAACTGATGTTAGAAATGTTGTGTAGGGGTCCCCTACTCCACATTTCTAACATCGGTTTCTACATGCTGGGGACCCCTACTCCACATTTCTAACATCAGTTTCTACATGCTGGGGACCCCTACTCAACATTTCTAACATCAGTTTCTACATGCTGGGGACCCCTAAAACCTTGGTGCACTCAGAATGCATGGGTTCACATTCTAGAGAAGTGTGGACATCAACAATGGATTGTTTTGAAGGAAAAAGTGAATTGGCATTAAACTACAACTGTCTTTGCCCTGATAATAACTGAACTCGTGATAGGCTGATGGTGGTTAATGGTTATTTAATTGAATGATTGCGTGCCTGCCTGCAACTGAAAGCAATGAGTCATTTTTTTGTTACTGAAAGTAATGCATGATGAGTCGTGTTGTTAATTTTAAACATTCACCACAGGCAGGGGCGTTTTTGCTATTAGGCAGACTAGGCAGTTGCCTGGCCCTGGGGCGTAATGAGGAGGGGGGCACCAGGGCAACCACCAGACATGCTTTAAAAGGATCCCAGGCTAATAAGCCTGGGATTAGTTTAAATACAGTATACAGTATACAGTATACTTTTCCTCGAACATTTAAAACCTGTAAGTTCTTTAGTTTAAAAATAGTTCATATTTTTATCCCTTGGGTGTTGTGTCTTTGCAGGGGCAGAATGGCCTCTGGGGCCCCCATGGTGAATGGGGACATCTCTACTAACTGGTGTTGTGTCTTTTCAGGGGCAGAATGGCCTCCGGGGCCCCCATGATGAATGGGGACATCTCTACTAACTGGTGTTGTGTCTTTGCAGGGGCAGAATGGCCTCCGGGGCCCCCATGATGAATGGGGACATCTCTCGGGGCCCAGTGGTCCCCACTGCGCCCCCTGCGGTGGGCCTGGAGGAAACGCTGCAGCAGATGAACATCCTCATCCAGGAGAACAGAGACCTCAAGGGTGAGGAGGGGGAAAGCACAAGCAGGAAGACATTTTTGTGTAATCCATGGTGATGGGCAGATATGTTGTCTTGCCGTGATCAATTGTGGTCTGGGGCACGGTGGAACATTAGTTAGTAGGGCTGGGAATCGATCCGAATTCCCTAGATCGATTCGATTTCGATTCACAAGGTCACGATCCGATTCGATCCACGATTCGATCTGATTCGATTCGATATCGATCTATTTACAGACATAATGGAAATAAATACTGTCCAATAGACAAGACGGCCCCATGTGTTGGTGATTGTATCTGTGTATGTGTAAGAGGGACACAGAGAGAGAAGAGTCAAGTATCAAGTAGGCCCTACTGTAATTTTCGGATTATAAAGTGCACCCGAATATAGGCCGCGTCAGCCAAATTTAGCGAAAAAAATCAATTGTGTACATATACAAGCCGCACTGGACTGTTAATTAATTACCATAAGTAAGGTAATTACCATATGTAAGGGTTCTTGCACAGATGAGATTGTCGGCAACGAAATGGTGTTTGAGAAGCATCCTTTTTATTATTTAAACGACTTCAAGAAAAAAAAAATGCATTTGTAGGCTATAACTCATTCAAGTGTTTTAATCTATAGTGCACATAACGTGTACTGTGCCGTGAACTGTATTGTTTCAGTCATACACGTGTAACTTTTAACTGCACGTGCTGTATTTAATTAACCGCTACAGCCATAGACCAGGGACGGATCTAGGCATAGACATGGGGGGGCAATGCCCCACCAAACATGACGGAATGCAAACAACGAAAACTTCAAAGATATTTCAAATCAAAAGTTTATAGCGGTAGTTAAACATTGACTAACTAGGCCTACTATTGTGGCACCACTAAACCAACTGCCATTTTCGGCTGCCCCCCCGATTGAGAAATATTACATCCAGGCCTGGCCTTAGAGCGTAGCCAGAGATACGGAAACTCCGTTCACTTCAAGAAACCAAATGAGCGCTTGCGGGTCCATTTGGTTTCATGAAGTGAACGGAGTTTCACTTTTACACTCTCAAAGTTACCGTACATCTGGTTAACCAACTGTCTATCATTTAGCTGGCGACCACCAGGAATCCTCTCAATGCGCTCGACGAGGCGACATCAATGTGACTTTTATTAGGCTTTTTTTTTCGCCGCCTCGTCCTGATCGCGCAGCAGCCCAGCCTTTCGAAACCCGTTCGTGATCGTGGATGGATGTTTTGACACTTTTCCACGCAGTCAGGACCCACTGCCAGACTTGAGAAAAAGTTGCTTTCCGCATGCGACCAGTTTTGGTGAAAGATTTCTCGCCGCTAGTCATCCAAGCCTGTTTTCAAAGTGGCGAAGTGCCACGGTTCACACTGATGTCCAGGGGCTGCGGGTGCTTCGTTGTGCCCCCAGGAATCACGGCAGGAATCGAGCACGATTTCACAGAATCTGTTATATGGGCCCTCATGCTGTCCAAAACGAGCTTTTTTTGGCACGTGTTTTTTTTGGCAGCGGCGGCGACGCATTTAGTAGTGTCTGTCTTTTCTATAGTGCGCCTCCGCGTAAAAGAAAATGGTGCCAGTCGCCTGGAGAAGATCGATCCACACATTTTTGAATCGATGTTGTGTTTTTGAGCGTGAATCGATATCGGATCGCTGGATCGATTTTTTTGAACACAGCCCTAGTGGTTAGTGCTGTCGCCTCACAGCTAGAAAGTCCTGGGTTCGATTCCCGCTAGGGGCGCTGCTGTGGGTGCTGGCGGCGTGTCTGCTCCTCCGTGTCATCAGTGCCCATACCCGAGGCGGGGTTGGTGAAAGGGCCTTTCTGTGTGGAGTTTGCATGTTCTCCCCGTGTCCCCTAGGGTAGATACAGTACCTTCACAAAAACATGCTGTAATCCTGGGCTCTAGACTGCCTCCCCCTGGCCAGCCGGGGCGCCTGATGGAGGGGACTGGAACTGGTTGGAATAACATGTTCCTTCCTCACGCTACGTCCAACCAGGGAAACTCCCCCCTGTCAGGTGAAAAGAAGGCAGCTTGGACTCCTCATGCAATGAAGGAAGCATGAGGCCAGTCCGCTGCCTCCCCAGGTTGGTGGAGGGTGTATAGAGCCCAGGATCACATTAGGAATTGGCACTGGGTGAAAAAATGGGTTACAAAATCGTGGGATAAAAATATTAAAAAAAAAAAAAAAATGTGGTCTGGGGTAGAACTGCCCCCTTGGCCCTGGCATAGCCAGACTTATATCACTAGGGCTGCAACTTTAGCTATCAGCTTAAAATATATTTTAGGTTTATTTCAGACCCGTTCTAACTATCAAAATAAACATTAACTCTCCTATTGCCCTTGACGCTGTTTACACTTTAAATAACTAATTAATGACCCTGATGCCTTGTAAACGCTAATCTCCAATGATTGTGACATTAGTTTCAGGTGATTAGTATTTTTTTTAAGTGTTTTCTACCCAGTGTTGGGCAGTAACTAATTTTAGATTACATATTACTGTAATATTATTACTTTTGCTCCAAAAAGTAATGTAACGAGATTACTCTGCAAAAATGGGTAATAAGTAACGCATTACTTTGCAAGTAACGCCAAGTTACTTTTTTAAAATGAGCTTGTTGTTGCAGGCAAAAATAGAACAGAGGTACTGTAACAACAGAGATGTGCAGTAGATTGTAGATCCAGTCCACACGCTGCATCCTGCACAGTTATGTACACTACAAATCACTTGCTGCTTTATTTTGTAATAAACAGATTATGTTGTACTTCTCTATTTTTTCAAAGGCGGTGTGGAGAACTTGGGAAAGTAATAACGTAATATGTAATATATTACTCTTCAAATCCAGTAATAAGTAAAGTAATGATATTACTTTGTCTAAGGGGTAACGAGTAAAGTAAAGAAGTTACTTTCCTAAGTAATATAGACCAACACTGTTTCTACCTGCCGGTAACGCCAGGTAGTACTCACTTGGCCAAAATTGTCAGGTGCACACGTGCACGGTCTGTATGTCCATCGCTGATCATAATACAACCATTGGTGCGTCATTACAGCTTGATTTGACTTATATATGATAGAAAACACGATCGCTCCGATGGAGGTCTAGACGATGATCACAACACCACACAGTCTGCCTAGCAACAGTGACACGGATAAACAGGAAGTACTCTTACTCTATGACCGGAAATGCGCTTCATTTCCGGCCATCGTCCGCATTACTGCCACCTACTGGGTGTTATCATGTAGGATATGATCAACTCTACAAATGAAGAGTATTTGGAATTATATGCTTTATTTGATTGGCATTAATTTGATAAATAAAAAAAAATATGAAGATGTTGGCATTACGATGAATAATGGAATGGACAATAAGAGGGTTAATGATTTCATTTCAACAAACGCTTGAGTCTGCATTATGCTGTGTTCCGTCACACAGGCAGATACAGATGAAAGATAGCCGGTCTACCATTACTTTTCAAAGGATGATGAAGACATGAAGATGCACAGTTACACCCGAGATTAGTAGCAGCTACAAACACACAAAGCTACAAATACAGTATGCAGTGAAACTAGCTTTACGTCTCTGAACCTTCTGCTAGTGCCTTTTAGAGGTATTTACAGTAACTAACACATCATGTGTTTCCTGAAGGAAGCAAATCGTAAACCCTATCTCCCCTGCCAGAGATATGGTTGCTTACCTTTGGAGCATAATGTCAGTTATGCTATGAGTTTGCGTCTCAATGGTTTTGCTTTCTGAATGGTTCTGGTTTCTGAAATGAAAGCGTTGTGAGAACCACTGCTGTATACTGTGTGTGTGTGTGTATATATATATATATATATATATATATATATATATATATATATATATATATATATATATATATATATATATATAGGCTGTTGATTATAAAATGTTTTAACCAGAATCTGGGGGGGGGGAATCTGTTCATCTTTTAACCATGTATCAAAGTAGGTAATCTACAAGCCCCCGACGCTTGTAGATTCTCCACCTATACTCTATGGCTCTGGTTACAGGGAAACACAGCTATACTGTGTGTCTCCGAAAAACCGTGCTCTAACCATTTTTTCAATGAGAAAACGCTTAGTGGGTTGAGTCAGTGTGCACATGAGCTAATTGCGATTGAAAAATGAGATTAATCAACAAAATGAATTTAATCCCATTAGTTCGTTATTTTCAACATTGTTAATTGTGACGTCTCTGCGTTTCTTCCTGCAGAGACCGACCTGTCTATGAAGGAGCGTTTCTCATTGTGTTTCTCATGGTTCCTACAGAGGCTCTGAGCAGGGGCGGATGCAACATTTCCCAATTGGGGGGGCAGGAGAAAATGGTACCATACCATTTTCAGTTACAGGACTTTTATTAGTCAAGTAAAGCATCAATAATAACATCAGTTGTTGTTGAAGTTGCAACAGACACGCAGCATGCATAAAGCTAAAGGTCTGACTCAGAGAGTTTTCCGTTTTCAATGATGAAATGCTGTTGGTTTAGTGGTGACACAGCTGTAGTTAGTTAGTAGCAGTAGTAGTGTTTCACATCACTTTAATTATAAGCACTTTAATTTGAAATATCTTAGAAATTTGGGTTGTTTGCATGTCATTGTGTTCCGTGGGGCAGTCTGGACATTTAGGGGGGCATTGCCCATGCCTAAATCCGCCCGTGGCTCTGAGGCAGACCAACCTGTCCATGAAGGAGTGTTTCTCATTGTGTTTCTCATTGTGTTTCTCATGGTTCCTACAGAGGCTCTGAGGCAGACCAACCTGTCCATGAAGGAGCGTTTTGAAGGACTGTCGGCCTGGAGGGAGAAGCAGAAGGAGGAGCGGGACTTCCTGGAGAGCAGGCTGGAGGAGGCGCGGGGACGCATGGAGGCTCTGGCTCTGCAGAACCAGGAGCTCAGGGAGAAGCTGAAGGAGATGGAGGGAGGAGGAGGAGGAGGAGCGGTGAGTAGATGAGTTATTAACTCTTTGACTACTTAAATAAGCTTCACTGCCTGCGATTTGGTTTGCGTACCTTTCGAGCATTGCCAAAGTATTTGCGACTTTGATCCGAGAAAATCCTCCCAAAAATAATCCTATTGCTTCTTGTTGAACAACCAAAACCATCCATCCGTCTGGGTGCGATACCAAAAATACTTGTGTACTCGAAGGTACACAACCTTGTATTGGCGCCACTATGGACGAAATGGATTCGAAAGCCTACAAAGGGGTCTCCTAAGTAGTCATGGTTTTCTCCTCTCAGAGCCCCCTATCTGTCGTATGCATAGAGTAGGTCATATGTTGGTTCTAAGCAACCCTGGCATTTAAAGGATGCAGTGTTTAACTGATGGTTGAAAAAGTTTTAATTCCACAACCAACGTAAGAGCTGGAAGGAGAACAACAAAAAAAGAAAAATATATTACAGATGAGGTAAAAAAAAAAAACAGACTAAAGTCAAATGCCATGACAGTAACAACTCAGTTACAATGATATGAATTATTTCCCTGATACAAAGGACAAACTCCCATTAGAGTGCAAAACAACAAATAGGAAAGCAAGAAATGTTTTTATCCTAATAAACGACCATGAAATTATGACGCAGTATATTTGGAATTGCAATGTCAAACCAAGTTATTTATAGTACATTCACTGTAAAAGTTGCAGAAAAGACCCAACATGAACTGACGCAACGCATGTCTAAAAATAGTCCAAAGATCCAAAAATAGCAGCACAGTAGAAACACATTCATATACGTACATAACGTGGACACAACTACGATAAGCCAAGTAACACTACACATTGCAACTGCAGAAAGCAACAAAATAAAACTGTACCTTGTTCCATTGTCAGGTGCTTAAAAAACGTTTTAGTGTTCATTCTTTCAGTTAAGTAGTTTTTTTTTCTGTCTTGTGACAACATACACTTCCTTCCGGTTCTGGTGTCAAAATAAAAGCTATACTGAAACGGTATAATAAAACGCATTTGAAGTAGGTAGATGATGATGGATGAGATGAGATAATTAATACTAATAAATGTCATGTACATAAGGAGATCCGTAAATCTGTCTTATTTGGAGTGTGAAACAAAGCCAGAGTCCAGAAAGTGAGTCCATACATTTTAGTGACATCAAAGTCAACAGCGCTGACCAAGATATGTCTGGTTGGCCACTTATGGAAAATAACTCTTCAGTGTCAGTAGTGATGCTTAAATGCTTAGTTACACTGGTTGTATGTCAAATTGCAGGACAAAGAGACTTTTCCTGACTCCTAACAGAGTTTGTTGGTGGGATAGAGAATAATTGCCAACAAAGTGAAATTTCTCTGGATTTGTCCTGCTAAAATAATCAATTTGCTCATCAATCAAGTTGCATCCATGTGATGTATCTTTAAGCCTTTAGTTTCTATTTATAGTGGCTCATAGGAATAGACTATGTGACAACCGGGTATAGTCTGGTGTCCACCGGAGAGATGTCAACGGGCCTGAAAATGAAGGCCCGGCCCTAACTGTTCAGGCCCTAGGCCCTACCCGGCCCTACTAAACGGAATAGATTTTAGGCCCTACCCGGCCCTAAACTGTCGGGTTTGGGCAAAATTTGAGAATCCGCCACAGATTAAAATTGAAATGGCAATCAGCACCATCTTCATAATAGGTAAATACAGAAAATAACTATTATTCTTACTATATTAAAATAATTCAATATATATTATTTTTTCATGGGGCCCGAGGCCCTACCCGGCCCTATTGATTATGATAGATTTTCGGCCCTACCCGGCCCTAAATGTCGGGTCGGGCCTGTTCGGGTTCGGTCCTGGTCGGGTTCGGGCAGAGTTTGAGAACTCTAGTCTGGTGACCACCGGAGAGACGGGTGACAGCCGGAATGTAGACGGCACCCGGGTGAGCAGTATGGGTTAGCGCCCCAGCCTGTGTCCTCCGTGAGGAGGAAGCCCAAAAACCTTGGTGAGGCCGTTAGGAGGGCCATTATGATTCACTGAGTCTGGTGCAACGCACAGGTCCTGTGCCAACCTGGTGAGAGCAGGAGCAGACCTGGTGAGACGTAGGAGGGGTCTGGACAGGAGTCAACCCACAGAGCCTAGTCCTTCCATGTACCAGAGTATGGTTCTCCCAGTACCGGCAGAGTAGTTCTGGAGCAGTGGATTGTGTGGCCTTGGGTCTTTCCCTAGTGGACTGACCGAGAGTAGCTACTGGGACGTAAGTCGGGACTTGATCAACCCCGGCTGGGTCGCCTGAGTGAGGGGTATGATGTTGCGAGACCCAAAACCCCGATGACCTTGGGATACATCACTGAGGATCAGTGTTGGGCAGTAACTAATTTTAGATTACATATTACTGTAATATTATTACTTTTGCTCCAAAAAGTAAAGTAACGAGATTACTCTGCAAAAATGGGTAATAAGTAACGCATTACTTTGCAAGTAACGCCAAGTTACTTTTTTAAAATGAGCTTGTTGTTGCATGCAAAAATAGAACAGATTTACAAGCTATCGACAGGTACTGTAACGACAGAGATGTGCAGTAGATTGTAGATCTAGTCCACACGCTGCATCCTGCGCACAGCTATGTAGCCTAAACTACAAATCGCTTGCTGCTTTATTTTGTATTTTATTTTAAAATACAAGACCTCAACTGTCTTTGAAAACAATTGTGAAGTTTAAAAAGTCAAAGAGACAGATTTTGTTGGCTTTGTTTTCAGGTGCAGTTTGTGAGATTGGAGACTATTATTATTCCAATAAATTGGATTCAGTTCTAAAAAGAGCTTGCTAAACAGATTATGTTGTACATCTCTATTTTTTCAAAGGCGGTGTTGAGAACTTGGGAAAGTAATAACGTAATATGTAATATATTACTCTTCAATTCCAGTAATAAGTAAAGTAATGATATTACTTTGTCTAAGGGGTAATGAGTAAAGTAAAGAAGTTACTTTCCTAAGTAATATAGACCAACACTGCTGAGGATACGTCCCAGTTGCATCCATGCGATGTATCTTTAAGCCAGTACAAACATGTTGTAAATATTATATTCATTGAGATGATCGGGTCCAGTGTTTAGTTCAGTGTCCATGGAGTTAAGGAATGGATCATAAGTTGTGTTCATGTTCATTCTACCTTTGGAAATGAATAGACTCCAACATAATACTGGTCTCCTAATATTTTACCCACCCCCTTTATCTAGAGTCAGGAAGCAAGGCAGGTTGGCCTCTCTTGCCATTGGCCTCTTCTTGGGTTATGGACCCAAGCCTAAGATCCATGGATCCGTCCGATCAGATCGCCTGATCAAAAAACAACGACCAAGATTAAAAACGTGGATAAGTGCATTAAAACATGACTCAATTAACTCGTTCTTAGGAGGGAAACTGTTCTACATGTAAAAAGTCGTCTAAGTAGTAACTGTTGTTTGTGTCCAATCAGAGCTCAGAGCTGGAGGCGTTACACACCCAGGTCGCCCGTCTTCAGGCTGAGAAGAACGACCTGGTGGCCATGAACTCTGAACTCCAGCTGAAGACAGGACAGGGCTCCAACGATGACTCTGACTCCTTCATAGAGATCATACATGTGGAGGTGAGTCGCACTGACACACACACACACACACACACACACACACACACACACACACACACACACACACACACACACACACACACACACACACACACACACACACACACACACACACCTTTTAGTTTTTTATTTGAATCCACAAATTACATTAATTTACAGGGAAACAAATATAACGGGGCTGACAGTTCATGTTCACTTAAGGATACACATAGCACCTCCTCCTCCACACAGACAAACTGCCTAGAACAGCCGATACAGAACAGAATTTAGCGAGTTGTTTAGCTTTGCTCTTTGTCATGCCAGCTATTCGTAGGCCACTCACGGTCAGTTTATGCACATGGCCCAGGCTTCCAAATATCAATATGGCAAGTCTACATCGATATCCTAGACCTGTCATAATTCCAAGTAATGGTTGATACTTTGAGATTTTATCCTGGAATGCCTGATCCATGTATGAATCAAAGACACAGCCAGTGTTGCCAACTGCAAAATCCAAAATGCACTGGTGGCACTTCCAAAATGCACTAGAATGCGCTAGATGCTCGCCTGGAAGGGAATATGACCATTAAATGACCATTAATCTTCTACATTCTCTAGTTGTGTAGACTTGGGCTAATTCACATGATGAATATTTTAACTCTTGAGAGTGTAAAAATGAAACCAAATGGACCCGCAAGGGTCCATTTGGTTTCATTTTTACGCTCTCAAAGAGTTACATCTGGTTAACCAACTATCCATCATTTAGCCTGGGGACCACTGGTTGAAAACCACTGTCATAGGAGGAGAAATGGTGAGAAATGAGGGTTTTATCTCTGGCGCCTGTCAATCAATTTCACCCCAACTCACCAGCCAAAAAGCACTAGATTTTCCGCCAGGAGTTTTTCACTAATTTTGGCGCTAGGGGGGTCTGAAAAAGCGCTAAATATAGCGACAAATGCGCCAAGTTGGCAACACTGGACACAGCCCACCTCCAAAATCAAAACCTCCTTGTGACTTGTGTCGACAAAAACAGCACACACACTCTAAGCCCTCCCCGCCTGTATCTCCAGAGTGCCAGTTCAGAGGGTCTGAAGGACCCCTGTGGAGCAGAGAGGAGCAGCGCTGGAGGTCCCCGTCTGGACATGAGCATGATGATGAGCAGCTCCTCCTCCAGGATGGAGTCTGAGGAGCAGACGGTCAGCCAGCTGCTGCAGTCCCTCAGGAAGGAGAGCCAGAAGGTGGAGAGGTTGGAGGTGGAGCTGCAGTCCCTCAGGAAGCAGACGGAGAAGATGGAGAAGTTGGAGAGCCAGCTGCAGGCGTCTCAAGCCAGGTAGAGTATGCTTAACCCTTTGTGTACGCCGGCTTCCTTTTTGCACCGGACAAGATGACGGATGCAACGACACTCTACGTTAACACATGCGCTGCACATGGGCTCATATTAGAAGAGTTGCGACATTGAGGGGTCAGAAACTGAGCGCTCCGAACATGCGCTGGAAATCCACTATCAGCTGCGACGTGCTTGCGGTTAGGTTTAGGGGTAGGTTTAGAGAAGGGTGTAGCAATGTTTGTAGCAAAACCCTAGAACCCTCCAACCGTAACCCTAATCCTAACTGACCCTCAACCACCACAGACCATCAGGTTTTGCGTCTCGTAAATTCGGAACAATGGGGGGGCGCAACAATGGCAGTTCGGAATTGTGGAATGGCACCGGGCCGTTGCATGTTATTGACAGAGTGAATTGTGGAATGGCACCGGGCCGGTGCATGTTATTGACAGAGTGAATTGTGGAATGGCACCGGGCCGGTGCATGTTATTGACAGAGTGAATTGTGGAATGGCACCGGGCCGGTGCATGTTATTGACAGAGTGAATTGTGGAATGGCACCGGGCCGGTGCATGTTATTGACGTAGAGTGAATTGTGGAATGGCACCGGGCCGGCGCATGTTATTGACGTAGAGTGTCGTTGCGACCGTCATTTTCTCCACTGCAAAAAAACGTCTCCAGTGCAGAATGTCAGCTGGCTTTGTGTAATGAACGCGTTTTGGTGTTTTTAGCTGTTGAAAAATAGCAGGTCTACAAGCAGGTCTACAAGCCACTTGGTGGCGCGATATGAGCTTGTAGTTCTGCTATTTTTGAAAAAATTGTGAAAACGTGGTGCAAATCTTTGAATATATTATTTCGGAAGCAAACATTTTTACCTCAAATCTTTGCTTCTGGGGGATCCCTAGAACAACATGTTTTTAGATGAGGTTCTGCAGCTAAATAATAGATATTTCTGGGGGTCACTTTCTATGAAATATGTTAAGCATCACTGACACAGAAAGAGATTTTTTTTTTCAGAAAAACTAGAACCTCACGCCAGGGACTAGAATTTAGTGTCACAAACTAGAATTTAGTGTCATGGACTAGAATCTAGTGTGGGGAACTAGAATCTAGTGTCAGAAACTGGAATCTAACTTCAGAAACTACAATCTACTGAGAGGAACTAGAATCTAGCGTTGTGAACTAGAATCTAGCATCAGAAACTAGAATCTGATCAAGACACCATGGGTTAAAGATGGACTCTCAATCGGCTGAGCCGTATGGGTTAGCGCCCCAGCCTGTGTCCTCCGTGAGGAGGAAGCCCAGCAACCCTTGGTAAGGCCGTTAGGAGGCCATTATGATTCACTGCTCCTGAATGAAATGTCTGGTGCTGGGAGTCTGGTGCAACGCACAGGTCCTGTGCCAACCTGGTGAGAGCAGGAGCAGACCTGGTGAGACGTAGGAGGGGTCTGGACAGGAGTCAACCCACAGAGCCTAGTCCTTCCATGTACCAGAGTTTGGTTCTCCCAGTACCGGCAGAGTAGTTCTGGAGCAGTGGATTGTGTGGCCTTGGGTCTTTCCCTAGTGGACTGACCGAGAGTAGCTACTGGGACGTAAGTCGGGACTTGATCAACCCCGGCTGGGTCTCCTGAGTGAGGGGTATGATGTTGTGAGACTCGAAACCCTGATGACCTTGAGATACATCGCTGAGGATACGTCCCAGTTGCATCTATGCGATGTATCTTTAAGGAGGAAGAGTGCCATGATTTTTTGCAGCTGCTGTGAAACAGCAAGCTGCCAGTATTCAGGCAAGGTAACATTGAATGTTGGGAGATTGCAGAGATTGCATGGTCCCAGTGTCTAAGCGTTTGGCCAAAAATGGGCACAAATGTTGCGTCATTGAGGGGCAGAACACAGCGCTCACTTTGACGAACTCTGTCTATACTCTGAGAGTCCAGCCGACGTTGTGATATCCACATGTAGCTATTACACGTCATTCCGTCAGAAAAGTGACACGTTTTGCTCCAAACAAAATACAAAGACTATATGACTTATAGATGCTGTAAGAACTTCTTCAAATAATTACGAGCATAATATCCTTAGTGGTCCGGGGACCACCAGTGGCCCCTGAGAGGATTCCAGGTGGTCCCCAGCCAAATGATGGACACTTGGTTACCAAATCGACCCTTATAGATGTGTAACTTTTGAGATGTAAAATGGTAAAAATCCCTCCACTCTCCTCTTTGTACATTTCTCTTTTTCCTTTCTACCTCGACTGTGATTTTACCTCCATGATTTGCTTCTTCTGACTTTTCTTAACTACCGTGTCCAATGTGTTTTTCAGATTTGCTGTAGTTGTACTTGAATTGTAGGCCTACTGTAATTCTCCAAGCTGTTGTCAATTTTGCAGTAGTGTGTACTTGACTTGTACTGTAACTGTCATTTCGGTCAATCAACATTTCATTCATTCATTCATTCATTCATTCATTCATTCATTCATTCATTCATTCATTCATTCATTCATTCATTCATTCATTCAACTATTCTGCTGAAATAACACAGCAGCTGCAATTAATTGACGATAAGTCAATTCTTGTTCCTACCCTAAAATATGATCGTCAGCTACTATTGTTAATTTGAAATCTAAAAATAAATGAAAATGAATGCCACAAAACCTTTAGGACTAGAACAGGGGTTTTCAACCTTTTTCATCTCAGGGACCAACATTTATTCAGGATTTGAGCCACGGAGGACCACCATTTGAGGATATTTCAGCCCCACAGACCCCAAAACTAAAGATTTATTTTGCTTTTGTCCACAATTCCAGGCTGGATTTGGGAAACAAAACAAGCAAAACATACATTCCAAAATGGCAAATTCAGATGATGAATATTTTAACTCTTGACGGCGTAAAAATGAAACCAAATGGACCCACAAGGGTCCATTTGGTTTCATTTTTACGTTCTCAAGAGTTACATCTGGTTAACCAACTTAGCTGGGGACCACCTGGAACCCTCTCAGGGACCACAGGTGGTCCCCGGACCACCTGTTGAAAACCCCTGGACTAGAACACTGACTCCTGCACCTTTTTTTTTTTTTATTCCTACTGTAGGATCATGGAGTTGGAGGAGAAGAATAAGGTGATGGAGAGCTCCACACAAACCTCCCTGCAGCCAGAGAAAACCCCGCAGGGAGAAACTGGGAAGGAGGAGAAGGTAGAACAACATTTACTACATTTACATTTACTGTAATGGACTTAGGGCAGTAGTTTTGAACCATTTTGACCCACTATTTATTCAGCAATTGAGCCACGGACCACCATTTGAGGACATTTTCACCCCTACAGACCCCAAAACTAAAGATTTATTTTGGTTTTGTCCAGGCTGGATTTCGCAAACAAAACAGGCAAACATACAGATCTAAATAACCATTATTCTACATGGTGTAGACTTCTTAATTAACACACCAACTGCCGCGCGTGATCGTGGATTTCCACAGTAGTGCCACGGCTCAATCAAGTAAATTCGGTAAAAAAAAACTATATATATATTTTGAAGCTCAGATCTTCTAAACAGGATGTGCGATGCTGTTTCTGGTGTCTTGACTAACCGGTCTTCTGACGATCTCAGCAAAAACATCCGGGTCACAAGTCAGGAAGTGCCGTCTAGCGCTAGTTGATTTACCAATGCGCTGACAACTTTCATAGGGAAAACCGGAGGAGAGCCGTTTGAATGCATTGGATTGAATGGGTGTGAATGGGCCAAACAAAAAAAGTTACAAAAGAAAAAAGGATGCCAGCACTCTAAAAGTTCATTTCATGGTTTATTTACCTCGGAAGGCAGTATGGCATGGACGCGTTTCGCCCCTGAGGGCTTTCTCAACACAAGTGCATGTGTTGAGAAAGCCCTCAGGGGCGAAACGCGTCCATGCCATACTGCCTTCCGAGGTAAATAAACCATGAAATGAACTTTTAGAGTGCTGGCATCCTTTTTTCTTTTGTTGCATTTTTTGAGCCGTGCACCTTTAAAACTGAAAAATTAAACCTGAGTGCTGCGGTCTCTCCTGCATTTTCTGCAGTCTTCTTCAAACAAAAAAAGTTGTCGCCGCAATTCTGTTCCAAATGAAAGTGATTAACGGGATCATTATCAGACGATGCGCTCGGACTAATAGTTGGATTAAAGAATGGAATCTACATTTCGTTGTTATCTCGTCGTGGTCCCCGGACCATTGGTTGAAAACCACTCTTATAGTGGCTCTGGTTGTGATAACGATGAACTAAACTCATAGGTCAGTCATGTAAAAGCCAGACCGAATCAACTGTTGGCAAAATAGTTGCCTGTCAGCAATGGTCTGGAATAGCTCAATTGTATGTCTATTTCCTACTCCAGAGAATTGGGGTGGCCAATCAGGAGACAGTATTCAAATATGTTTGCATATTATGTCTAGTGTACTGTTGGAAGAGAGTAGTGACATGCTTTGATCTCGTGCTGGCTGGAGCTCTGCAAGTTCCAAACATAGTCCTACATAGTTAACCACTACATCACAACACAGACTGGTTTATGATAATATACATTAACTAAAGCCAGTTATATAGCAAAACATTATTCCCTACAGCAGGGGAGCCCAACCAGTAGATCGGGATCTACCGGTAGATCGCGGCCTGATCACGAGTAGATCTCGGGAGATGTGGGGGGAAAGAAAAAAAATGGGGTGGAAAAGGAAAAAAAGAGCGATTTTCGTGTGTGTGCGCGCGCGTGTCTGTCTGTCTGTCTCTCTGTCTGTCTGTCTACGAAGCGGCTCATTTGGAGGATTGTTGTCTGTGAATTATGCCAACAGTATTGTTCTGCAACGTGTAATGGACTGTTCTGCAACTTATAATGGACTATTCTGGACTGTTCTTATTATGATTGCATTTGCAATGGCAGTGTTTGTCCAAGTCTGTTGTACTTATGTTGTAGGCCTATTTATGACAAGTCTGTTAGTCTGTTACTTTATGCTTATATGGACATAAAGTAAAGTGGTAAAACAAAGTAGTGTTGTGTTGTTGTGAAGTTACTGCAGGCTGGCAACGATGCGTGTGGTTTAAAATGTTGATATTGGACTGGTAGATCCCGGAGGGGTTGGCTGCTGAAAAGTAGATCTTGGGTCAAAAAAGGTTGGGCACCCCTGCAGTACAGTGACCACAGGTCTGTTAATGTGTTAAAACGTCCTAAAATGGCATAATTTTGCCAAATTAACTGCGAATGTGTGATCTGCTGTCAATGGAGCTGGATGGACAGAGTGGTTTGTTTGGAACCAGAATCCTTACTAGGAGCTCAGCTGTAGCTGTAGCATTGGAGTCAACGGGGGAGTGTTGCTACTCTTTCATTATAAAGATACTCTAATGTCGAATACTCTAATGTAACTACTGCTTCTAAACATTCTCCTTGTTGTGACTGTTCCAGGCAGCGTCTGAGGTGGAGGATCTGAAGTCTCAGATGATGACTCTGTTCAAAGAGCTCCAACAGGCCCAGAGCAAACTGGGAGAGGCAGAGGGCATGAAGAAGAACCTCCAGGACAGGTGAGAGCGGCAGGAAGGGAGTGGCCGTGTTGACAACTGCCCAAATCCAAAATGCGCTAGTGCAGGGGTCGGCAACCTGCGGCTCTAGAGCACACCCTAGTGGCTCAGTGCCTGTAGCATTATTACATACACACTGGGGCTCTAGAACACAGCCCTAGTGGCTCAGTGGCTGTAGCATTATTACATACACACTGGGGCTCTAGAACACAGCCCTAGTGGCTCCCTGGCTGTAGCATTATTACATACACACTGGGCTCTAGAACACAGCCCTAGTGGCTCAGTGGCTGTAGCATTATTACATACACACTGGGCTCTAGAACACAGCCCTAGTGGCTCCCTGGATGTAGCATTATTACATACACACTGGGCTCTAGAACACAGCCCTAGTGGCTCCCTGGATGTAGCATTATTACATACACACTGGGCTCTAGAACACAGCCCTAGTGGCTCAGTGGCTGTAGCATTATTACATACACACTGGGCTCTAGAACACAGCCCTAGTGGCTCCCTGGCTGTAGCATTATTACATACACACTGGGCTCTAGAACACAGCCCTAGTGGCTCCCTGGCTGTAGCATTATTACATACACACTGGGCTCTAGAACACAGCCCTAGTGGCTCCCTGGCTGTAGCATTATTACATACACACTGGGGCTCTAGAACACAGCCCTAGTGGCTCAGTGGCTGTAGCATTATTACATACACACTGGGCTCTAGAACACAGCCCTAGTGGCTCCCTGGCTGTAGCATTATTACATACACACTGGGGCTCTAGAACACAGCCCTAGTGGCTCCCTGGCTGTAGCATTATTACATACACACTGGGCTCTAGAACACAGCCCTAGTGGCTCAGTGGCTGTAGCATTATTACATACACACTGGGGTGATCCGCACCAACATAATATAAACATTTCAGTCACCCAAAACACGGTGCTGTCTGACAGTTGCCAGTTAAAGTAGCACTTGGCCATGTCAAAAAAGCCCAGCAGTTATCAGAGGTGGAGCTTTCAATCTGAACCACCCATTTTCAACTCAGTTTACTATGTCATTAATATACCTTAGAGATGTTGTGTGGACTAGAAATGGAGTTCTGTAAAACTCCTTTATTTATTTTTTTAGAAACTCCATTTCTGAAGAAATGTTGTGTTTCACCATGTTAATGATTTTTCTTTGAGGACCTTTTTTCTGAGAGTGTGCAAATGGAACTAAATGGACCCGCCAGGGTCCATTTGGTTCACATTTGCACACTCTCAGGGAAAAAAAATAATAAAATGCGGCTCCAGACAGATTTTGAATTTAATTTTGGGTCGAAAATGGCTCTTTCAACATCTTGGGTTGCCGACCCCTGGTCTAGTGGCACTTCGAAAATGCACTATAATGCGTTAGAGCAGTGGGTTTTCAACCATTTTCATACCCACCATTTATTCTGCATTTTAGCCACGTAGGAGAAACACCATTTGATGCTGAGTTTAGTTTATCAGACTAATTTAGGAGGAATAACTGGTAAAATGTTGGTCAAAATGGCATTTTTTCGACATTTTCTAAATGTGTAGTGATTAGGCCTGTCCCCGACTAAGGATTTCTATAGTCGAAATTAATATGAATAAATGTGCCGTTAGTCGACTGCCAGTCGAATGAGCCCCCCCACCCCCCCACCCCCGCGGGCAAAAAGTCGAGGCCCATTTTTTATTATTATTATTATTATTAATATTATTATTATTATTATTTCTTTACCCCGCGGCGCCCGCGGGACCCAACGCAAAATGTTGCCATACGGCTCACAACGCAGCCGTGTGCATGTGTTCTGAGAGAATCAATGTCAACTTAGGCTACTGTCACTGTGTACCTTTTGCAGTATTTTATCAAAGATATAATCCATATATACCGTAATCCACGAGGGTTGAGGGAGGGGAAAGAGCGTCTGTGGATCGCCTTCTTTCTTTCTTTCTTATTTCCTTTTTTTTTGGGAAGCATTTGCAGAGCCGGATAAAAGGCTGTGCACAGGGGGGGAATGCCCCCCTAAACGCCCTAAATCTCCGGAATCTCCGCTTAAACTTTTCGCCTGCCCCCCCTATTGTGAAATTTTATACCCGGACCTGAAAACAGTAACGTAAGCCGACAACAAGAGAGAGCGCGCACACCGGAGCTCGAGATTTGACAAGAAAGCAGTGACATGTTCACAAACGGCCGCGTTCTTTGAGACAGACTGCGGGGGGAAGGAGGAGGAGGACGCCGCCGCCCACCGCAGCAGCAGCAGCAGCAGCACAGACTCGCACAGCACAGACATGTCCTCGGTACAGCGATAGTAAAATAAGCAAATAAGCAATTCTCTTCCCTATAAAACAGTAACGTTATAACGTTTTGAACAAGAAATGACAAAAAATACAGCCGGACAGCGATGCATTCATATCCTGCGCTCCGTCTGGGTTATCATTGGCTTGTCCTCTGCTGTTCTCACTGGGCGTTTGTGAGATCAAGTGCACGGTCGGACTTTTTACTGACAGTTAAATCTGACAGCACTTCAACAATAGGCTCTCTCTGTTCATTTGTTTATGTTAGACATTAACCACCCCAACCCCGAGAGTGGAATGATAAAAAAACGAGTAGGCCTACAAAAAAAAAAAATATAGTAAAAAAAATAGTAAAAAAAAAAAAAAAAAAAAAAAAAAAAAAAAAAAAAACGACATTCGACTGGGAGGTTGTCAGTCGACAGCGCCCCCTACCGACTGGCTAGTCGACTAGTCGTCTAGTTGGGGTCAGGCCTAGTAGTGATTCTTGAAAATTAGGTAATTCGGATGTAACTCTTGACCTGTAATTCAGATAACTCTTGACCTGTAAGGGTCCATTTGGTTTCATTTTTACACTCTCAAGAGTTACAGATCTATAAGGGTCCATTTGGTTACCAATGGTCCTTTCTAGGAAGGAAGGAAGACTCTATCATAGTAGGTAAAATGGTGAAAAACGAGGGTTTTATCTCTGGCGCCTGTCAAAACCTTAACCAATTTCGCCCCAACTCACCATACAGCAAAAAAGCACTAGATTTTCCACCAGGAGTTTTTCACTTTCAAATATCAGATCTACTGTTCAGGGCTTGATATTAACACTTACCCGCTTGCCCGGGGCAAGTAAAAAAAAAAGGTGGGGCAAGTGAAGACTGCTACCTGGTTGCCCGATCGGGCAAGTGTGCGACTTAGTGCACTATAACACAACACAAGATAAATTTGTCTTGAAGGCAGTCATTTCACTCTGCCTCTGTCTTTCCCTGCTTTCTAGCTATCTCTACCTATCTCTCTCCCAGGTCCATTTGGTTCCAAACTATCATTTTGCTGGGGTCAGGGACCACTGGGTCTGTGACCACTATGGGCTAATTAAGATGATGAATTTTAACTCTTGAGGGTGTAAAAATGAAACCAAATGGACCCGCAAGGGTCCATTTGGTTTCATTTTTACATTCTCAAGAGTTACATCTGGTTAACCAACTTAGCTGGGGACCACCTGGAACCCTCTCAGGGACCACCTGTTGAAAACCCCTGGTTTTCCAAGTAGGAAGTAAACTTAAATGCAAAATTTACAATATATTTTTTGGGGGGCAAGTGACCATGACCTGAGGGCAAGTAGAACCTGACTTGGAGACCTTAGTGTCAACCCCTGTTGGTCTCTCCGTAGATGTCGGGAGGTGGAGCAGGACGTGGCCACTCTGCGTGCTCAGCTGGTGGACAAGCAGGCCATCCAGACAGAGAACGAGCGTCTGAAGCTGCAGCTGGACAGCATGCAGGCTCAGAGCCAACTGGAGCAGAGGAAGACTGCAGAGGAGAGGTACACACACGCGCACACACACACACACACGCACACACACACACACACACACACACACACACACACACACACACACACACACACACACACACACACACACACAGCATGCAGAGCAGAGGAAGACTGCAGAGGAGAGGTACACAAACAATAATCTATTATTATACTGTATATTGCATGGTGTCCATTCTACCAATTATTTATTATCCCACTGACTGTGCACCTCAGGAACAACCTGGCCCAGCTGAAGGACGCCTACACCAAGCTGTTTGAGGACTACAACGAGCTGAAAGAGGAGAAGAAGAAGAGAGAGGTGACCCTGTCCACAGACAACAGCTACATTACTCTCTGAATTTGGTGACGTAGAGACAGTGTAGAGCAGTGGTGTCAAAGTCATTTGGGGTGGGGGCCGCATTGGACTTCATGTGACTTCATGGGGGCCGGAGCGCCGCGGTACAACCAGTCGCAGACCGCAAGCAGGCACACGCATGTTTACGTACACAGCCGTTACTTCTATACAGTATATCACACAAGTCATATTTATTATTAAGAATAGCTATTAATATATATTAATGACTTTTCATTATTGGTTTTATACTTGTACCTAGATTAAGACATTTGCTATGAAAGATGCTATTTTTATTTACAGAGCATCAATAAACCATACGAAAATAGCATTTAAATTTCAAATACTAAATTTAAGTAAGTATGTATAGTTAACTAAGTATAGTTCTCGGTTATACACCCTTGTACTGCTGAAGTATAGTTCTCACTTTGCAGCGCCAGCAGCCTAGCCTGGTAAAACGACTCCCCCTGCTGGACAACATGCATTCCATGCCGTTCAGAAGAGAGCTCAAAAGCATTTCTTTAAACGACCATAACTTTTGATAGGAACGTGCTAGAGACTTACTTTTTTTTAATAGACTCAGACACTTTTGCTCTACAAGCCTGGGGCCCGGATTAAATCATCTCACGGGCCGATCTGGCCCGCGGGCCTTGACTTTGACATATGTGGTGTAGAGGCAAGCAAAGGGATGACCTCCGCTATTGTACAGTAATGACTCTGTGTAATAGACCTTGCCGTCAGCCCCTCCTCAAACTGCCATGTTCCAATCACAGCTTAGCAATGCTACGGCTATTGGCTGAAAAGCACATGTGACGACTGCTATTGGCTGAAAAGCATCACATGACATCTATTAATCTTTAGTGTCCTGAACGCGTTTTGGTGTTTTATCTGTTGAAAAATAGCAGAACAACAAGCTCATGTCGCGCCACCGAGTGGCGCGACATAATTCACATGATGAATATTTTAACTCTTGAGAGCGTAAACATGAAACCAAATGGACCCGCAAGGGTCCATTTGGTTTCATGTTTACGCTCTCAAAGAGTTACATCTGGCTAACCAATTCCATCATTTAGCCTGGGGACCACCTGGAATCCTCTTTGATGTGGCTCTTTGCAGTAACACACTGAAAAACGTGGCTCTTAGTCTGTGACCGGTTCTCAAAAGCTGTCTCTACAACTTCTGACTTGAAACTCAACAAAACTTGATTTCTAAATGTTGTGTTTTTTTTATGTATTTATCTGTGTTATCTGTGAATTAACTGTGAACATACCATACTCTTCCAGACCCAGATGGCTCCCAAGGAAGCTCTAGATGATCTCCAGGCCCGTCTGGAAGCAGCAGAACAGGCTCTGGCCACCAAGCAGGAGAAGATCGATGCCATGAAGCAGGAGATCTTCCAGAAGGAGAAGGAGCTGGAGACCGTCTCTGTCTTCCAGGCACAGGTGTGTGTGTAGAAGCACTGTGCTTCTATTACTGGCTAGATGTCTCTACAACAGGGGTTTTCAACAGGTGGTCCGGGGACCACCAGTGGTCCCTGAGAAGGTTCCAGGTGGTCCCCAGGCTAAATGATGGAAAGTTGGTTAACCACATGTAACTCTTGAGAATGTAAAAATGAAACCAAATGGACCCTTGCGGGTCCATTTGGTTTCATTTTCACACTCTCAAGAGTTAGAATATTCGTCATCTGAATTAGCACCATTTAATTAAGAAGTTTACACAGTTTTGTTGGCAAAATACAGCCTGGAATTGTGGACAAAACCAAAATAATTCTTTAATTTTAGGTTTGGGGCTAAATGTCATCAAATGGTGGTCCGTGGCTGAAATGCTGAATAAATGGTGGTCCCTGGTGTCAAAAAGGTTGAAAACCCCTGCTCTACAACATTGACCCTTTGCCTGGTCCTCATAAGACAAGGCAAGGGCAATTATTTTCCCCAAGGGGCCAAACATAAAATATTGTGGAGGGCCAAGACTAAAGGCTGAACTAAAGTCTGCGTAGTATTCATTTGATTTCAAGATAAGAGTAAAAGCCATTTTGACACCAGGGCCCACTATTTATTCAATATTTAAGCCACAGACCACCATTTGATGACATTTTAGCCCCACAGACCCCGAAACTAAAGATTTTTTTTTGCTTTTGTCCACAATTCCAGGCTGGATTTTGGACATTCTCTAGTTGTGTAGACTTGGGATAATTCACATGATGAATATTTTAACTCTTGAGAGTCCATTTGCTTTCATTTTTACGCTCAGAGTCAGCCAAAGGGCCGCATTTGGCCCCTGGGCCGCATAATGCCCAGGTATGTCATAAGAGAAGGTGTTGTGGAAATTCTATTGGTGTTTAGGATTAAGCATTTAGGTTTATAGTTATTCCTGCACCTCAAGATGGAGTGTTCCTCTTATAGGCAGCATCACAACACTGGTTGGGTATTTTTGAGGGGTGTCAGTCCCTATCTATGGCCAGTTGTTCATGTAAATTGGGCTTTAGGATGAGGATTTTGGTCATATGTGTGTGTACATGTGTGTGTGTTCAGGCAGAGGTGTATTCCTCAGACTTCTACGCGGAGCGCGCAGCCAGAGAGAAGATCCATGAGGAGAAGGAACGTCTGGCTGCTCAGCTGGAGTTCATCAAGAAACAGAACCACCAACTACAGGATGAGATGGAGTCACTGGGCAGGTGAGGAACCAACTACAGGATGAGATGGAGTCACTGGGCAGGTGGGGAGCAATGTGGAGTTGGTGTATAACTTGTAACTTTTTTTTCAATATGTATTACATGTAATGTAATGTCATGTGCGCACACACCTTGTCATATTGATGCCAACACAATGGCTATATGGTAACTGTAACTAGGGATTAGGGTTCTCAATGGGCCTGAAAATTGAGGCCCGGCCCTAAATGATCAGGCCCAAAGCCCGGACGACCCCCCCCCCCCCACACACACACACACACACACACACACACACACCAGGACAGCAGCCTTGTGGTTAGAGTGTCCGCCTTGGGAGGCCGGGGTTCAATTCCCGGTCGGGTCATACCAAAGACTGTAAATATGGGACCCAATGCCTCCCATCAAAGGGATGGATTGGGGGTCAAAATCAGCTAATGACTCCCGAGCGCGGCAAGCCGCAGCTCACCGCTCCTTGGAGCTCACTGCTGCAAGTTATGGGTCAAAAGCGGAGAATCAATTTCGCTGCGGTAACGTAGTGACAAATAATGCGACTTTGACTTTTTTTTTTACACACACACACACACAGTCAGTAGAGCCGTTTGAAGAAGTTAGCAGAACACGCTGATGGGATCTGCGAGGCTGCAGCTTGGTTCTATTGGACTCAGCAGGCGAGCCGCCAGATTGCTGGCGTTTATATCGTTTATATTCCTACAGCAGTGGTTCCCAAAACTTTCCATGCCATGGACCCCCAAAATGATACTAATTAGCCCGCGGACCCCCCATTATGTCAGCAACTCTAGCAGTGTTTAACCAATCTATCGAGACAGTCTCGCTTTTTCCGAACAAGAAATGGTGAAGCATGGACGTCATCTCTGTAAAAGTAAAAAAAAAAAATATATATATATATATATATATATATATATATATATATATATATATATTAGGGGTGGGACTCGATTAAAATTTTTGATCTAATTAATTTGAAGCTTTGTAATTAATTAATCTCAATTAATCGCATACCAATATTTGATCCGAGAAGAATTTCTGGTGTCAATTGAAACAGGTTGCTGGTGTGTGAGTGAGTTTTTCTAAATCAAAGCTGTGTCCACACCTCAACCTATTATGTTGAGGGTGAGGGTTAGAGATAGCCTTAGTAATATCGGACCAACGGAAGGACGAAACAGTGGGAGTTCGGATCAATGGCAGCCCTGATTGGCTTCTTGTGCCATTGTGTGCACCAGTACCCCTGAAATTCGTCCAGTGAAAAAGGTTTTGTGGTGTAAAATCTATGTGCGATTAAAATGAGTTAATTTCTTTAATCGCATTATTGTTTCTGTAATTAATTAATCTCAATTAATCAGTTAAAGTCCCAGCCCTTATATATATATATATATATATATATATATATATATATATATATATATATATATATATATATATATATATATATATATATATATATATATATATATATATATATATATATATATATATATAAGTGTGATCTTTTCGAAGAAAAGTTCGGACTTCTGAGAGAGTATGAATGGGCTTTACACATCAGACTATCCAACAACATTGCAGCTGTACCAAAAAGGCCTGAAATGGTCAATAACCAAAGGCAACAGAGCCTTTCAGTTCTTTAACTCCCAGACTCCCTTCCACAGGCTCTGAGCGCTATGACATCTGTGGGCATTTTTTAAGACCCACTTAAAACAGTGGCAACCCTTTCTCTTTTCACTAACATGCTCTCCGCTGTAGAACAGCTTTCAGTCCACACATTTTATGGAACCAATAGTAATTATAAATTCTGTATCAGGCAATCCCTGAACGAGATGCAAAGGAGACATGTGCCACGAGGAGGAAATCCACACGGGGGCGCTGGAGCACAGAGCGGGAGAGGTAATCAGTCCTTTTTGTGTTTGATTTTTTTTCATCAACATGATCTGTGATAGGGCTGCAATCAGGTACAGCTACAGGTCCTAACCAGGGTTGGTCAATATTAGTTAGGAAAGTAACTTCTTTACTTTACTCGTTACCCCTTAGACAAAATAATATCATTACTTTACTTATTACTGGAATCGAAGGGTACTATATTACATATTACGTTATTACTTTGCCAAGTTCTCAACACCGCCTTTGAAAAAATAGAGATCTACAACATAATCTGTTTAGCGAGCTCTTTTTAGAACTGAATCCAAATTATTGGAATAATAATAGTCTCCAATCCCACAAACTGCACCTGAAAACAAAGCCAACAAAATCTGTCTTTGACTTTTTAAAATTTTTCACAGTTGAGGTCTTGTATTTAAAAATAAAATACAAAATAAAGCAGCAAGCGATTTGTACTGTACTTAACTGTGTGCAGGATGCAGTGTGTGGACTGGATCTACAATCTACTGCTTATCTCTGTAGTTACAGTACCTGTCGATAGCTTGTAAATCTGTTCTATTTTTGCATGCAACAACAAGCTCATTTTAAACAAGTAACTTGGCGTTACTTGCAAAGTAATGCGTTACTTATTACCCATTTTTGCAGAGTAATCTCGTTACTTTACTTTTCGGAGCCAAAGTAATAATATTACAGTAATATGTAATCTAAAATTAGTTACTGCCCAACACTGGTCCTAACAGGCATTTCTGTTGTCTCTGACAGGTGACGGCAGAGAGTGGCAGCAGCAGCAGGCCAACATCCCGGAGCACGCCTGTCCCAAATGCAACGAGATTCTACCAGACCTGGACAGCCTGCAGATCCACATCATGGACTGCATCATCTAGACCACTGATTCTACCAGACCACATCATGGACTGCATCATCTAGACCAGGGGGTTTTCAACAGGTGGTCCGGGGACCACCAGTGGTCCTTGAGAGGGTTCCAGGTGGTCCCCAGGCTAAATGATGGAAAGTTGGTTAACCAGATGTAACTCTTGAGAATGTAAAAATGAAACATTTTCACACTCTCAAGAGTTAAACTATTCATCATCTGAATTAGCCCAAGTCTACACAACTAGAAGATGGACAAAAGCAAAAGAAATCTTTAGTTTTGGGGTCCGTGGGGCTAAAGATCCACACCATGGACTGCATCATCATTCTAGACCACTGCTGCTGCGTCTCTATCAAATCCCAGAGAACACTCCGTTCAACACAGAGTAGAACATGATGTGGAACTAGTCACTAATCATCACTAGTGCTGCCTAAATGTTATATTCGGTTCCTCAACCTATAGATAGTAGTATCTGATCTACAACAACTTGTGCAATGCTTGAAGTAGCAGCTTAAAGGGATAGTTCACATTTTTGTAACTTACTGTAAGTTGTATGATATATTGTCCATTAATATAGATGTCAACAGTATTAACTGATGTCCAGAGTCCCGTGGTGGGAGTTCTGCCCTGGTTTTGGTCGAATATGAAGTAGTTCTGGTCATTTTGTGGAGGTCACTGACTGGGGTCACGCAGTAAAAGTACATTAATCCACAAAACTAACCTAATTTGTATTGTTGAATTATTTCTAAAATATTAGCACGTCCTTCGTTCATTTTTGACTCCTCTATCACATGGAACTACTTTTTGGGCGTAGTAATATGAACACAAAATACATTTGGATTCATTTACTTTTACTGCTTGCCCCCCTAGTGACCCCACAAAATGACCGGAACAAATCAATATTTCACCAAAACCAGAGCAGAACTCCCACCATGGGACTCTGGACATCAATTAATACAGTTGACAACACTATATTAATGGCAGGTATTTCACACAACTTAACTCCAAAAAAATCTGAACTATCCCAGATCCAGAAATGAAAATGTCATTATCTTCTCGGCCTCGTGTCTGTTGAAATGAAAGGTGAAGGTTATTTTTCTATATGCTGTAAGTGATCGTTAACATGGGGTCCGGATGGGGCCCAGGGACTCTGAGGGTTCTCATTGAAGGGGCATCGTTGGGTTCATTTTTTTTTGTCTTCCTCAAAATTGAGATTGAACATCAGTTGAATTTTATTTTATTTTATTTCATGTTTTATTTTATTTTTTATTTGGGAAAAAAAAATCTCTTATGGGGTCTTACTGGCCTAATGCTTATGTGGGTGGGGGGTCCTTGAGATGGACCATGGAAGTAAATAAAATAAGCAAGGAATTAGACGTGCGTTAATGTATGTGTAAGATACTTAGAGAACAGCTCAGTAGATGATGACAATAATTTCATTTTTGGAGTTGACTCTTCCTTTGATATAGTAAAGTCTTCCTCTTCTCTAAACTAGTGGTTTTCAACCAGTGGTCCGGGGACCACCAGTGGTCCTTGAGAGGGTTCCAGGTGGTCCCCAGGCTAAATGATGGAAAGATGGTTAACCAGATGTAACTCCCGAGAACGTAAACATGAAACCAAATGGACCCTAGTCTAGCCTAAGTCTACACAACTAGGGAATGTAGAAGATTAATGGTCATTTTGATCTGTATGTTTTGCCTGTTTTGTTCCCCAAATCCAGCCTGGAATTGTGGACAAAAACAAAACAAATCTTTAGTTTTTTGGGGACTGTGGGGGTGGGAAAAAGTCGTCAAGTGGTGATCCACGGCTCAAATGCTGAATAAATAGTGGGCCCTGGGATCAAAAAGGTTAAAAACAACTGGTCTAAACGGTTCCTCTTTTCTGAACCACAATCACTTTTTTAACAGAACTGTGGGCAATCAGACGGTTCACCGTAAAATAAAACACAAATTAAAATGTCCCTAGTCAAAAAATCCTATAGAATTTCTCCAATTTCCAATAGAAAAATCAGATTTTGGAACAAATCCTATTGGATTTCCAATAGGAATCCAATTCCAATAGACCGGATTGCAATAAAATCCTATAGACCTGCGCAGTGACGTCACCAGCCCTGTTCCACTACTGGATTCCTCATTCATTTTCCTCATAGACTTTTCAGTGACGTCACCAGCCCTGTTCCACTAGTGGATTCCTCATTCATTTTCCTCATAGACTTTTCAGTGACGTCACCAGCCCTGTTCCACTACTGGATTCCTCATTCATTTTCCTCATAGACTTTTCAGTGACGTCACCAGCCCTGTTCCACTAGTGGATTCCTCATTCATTTTCCTCATAGACTTTTCAGTGACGTCACCAGCCCTGTTCCACTAGTGGATTCCTCATTCATTTTCCTCATAGACTTTTCAGTGACGTCACCACCCTGTTCCACTAGTGGATTCCTCATTCATTTTCCTCATAGACTTTTCAGTGACGTCACCACCCTGTTCCACTAGTGGATTCCTCATTCATTTTCCTCATAGACTTTTCAGTGACGTCACCAGCCCTGTTCCACTAGTGGATTCCTCATTCATTTTCCTCATAGACTTTTCAGTGACGTCACCAGCCCTGTTCCACTACTGGATTCCTCATTCATTTTCCTCATAGACTTTTCAGTGACGTCACCAGCCCTGTTCCACTACTGGATTCCTCATTCATTTTCCTCATAGACTTTTAGAAAATGGTTAATAAAAACACGATTGCGCCGCGGCCAAAGCCAACTCGGGTCGTGACAAATCATGACAACAAACACAATATCGTCATATAATATCTAATTAGCAAAAAGTATATAAAACGGCAGGATTCAACACTTTGTTTTGTTTTTCATCTTAGAAATTATTTGATTGTCCCAATAATTGTGTGTGCCGTCATGATTTGTCAGACTCGAGTTGGTTTTGTCCGCGGCGTAATCGTCTTTATATAAATTATTTTAGAAAAGTCTGAGAATAATGAATTGGGAATCCGTTTCTGGAACAGGGGCGGTGACGTCACTGCGCAGGTCTATAGGATTTTCCCCAAAATTCTATAGGATTCCTATAAGATCCTATAGGATTCTTATAGGAATCATATTGGAAATCTAAAAGGATTTGTTCCTAAATCTGATCTTTCTATTGGAATCCTATAGGATTTTTTTTTGTTGACTAGGGCTGTTCTGATAGTGAACGAAGGGTAGAAAACAAGTAGACGCTGGCAAGTGTGCGTGTGATTTTTCATCTCTATAATGTAGCCTGCACTTAACAGATTATAGCCAAAGTTCAACCGTTTACAGGTTAAATATTTAATAATAATAATTTGCTGGGACTTATGCGATCATTGGAGGTGTATTATTTATGTTAAGAAGAAATTTCACTCTATTTTCTGTGGCAAATAGGAATATATTGTGTTCCAATATTTCCAATCTTACTTCAGGTCGATCTCAGTGGAAAGTGGTGGCAAACGGCTCAGATGCACTTTAATGTTTTCAACTCTGTTTATCTAGCAACATAAAGCTAATTCTGTTAACCTACAGTATGTGTATTGTGCATAAAATCACTCCTATGTTCTAGTGTTAAAGGGGAATTCCACCCATTTTCAATATTCTACTATGGCATTAATATACCTTAGAGATGTTGTGTGGCCATGATAAAATTCATGATGAAATTCTGTTTCCTAGAAATGGAGGTCTGGGAAAAAAAATCATGGTGCAACACAACTTGATGATGTCATCAAGTTGTGTTCCACCGTGTTAATGATTTTTTTTTTCAGACCTCCATTTTTTTCTCCTTTTTTTTAACCTTTTTTGGACCTTTTTCCTTCCGGAAAATGGTGAAAATGGGTGAAATTCCCCTTTAGCTGTTGCACATCTCTACCAAACGTTTTGCTGACTGCTGTGATGATCTATTATTATATATCTATGCCATTCAGTTCTGTGCTGTAAGATTCATGAATAATAGGCCTATAATAATAAATAAAGGTTTTCAAATATTCGCTGTATATTTGCTGTCAAGGCATGCTAGCCTGACCAATCTGAATTATCATTTCGTTTCACTTCATCACAGGAAATAAGGTATTTTTTAAGGTGCTGATTCCAGGGCTGAGCCAGGCTAAAGGTGTGCAGCATCTTGTTTAATATTGCAAATATGCTATCATTAACATGTAAACCGGTATTGGTATTAATGTGTCCTGACTCCCAACTCCATTCACTGAATGGCTCTTCTACTGAGAATAGAGACAAGTTGTCTCTAGTCTCAGACTAGAGCCTAGGCCAGGGGTTTGCAACAGGTGGTCCGGGGACCACCAGTGGTCCCTGAGAGGGTTCCAGGTGGTCCCCAGTTAATATATTATATGTTGGGTAACCAGATGTAACTCTTGAGAACGTGAAAATGAAACCAAATGGGTCCATTTGGTTTCATTTTGGTTTCATTTTTACACTCTCAAGAGTTAAAATTCATCATCTTAATAAGCCCAGGTCTACACAACTAGAAGATTAATGTCATATTTATCTGTATGTTAATTGGACTGTTTTTGTTTCCCAAATCCAGCCTGGAATTGTGGACAAAAGCAAAAGAAATCTTTAGTTTTTTGGGGTCTGTGGGGCTAAAAGGTCATCAAATGGTGGTCCATGGACCATGGCTCAAATGCTGATGGTGGTCCCTGGGATGAAAAAGGTTGAAAACCACTGGGCTAGAGCCTAGGCCTATTTGTTGTCTCAGACAACAAATAAATATGGACAAATCCCGGACCTGAATTAGCCAGTAATGTATTGGACTTCATACAACAGCCCAGCTTTATTAGACTGTTTTGTAATAATAATGGTACAACATAAACATTACAGAGTTGAAATCATTGTATTTTCAACTCCTCCAACTCTGGTCTGACCGGTTGACTGCCTGACAGTTAAAACAAATTAATTTGCGCCATAATAAAAAGTAGTTATTTTAAATGTTTGTTTTTTTTCTGGTAGTTAATAATGTATGATTCGAACTGATTGTAAAGAGGGGGAAAGTAGGCTATAATAAAAGCGAACATGAGCAATAACATGCGGTTTTAAGTCAGGCAGATCTTAAAACACCTATAAGTGGGGGAGGAAAAAACACGAGCCGAGAGCCAGCTGGTGTCAGAGTTGCGACATTGAGGGGTCAGAAACTGAGCGCTCGAGCTGCTGTTCATACACCCTGAATAGGGACAAACCGGAGTTGGAAATACATTGTTTTCAACGAGGGGGCGATCATCAAAGCTGGACTGTTTTGCCTGAGTCCGGTGCATTTTTCCGCCTACTTCAGGTCCAGGACTTGTCCCTGTTTGTTGTCCCCATTCTCAATAGAAGTCTATGTAGAAGAGCCTCCATTGGACTGACCCCATGAAGTGAACGGAGTTGTCGTAACTCTGTCTATACTATAAGGCTCTAGCGGGGTCCTTGGTTTAGCGCCAGATTTCGACTCTCTCGCGGCAGCAGCAGCTGATCTGATCACCAGGATACAAAGTATCAGCTTTTAGCATTAATAATATTAATAATAACACACTGACTGGATACATTACATAAACATTAGGTTAGTAAACAGAACAGCCAGGGACTGATCTGTCAACCTGCTGATGCTGCTGTGGACTGGCTGATACCAGAGGGTAAGATTTTAACCTTTAAAGGGGTTTGTTTCCCTGCCTCTACGTCTGATCTATCATCTATCTAAGCTAGCTCAAATGTTGAAAGTATTTATTGATTCTGACTGTCAGAATCAATAAATACTCTAGGTCCACGAGTTCAACATTTGAACTAACCCAAGTCAGTCTGTTGAACTAATCATTTCCCTTATGTTCGGGTCTGTATTCCACACACAGAGCTCAGCTACCGTTGAAGCAGAAAGAATCCTTCCTCCGAGACTTCATCCGAAAGCAAGATGGAAAGTAAGTAGGAGGACGTTACTGTCATTTACTTTGTTTTTAAGTTGATTTCCAGATCATTGTGACTCTCTGTGAATCTTCACCTTCTAATAGGCTATTGCAAACATTAGCCTGGCAAGGAATGGATTGAGACACGTAGCTCAGATGTGTTTACCAAACACCATTACCATGTTTCCTAGCATGCAGCTGTTGGTCATAGAATACAGTTAAGATTTAGACTGGTGGTCCGGGGACCACCAGTGGTCCCTGAGAGGGTTCCAGGTGGTCCCCAGTTAAGTTGGTTAACCAGATGTAACTCTTGAGAACGTGAAAATGAAACCAAATGGGTCCATTTGGTTTCATTTTGGTTTCATTTTTACACTCTCAAGAGTTAAAATTCATCATCTTAATAAGCCCAGGTCTACACAACTAGAAGATTAATGTCATATTTATCTGTATGTTAATTGGACTGTTTTTGTTTCCCAAATCCAGCCTGGAATTGTGGACAAAAGCAAAAGAAATCTTTAGTTTTTTGGGGTCTGTGGGGCTAAAAGGTCATCAAATGGTGGTCCATGGACCATGGCTCAAATGCTGATGGTGGTCCCTGGGATGAAAAAGGTTGAAAACCACTGGGCTAGAGCCTAGGCCTATTTGTTGTCTCAGACAACAAATAAATATGGACAAATCCCGGACCTGAATTAGCCAGTAATGTATTGGACTTCATACAACAGCCCAGCTTTATTAGACTGTTTTGTAATAATAATGGTACAACATAAACATTACAGAGTTGAAATCATTGTATTTTCAACTCCTCCAACTCTGGTCTGACCGGTTGACTGCCTGACAGTTAAAACAAATTAATTTGCGCCATAATAAAAAGTAGTTATTTTAAATGTTTGTTTTTTTTCTGGTAGTTAATAATGTATGATTCGAACTGATTGTAAAGAGGGGGAAAGTAGGCTATAATAAAAGCGAACGTGAGCAATAACATGCGGTTTTAAGTCAGGCAGATCTTAAAACAGCTATATGTGGGAAAAAAAACTACGAGCCGAGAGCCAGCTGGTGTCAGAGTTGTGACATTGAGGGGTCAGAAACTGAGCGCTCGAGCTGCTGTTCATGCAGCCTGAATAGGGACAAACCGGAGTTGGAAATACATTGTTTTCAACGAGGGCGGCGATCATCAAAGCTGCACTGTTGCCTGAGTCCGGCACAGTTTTCCGCCTACTTCAGGTCCAGGACTTGTCCCTGTTTGTTGTCCCCATTCTCAATAGAAGTCTATGTAGAAGAGCCTCCATTGGACTGACCCCATGAAGTGAACGGAGTTGTCGTAACTCTGTCTATACTATAAGGCTCTAGCGGGGTCCTTGGTTTAGCGCCAGATTTCGACTCTCTCGCGGCAGCAGCAGCTGATCTGATCACCAGGATACAAAGTATCAGCTTTTAGCATTAATAATATTAATAATAACACACTGACTGGATACATTACATAAACATTAGGTTAGTAAACAGAACAGCCAGGGACTGATCTGTCAACCTGCTGATGCTGCTGTGGACTGGCTGATACCAGAGGGTAAGATTTTAACCTTTAAAGGGGTTTGTTTCCCTGCCTCTATGTCTGATCTATCATCTATCTAAGCTAGCTCAAATGTTGAAAGTATTTATTGATTCTGACTGTCAGAATCAATAAATACTGTAGGTCCACGAGTTCAACATTTGAACTAACCCAAGTCAGTCTGTTGAACTAATCATTTCCCTTATGTTCGGGTCTGTATTCCACACACAGAGCTCAGCTACCGTTGAAGCAGAAAGAATCCTTCCTCCGAGACTTCATCCGAAACCAAGATGGAAAGTAAGTAGGAGGACGTTACTGTCATTTACTTTGTTTTTAAGTTGATTTCCAGATCATTGTGACTCTCTGTGAATCTTCACCTTCTAATAGGCTATTGCAAACATTAGCCTGGCAAGGAATGGATTGAGACACGTAGCTCAGATGTGTTTACCAAACACCATTACCATGTTTCCTAGCATGCAGCTGTTGGTCATAGAATACAGTTAAGATTTAGACTAGGGGTTTTCAACAGGTGGTCCGGGGACCACCAGTGGTCCCTGAGAGGGTTCCAGGTGGTCCCCAGCTAAGTTGGTTAACCAGATGTAACTCTTGAGAACGTAAAAATGAAACCAAATGGACCCGCAAGCCTTGCGGGTCCATTTGGTTTCATTTTTACACTCTCAAGAGTTAAAATATTCATCATCTGAATTAGCCCCGAGTCTACACAACTAGAAGATGGAGAAAAGCAAAAAGAAAAACTTTAGTTTTGGTGTCTAGTGGGGCTAAAATGTCCTCAAATGGTGGGCCGTGGCTCAAATACTGAATAAATGGTGGTCCCTGGAGTCAAAAAGGTTGAAAACCCCTGATTTAGACTCATAGAGACGTATTTCTCTATTTTGACACGTCAGATGATATTCTAGAATAGAACACACTGAGTGAACAGGCAGACATTCATACAAGTACAACAAGGCTCTCAACTATCTTTTTAGGCCAGTAACCTTAGTTTGGAATACATGGATTTATTTATTTTGTTCCTCAGCTGATTCTGACAGGACATTAGGTCTGCTAGCCATGATAAAATATATACCCCAATCTGCACGCTGTAAACACCCTTAATTTAGCTTAATCCTAGCTGCAATTTGCAACTGTATTTTTTTAATGGGATGAATCTGGAGTTGCAATAGCCTTCACTGACCTCGTACTCTTATCCTTCCTGCGACTTTTCAGTTTCCACCCGAAATAAAGCAGCGGGGTTGGGAAGGAGCGCTTGTTTTATCTGCCGGCTACTACTAGTAGGGCGGGGCGAAGGAAGTTTTACTGAGGTTATGTTTAGGGTTAGTTACCGCATAAAGCACCGCCTAACTCTAACCCCAACCTAACCCTGACCCTAAACATAACCCCAGTAAAACTAGGCTATGCCTAAACCTAATCCTAACCCTAAACCTAACCTCAGTAAAACTATGCCTAAACCTAACCTAACCATAACCTCAGTAAAACTTCCTTCGCCCCGCCCTACTAGTAGTAGCCGGCAGATAAAACAAGCGCTCCTTCCCAACCCCGCTGCTTTATTTCGGGTGGAATCTGAAAAGTCGCATCCTTCCTACTCAATCTCCTAATAATCAACATTAAACCCACCAAATTGATATGCTTGTATTAAACAACTTTAAACCCACCAACCTTGCAGCAGTTTAGGAAAAGCTTGAATTATTCTGTTGCTATCTGCAAAGTGCCTGTTTGATAAAACTCCACTGTAGACATGTTATGAGCTACTCAATAAATTGTGTGATTGTGATTGTTTTTCTAAGTGCTGGAGTTTGGAAGCGCTCATCATTAGTCAGTGAACGGCCCTGTGTACCACCTGTTTATAGTTAGGCTGGTGCAGAAGGCACCCGCCTAACCTGTTAATACATGTTTACTGTGGATTTTTATCAAATAAATGCTTTGCAGATAGAAATAGGATAATCCAACCTTTCTCATACAGTATTACAGCTGCAATGTTGGTGAGTTTACTGTTGTTTAATGCAGGGGTTTTCAACAGGTGGTCCGGGGACCACCAGTGGTCCGGGGGACCACTGGTGGTCCCCCGGACCCTTGCGGGTCCATTTGGTTTCATTTTTACACTCTCAAGAGTTAAAATATTCATCATCTGAATTAGCCATTTTGGAATGTATGTTTTGCTTGTTTTGTTTCCCAAATCTAGCCTGGAATTGTGGACATAAGCAAAATAAATCTTTAGTTTTGGGGTCTGTGGAGCTAAAATATTCTCAAATTGTGGTCCGTGGCTCAAATCCTGAATAAATGGTGGTCCCTGGGATGAAAAAGGTTGAAAAACCCTGGTTTAATGCAAGCAAGTCACAACTCCAGATTCAGCCCAATTACAAAAGAAACCTACCGTAGGCTTATTCTGACAGTACCTTTTGATTAAAGAATACCTTTAGTCTAAAAGCAGCAATACTCTTCTGAGCTCAATAGGTCTTTTAAAAATAATTATTCAATGTTTTAAAATACTCGTTTTGTTCTTTGTTCTTGATGTGTCATATTTTGGCTTGCAGTTGCTACTATACATGTGCAACTATAGATATGGCTCACTCCTCTTTTACATTTAAAACTGGAAAAAAACTGGTTTTAATTAGAAACCATAACTCCAGCAATTAGTTGCCAGTCCGAAAAATCGATTACTGAATTAGTTTGACAACTAATTAAATTATCGATTTCGATTAATCGTTGTGGCTACCGAAGACAACTAAAATCGTCCGATACTGAGCAGTTCTAAAACTGTTCATCACAACAACACCAAATAAAACGGAGCAAATGTGTCTGTATGTGTGCCAGTAAACACCATACAAACACAGCCCAGTTTTAAGACTCTTATTTCCTTTCTGTGCCACAAATGCCCCCTCACAGTGAATTATACACAGCTTATTGTTGACAGGAATTGCTGCTGCAAATAGTCTTATTTGCATCAACTTGAGAGCGTTAAGGGCCCTAGCCCAAAGCCACTGCTTTGCCTGTTTTGCTTATAGTTTTGCCTGTAGCAGCGGTTCATCATGATGTGTTGTCCTGTGTATCTCCAGGTGAGGATGATTTGGACATCCTGACGGCGCTGCTGACAGAGTCTGACGATGTTGGAGAGGAGCAGAGAGACGCCGCGGCGTCTCACGGTGGAGAGGACGACCTGGACGACCTGTTTGACAAGGAGGAGGACGAGGGAGAGTACAGGGACGGGACGGAGGAGGAGGAGGAGGAGAAGGAGGGAGATGGAGTGGGAGCAGATGATCTGTTTGGAGACGTTGAAGACATTGAAGATGAGACAACGGCGGGAGGCTGAAGGAGAAGAAGCCAGTGGGAGCCTGGATAAGTCCAGGGAAGACTTGGAAGGTATGTGCCAATACTGGTTCATTTTTTTAGAACCAGAACCTTCAAAATCTCTTCCAAATCCATCAACAAGGCATGATGTATGCAGTGGAGAAATGTTTTATCATATAGGAAAGCTATTGGTGGAGAGATTTGTCTATCACATGTTTTGTTTAGCTGTGATTGGACCATAGGTTGGGGAGGGACTACTATAAGGTCTACTAGTGTACTGTAGGTAGAGAGTAGCGACACGCTTTGATCATCTGATCGCGTCTTGCGCTGGCTGGAGCTCTGTAAGTTCCAAACATAGTCCTACATAGTTAACCACTGCATCACAGCACAGGCCTGTTTTATGATGATATGCATTAACTAAAGCCAATTATATAACAAATCATTATTCACTAGAGTGACCAGAGGTCTGTTAATGCATTAAAATGTCCTAAAATGCCGTAATTTTGCCAATTTAACTGCGAACGTGTGATCTGCTGTCAATGGAGCTGGATGGACAGAGTGGTTTGTTTGGAACCAGAATCCTTACTAGGAGTCACATGATGCTTTTCAGCCAATAGGAGTCTCTGTTCAGCTGTAGCATTGGAGTCAACAGGGAGTGTCACTAGTATCTATTCCAAAACTATATCACTAAAACTATAATATATATATTACAACTTTGTTGACAAAGATGATAAAACTAGATGATAACTAAAACCAAGCCTAAATACAATGACAATTTTGTCAAATAAATAAAAACTATGCTAAAATGCCAGGGAGACAAGAGATTCAGCAGACCAGATTAAGTGAAGAGAAGTTGCGTTGTTTATAAATTACTTCTATCCGATCTATTCCATATGCTCGCAAATACATTGTTCATTCATCAATATTTCTGTGACTTGTTAAGTTCCAAATACATTTGCAGATTCAATGTTCCATTCTTAAATATTCCTTAGAATTGTGTTATTCATCAAAAGGATGACGGAAAATGCAAAAATGTTAGATATTTTTAGATTTTTAGATTAGATGCTGATCCAAAACTAAAGTGCAAAAATAATCGGCAGACTTTTTAGTTGACTTTTGTTGACAAATTAGTTTAGGGGTTTGTAGATTAAAATTGAGGCTGAAATGCTTGACTAAAACGTGACAAAATAAAAATATAAATTTGACTAACAGTGATCGAAGTTGGCCTAAATCTAAAAATAGCTGACAAGAACGTCATTGCCGTGCTGCATTGCTGTCGCAATGACATTCAGAAAGTAACATTAGAGAGTGTAGAAAGTGTACATTATAGATAAGTGAAATGAAAACATGAACACCTCAGAAGGAGTGTAGGACTGAAAGTGGACCAAATGGAAGGAAACAAACAGCAGAGGGTGCTGTTGTTGTTGTTGTTTTTTGGCCTTGGATTTCAAACGTACTTGTAATGAGATTTAATACCTCTGCACAAGTGCACTCATTGTCATGCCTGCCTGCTCTAGGAGAATGCCGAAGTATGTTCCTTCCTTGGTTTATTTTCTTGTCAGAGATGTTATCTTAGTGCAACGGTGGGCAATTATTTTCCCCAAGGGGCCAAATGACATACATAAAATATTGTGGAGGGCCAAGACTAAAGGCTGAACTAAAGTCTGCGTAATATTAATTTAATTTCAAGACAAACGTAAGCGTAAGACCAACCATTTGGACACCAGGGCCCACTATTTATTCCAGTATTTGAGCCACTGGCCACCATTTGATGACATTTTAGCCCCACAGATCCCAAAACCTTCTTCAAGATTTATTTTGTTTTTGTCCACAATTCCAGGCTGAATTTGGGAAACAAAACAGGATAACAAAATGACCATTCTCTTACATTCTCTGATTGAATGTGTAGACTTTGGGCTAATTCAGATGATGAATATTTTAACTCTTGAGAGTGTAAAAATGAAACCAAATGGACCCGCAAGGGTCCATTTGGTTTCATTTTTACGCTCTCAGAGTTACATCTGGTTAACCAGCTTTCCATATTTAACTTGGAACTTTCTCAAGGACCACTGGTGGTCCCCGGGCCGGTCAGAGTCAGCCAAAGGGCCGCATTTGGCTCCCGGGCCGCATAATGCCCAGGTATGTCTTAGTGGGACAGAAAAGTGGCTGCTGTTTGATCCTGTGGTTCAGTTATGTGTGGGTCTGGAAACCATCTGGGATTGTTGCAGTTAGTGATTAATTAAAGGTAATACTTGTATACTTGCAACTTGTATACAAAATCCACCTCACCTCCACTCTATTGGCTCATTATGAGTCTGCTGGTGCGCTGTGAATGGCTGAAACGCTGCCTCATCTCACCACACACTACTGTCACTGTGACTGAACTGCTGCATCATCATATCACTGCTAAATATACACACAATCCTCACCTATTCCAGTAAAAAAATACAACACATTGGTTGTAAATGGATTATCGGTGGTGGTATGCCTCTATCGCATTGGTTATCGTGAATCATATCGGTCGGGCGAGAGTTCTCAAACTCTGCCCGAACCCGACCAGGCCCGGCATGACCCGACATTTTAGGGTCGGGCTCGGGCCTAAAATGTATGCAGATCAGTAGGGCCGGTCGGGCCTAGGGCTCCATGGGAAAAAAGCAATATATATTGAATTATTTTATTATGATAAAAATAATAGTTCTGTCTGTGTATCTATATCTTATAACGATGGTGCTGATTGGTATTTCCATTTTTACTCAGTGTAGAGTGCTCAAATTCTACTCAAACCCGACCAGGCCCGACCCGACCTGAAATTGTAGGGCCGGGTCGGGCCTAAACACTATGCTAATTGGTTGGGCCTGATCAGTTAGGGCCGGGCCTCAATTTTCATGCCCGTTGAGAACTCTGGGTCGAGCTCTACTTGTGCCTGATGGAGGGGACAGGAACTGGTTGGAATAACATGTTCCTTCCACGATGCGCTACGTCCAACCAGGGAAACTCCCCCCTGTCAGGTGAAAAGAAGGCAGCTTGGACTCCTCATGCATTGAAGGAAGCATGAGGCCAGTCTGCTGCCTCCCCAGGTTGGTGGATGGTGTGTAGAGCCCAGGATCACATTAGGAATTGGTGTGTAGAGCCCAGGATCACATTAGGAATTGGTGTGTAGAGCCCAGGATCACATTAGGAATTGGTGTGTAGAGCCCAGGATCACATTAGGAATTGGTGTGTAGAGCCCAGGATCACATTAGGAATTGGTGTGTAGAGCCCAGGATCACATTAGGAATTGGTGTGTAGAGCCCAGGATCACATTAGGAATTGGTTTGTAGAGCCCAGGATCACATTAGGAATTGGTTTGTAGAGCCCAGGATTACATTAGGAATTGGTTTGTAGAGCCCAGGATCACATTAGGAATTGGTTTGTAGAGCCCAGGATCACATTAGGAATTGGTTTGTAGAGCCCAGGATTACATTAGGAATTGGTGTGTAGAGCCCAGGATCACATTAGGAATTGGCACTGGGTGAAAAAATGGGTTACAAAATCGTGGCATGAAACAAATAAAATAAAATAAAAAATACTAATTGCTGCGTTGTGCCTGTGTTTCAGAGGAGATGAGACGCATGCAGGAGAAGATGCAGAAGCTTCAGCAGCAGCTGGAGGCATCTAGGAAGACCTCCACCCCACCCTCTGGTGGTCAATCTAGGAAGACCTCTACCCCGCCCTCTGGTGGTCTATCTAAGAAGACCCCTACCCTGCCCTCTGGTGCTCCATCTAAGAAGACCCCTAGCCCATCCTCTGGTGCTCCATCTAAGAAGACCTCTGCCATGCCCTCTGGTGGTCCATCAAAGACAGGGGTGCCCACACTTTTTTGAATTAACTCTATGAGTGCCAGTCTTTTAGCCTATAGCACCCCCTAGGGACCGGTTTTATGCATAAAAAAATGATTAATTATCTCAAAAACAAAAAATCACAAACAGCAGTTGTATACATTTTTTTTCACACATATCTTAGAGATGTGTAACTAAATGGTTAATCCCCTCCACCCCCCCCACCCCCACCCCTGCCGATCGCATCATTTCTGGTCCAGGAATTGTCACTTCCTGGACCAGAAAAAAATAAATAAAACTTTTTCACCATTACACACCCACAGGAGATGCTAGGATGCTATTATGCCAAAATTAATCATATTGAAGTGAAAGTGAAAGTTAACTTGCCATAGATTGCCACAATAGGCTCAGATATGGACCTAAATACACCCCCTGTCACCCAATTATGCACCCCCGCGGGTGCACCTCCCGTGGGGGGGTGCGGGGGGCTCAACAAGATCTACACATAAATATGATTGTTCCGTTACTATCCATTACTACCTCCTAGAAAGTTTGAGCTATTAAATAGTGGTGATGGCGTTACTTACTGTTAAGAATAATGCACTTATTTAAGAATAATGCACTTATAATGAATGAATTCGAGTTGACAGTGTGAGATGTTGAGTCTAGTTTCTTGCACCCAAAACTGAGAATTTTCACATTTTTTCGAATCTTTTGCGAACTGGAAAAATGTTGGTCAAAATAACAATTATTCTCCATTTTCTAATTGTGTGGACTCTTTTGAACTACGTAATTCAGATGTTTAAGTATAATTTAACTCTTGAGAGCGTTAAAATGAAACCAAATGGACCCGTAAGGGTCCATTTGGTTTCATTTTAACGCTCTCAAGAGTGGGGGGGGACTGGGGGGACTGGGGGGACTTTCATGTGATCTACCTGCATGGTCTGTGTAATCTACTGGTGGATCACAATCTACCTTTTGGGCACCACTGATCTAAGACCTCCTCTGGTGCTCCATTTAAGAAGACCTCCACTCAGAAGACCTCCACCTCATCCTCTGGTGCTCCAGGGCGGACCACAGGCAGTCTGTCCAGCCCTGAAGCCTCCAGGTCTCCTCCATCCACCCAGGGAACGTCCAGACAGGGGTTCACCACCAGAACTCCCACATCCACATCCACACCCAAGACCAAGACACAAACAGGTAGGATTCTCACCCTGTTTTATCCAGATTTCTTTGCTCAACATTTTTACACTGTTCCTTCCTAGATTTATACGTTGTGTAAATCTATTTGCAAAGTATATACATACAGTATGTCCATTTTACTATCAAGCAGAACAGAAAGATTCAAATCTCTCTCTTTCTCACTCTCTCTCTCTATATACTGTATATATCTTTTGTTGACAGCAGTGAAACCGTCGGCCACCCCAGAAAGACCAGAAGCTCAGAAGCTAAAGGATTCATCAGACTTCACTGCTCAGCTGATCACTGCAGATTCATTCAAACGCAAACCCAGAGTAGCGCACCAGACTGCATCTCCACCAGGTAAACTGGACAAATGGTCAATACTATGTGGACCGTGAAAGAAGATAATTATGTCAATGACATTTAGAACACTTAAATATGTGGTTTTAGATATTACAGATTTTAGCTCTAGGACAATGTTCTACGACAGGGGTTTTCAACAGGTGGTCCGGGGACCACCAGTGGTCCCTGAGAGGGTTCCAGGTGGTCCCCAGCTAAGTTGGTTAACCAGATGTAACTCTGGTTCATTTGGTTCAATTTTTACACTCTGAAGAGCTAAAATATTCATCTGAATTAGCCATTTTGGAGTGTATGTTTTGCTTGTTTTGTTTCCCCGAATCTACCCTGGAATTGTGGACGAAAACAAAATAAATCTCTAGTTTTTGGGGTCTGTGGGGCTAAAATTTCACCAAATGGCGGTCCGTGGCTCAAATCCTGAATAAATGATGGTCCCTGAGATGAAAAAGGTTGAAAACCCCTGCTCTAGGACAATGTTCTAAGACTTGCGGAGGAGACTTGTGTGACAATGCTGTTGTTTTTTTTTTTGCTTCTCCTCCTCTCCAGAAGACAGAAGTCCTCTAGTGGAGATCAAGATGGGCAGCACCTTCCTCCCTAAAGAGTCCAGCAGTAACCCATCACCCAGTAGACCTCCCAGTAGACCACTACAGACCAAAGCCCTCAGTCATCCTCCTGCTCCTAAAGACGTAGCCGTGGAGAAGTACTCTGGACTACGGCTGAGGTTGGTTTGGCAGGGCTTGACACTAACACTTGCCCGCTTGCCCGGGGCAAGTAAAAAAAAATGCTGCTACCTGGTTGCCCGATCGGGCAAGACCTCTGTGTCTTTCCCTGCTTTCTAGCTATCCACAATTCCAGGCTTTGAGAAACAAAACAGGCAAATTAACATACAGATCAAAATGACCATTAATCTTCTACATTCTCTAGTTGTGTAGACCTGGGCTAATTAAGAGGATGAATTTTAACTCTTGAGAGTGGGAAAATGAAACCAAATGGACCCGCAAGGGTCCATTTGGTTTCATTTTTACGTTCTCAAGAGTTACATCTGGTTAACCAACTTAGCTGGGGACCACCTGGAACCCTCTCAGGGACCACGTGTTGAAAACCCCTGGTTTAAAGCACCCAAGTAGGAAGTAAACTTAAATGCAAAATTTACAATATATTTTTGGGGGGCAAGTGACCATGACCTGAGGGCAAGTAGAACCTGCCTCGGAGACCATAGTGTCAACCCCTGTTTGGTCTCTATAGCTCTTTGGAGCATTGATTGAATTGAAATTCTTATATCCCTAATTAACCAGTTAATGTCTAACATAAAAATATACATTTGGCTGATTTTAGAGAAATAATACAAAAGGCATATTCTATTCCTTAATCAAATACAGTATACGTTATATATTGACGATACAGGGCCAGGCAATGGCATGGACTAATTTCCTATTAGTCATGGATTTCCATCAACAAGTCATGCCCTACGGAGTGGAAAAATGTGTGTGACATTTATTATTCAAAACAAGGTTTTATCACATAGGAAGGCTATTGGTGGAGAGGTTTGTCTATCACAGGGGTGCCCAAAAGGTAGATGGTGATCTACCAGTAGATCACACAGGCTGTGCAGGTAGATCACATGACAGTCCCCAGCACTTGGACCCTTATAGATCTGTAACTCTTGAGAGCGTTAAAATGAAACCAAATGGACCCTTACGGGTCCATTTGGTTTCATTTTACCGCTCTCAAGAGTTAAATTATATTTAAACATCTGAATTACATAATTTTCAAGGGTCCACATAATTAGAAAATGGAGAATAATTGTTATTTTGACCAAAGTTTTGCCAGTTCTCTTTCCCAATTGTGGACAAAAACATGAAAGTTCTTAGTTTTGGGTGCAAGAAACTAAACTCAAGATCACACACTGTCAGCTCAAACCTCAAATACTGTTTTCAAACATCAGTAGTAGCATATACAGGAAAACCTTCCAATTCTCCCCCTCTATTTTTCAGTATAAGTGCATTGTTCTTAAACATTATAACAGTAACCTCAAACTTTCTAGGGGGCTTTGAAATGGATTTTCAGTAATGGAAATTGAAAGTAGCTCTCAAGTCAAAAAAGTGTGGACACCTCTGGTCTATCCCATGTTATGCTTCTCTGTGATTGGACCATGGGGAGGGGCTTACCGAAAGGTCTATTTCCAACCGGGACAACCCTAATAATAAGACATTTTAGACCATGTAAAGGTGTAATCTTTTTTCCTGTTGTGTTCCAGGAGACCTCGTGTGTCCTCCACTGAGATGGACATGAAGATGTCCAACCGCCGGATGATCCGTCTGTCCACTCTGCCTGAGCGTTTAGCCAAGGAGAAACTAGAGGACAGCGACTGGGTGACCTTCGCTGTGCTGGTCAGCAAGGCTACGCCACAGAGCAACACCAGTGTAGGTCTATCATCTGTTACAGGTGGTCCAGGGACCACCAGGGGTCCTGGAGAGAGTTCCAGGTGGTTCCCAGGCTAAGTGATGGAGAGGGGGTTAACCAGATGTAACTCTTTGAGAATGTAAAAATGAAACCAAATGGACCCTTGTGGGTCCATTTGGTTTGTAAAAAAGGCAAAAAGATTTGGTGTTGGTCAGTGGCTCAAATGCTGAATAAATAATGACCCTGGTATCACAAAGATTGAAAGCCACTGATCTATGGTATGTTTCTTTATTTACCTTTATTTACCTATCCCCCCAGAGCATGGCAAAAGCTTTCTTTTTAACCAAATAGCTCTAACAAAGAAAAAGAAAAATCAGAGTTAACGTGAATATAGCAGCTTAGAAGTTCCAGATTGTACAGACTAGAGGTCTCAACAGGCCTGAAAATTAAGTTTTCTTGCCCTTTCAGTAGAGCTACGTCGCGCGTTATGAATAATAGTTATGACCGATGCCTCTTAGTTTGATCTACGTCTCTCTACGTCGCTTACCGTCGCCGGTTTGATACGATCCCAATGATAACAGCAGTGAGCAGCGACCGCATATTCCAGTCAGAACGGACCAAAATAAGGGACGGACCAACCCGGAACCGGAAGTGTGTCGCCAACTAACTTGTCCGACGGGAAACATGGACCGAAATATGAAATATGACTTTTAGATGAAAATCGCTGGCACTAGCTACCTCAAAGAATATGAAAAAGGGCTGGCACTGGGTGTGTTAAGGCCCGGCCCTAACTGATCAGGCCCGGCCCGACTAAATGGAATAGATTTTAGGCCTGACCCGGCTCTAGACTGTAAGGTTTGGGCAGAATTTGAGAATTCCCCACAGGGTAAAAGTGAAATGGCATTTTTTTTCATGAAGCCTGATGAGTTTGAGAACTCTAGTACAGACCGTGGTTGTATACCGTTAGTCAATCTTCTTTTTCGTCTTGTTCTTCCAGGGAAAGACGTTCAGCATCTGGAAGCTGAACGACCTCCATAACCTGGAGGTCTCCGTGTCTCTGCTGCTGTTTGGAGAGGTTCACAGAGAACACTGGAAGACAGAGCCTGGAACGGTGATAGGAGTCCTCAACCCCAACCCTATGAAACAGAAGGACGGATACGACGGGGTGAGAGGAGACAACACAATGACTGCAGTTACATGCACACTTTAGTTCTTGAATAGAGATTTATACCCACCTGCAGTGATGGGCAAGTTACTGGGAAAATGTAGTAAGCTACAGTACTTGTTACTCTCGAAAAAATGTAGTAAGCTACACTACTTGTTACTCTCGAAAAAATGTAGTAAGCTACACTACTTGTTACTCTCGAAAAAATGTAGTAAGCTACACTACTTGTTACTCTCGAAAAAATGTAGTAAGCTACACTACTTGTTACTCTCGAAAAAATGTAGTAAGCTACACTACTTGTTACTCTTGAAAAAATGTAGTAAGCTACACTACAAGTTATGGGAAAATGTAGTTAAGCTATGTTGCTTCGCTACTTGTAACAAGTTACTGCCCATCACTGCCCACCTGTTTACATTCACTCATTCCCCAGGCGTTTAGATGGTGGACAACATGTGCAATACAATTTGCGTAGTCCATGTAAGGTGACCAGATGTCCCTCTTTGTGTGGGACAGTCCCTCATTACCAAGACCATTTTAGGTGTCCCACAAATTGAGACCCTGTCTGTCCACACTGTGAATGACAGACATCACTATTAAATCACATATAGTATGTGGCTTTCTGTTGTCTCTTTTCCTTTTAGACGTGCATGTTTTTAAGTCTATTAAATAACCCAAGAAGAATTTCCACACATTGATATTACATCAAGATGTTAATAATTTGCTAACGCTGTTTTGTCCCGTAACCTTTCCCCACTTGTTCCAGACATGCAATACTTCTGTCCCTCAAATGAACAGTTTGAAAACTCATTCTGAATGGGATATTCTATTCCCAATGAGGTGTTTACATGGACATTTCTATTTTGATGACTGGACCTTCATTCCCAATGCATTTTGAGCATGTAACTGCACCCAATCAGAGACAAGCTCATATTAATGAGCTTGTCTCATTTTATTGAATGGACACATCCTGACTTTGGATGCAGTGGAAAATGTGTGTGTGTGACATTTATTTTTAAAGGTAGGGTAAGTGATTTGAAATTCATGGTGTAGTGCCAGCCTGGTGCACTAGGGGCGCCCAAGAGTAGCTACACTATGTGAACCTGCTGCTCCATCCTGATTGGAGGAGAATTCACCCTCCACCTGGGGAACTTTTATTAGCTCCTCTGCTAACGTGGGGAGGGGGAAACTCCATATATGGTCTGCACACCTTATAATAGAGCATTTTAACAGAAAAAAAAAATGGGGGTGATATCTGACAAAAGTGAAATCACTTCCCCTACCTTTAAATAGACTGCATGTTTTATCATAGGAAAGCTATTGGCGGAGAGGTTTGTCTATCACATGTTATGCTTAGCTGTGATTGGATCATAGCAGTTTGGGGAGGGGCTTACCTAAAGGTATATTTTGTCACCACTAAACCAACAGCATTTCATCATTGAAAACAGAAAACTCTCTGAGTCAGACCTTTAGCTTTATGCATGCTGCGTGTCTGTTGCAACTTCAGCAACAACTGATGTTATTATTGATGCTTTACTTGACTAATAAAAGTCGTGTACAAGATGTAAATCTTGTGGGTCACAGAACTAAAGAATTTAACTGAAAATGGCATGAAGTCTCCCTCATGCCATTTTCTGCTCCACAAATTGGGAAATGTTCATCCAGGCCTGGGACCCAGTCTGACCTTGTCCCCTGTCCCCCTGTCAGGTCAGCCTCTCCGTAGACCACCCCCAGAAGGTCCTACTGATGGGTGAGGCTCAGGACTTTGGGACGTGTAAAGCGGCGAAGAAGAACGGAGAGCCCTGTTCACAGATCGTTAACCTGGTGGGTCCCAAAACACCTTACCACAGGCTTAGGCATAAAGTACCGTATTGTCCCGAATATAGGACGCCACCCCCCCCCCCCCCCCCCCCCCAAAAAAAAAAATGGCTCTAAAAAGCTAGCATTGCTATAATCGCACCTTGACATACAAATCTTAGCCAGATCCTCAACTATATGGTGCTGTGATGAACCAAATTGTCTGATGGGAGATTTCTTAACCAGGAGCCAAAATGCATTATGTAAATATATACCTTAGAAGTTTGCAATGCCTGACGGGTGAACCAATGTTCCCTAAAACACTTTATTTTATTTTTAATGGGAAAAAAAAGAGTGGAAAATTAGCATGTCCGATTTAGTTTTTTGGGTTGGGTTTATTTCATGCTAGGTACCAACTTCCAATACAAAATATCTCTCTCAAATGACCCAATGCACCATCCCTGATTTTTCATTTTACCACACACCCTACCTTTTAGCTTTAGCCATTAGATGGCACCATGTTATGGAGTCTCCACTGCGTCTCCAGTAGGGCTGCAACAATTAATCCCCCCCCATTTATTATAATTAATGAATTAAATTGCTTTTTTATAGGTCATGGTAGTACAACCTAGTAGTGAGGTTGAAACATTTTTTTTTTCCAAGTAGAAATATACCTGGGCCTTCTAGGGCTAAAATAAACCTCATTGCTGTTTCCCTGTCTCCTGTCTCTCCCAGTCAGAGTGTCAGTACTGCCAGTACCACGTCTGTTTCCTGTGTCTTATATCGCTGTGTTTCCCGTCTCCAGTATGAGTGCCAGTACTGCCAGTACCACGTCAAAGCTCAGTATAAGAAGATGAGCTCCAAGCGAGCAGAGCTCCAGTCGTCCTTCTCTGGTAAAGCTACAGGCAGGGCTAAGATGAAGGGAGGCAGCCTGAAGGAGCGTCTCTGTAACGAGGGATTCTACTACGGAGGAGTGTCCTCTCCTGCCTGCGCCATGGCTCTGTGAGTGTTGAACTAGTTACCGTATAGCCTGGTCTAGCCCTCAATGATTTTGGCCTTGGGGGGCGGGGGTGTCGTGGGATCCACACGGCGGAAGTGCTGCGCTCTGATTTGATCTCACTAACGTGTCGTCATCTCCGGCCCCTCCCCCTCCCGTCCACTGCTGTTCTACGTCACATCATTTAGAGCCACGCCCACCCCGGAAGGTTGACACGCCCCTCAAGGCCACTTTCCAACGCGCGTTAGTCCAGGCTTTCCGTTTTCGCGCAAGGCGAACGAAAATGAAAGCCTGGGTGTCGAGGCTAGTTACCGTACGGTATAGAGCTGAGCAGTCCCACCCCTCGTGACGTCGGCCCTGTTCCAGAAATGGATTCCCCATTATTTTTTTCTCATACACTTTTCGAAAATGATTCATGTAAAGACGATTACGCCGCGGACAAAGCCAACTCGGGTCGTGACCAGTGTTGGTCAATATTACTTAGGAAAGTAACTTCTTTACTTTACTCGTTACCCCTTAGACAAAGTAATATCATTACTTTACTTATTACTGGAATCGAAGAGTAATATATTACATATTACGTTATTACTTTCCAAAGTTCTCAACTCCCACCTTTGAAAAAACAGAGATGTACAACATAATCTGTTTAGCGAGCTCTTTTTAAAACTGAATCCAATTTATTGGAATAATAATAGTCTCCAATCCCACAAACTGCACCTGAAAACAAAGCCAACAAAATCTGACATTGTAAATGTCTTTCTTAGATTAAAATAAATAAATAAATGAATAAATAAATAAATAAATAAATAAATAAATAAATAAATAAATAAAAGGGAGCAGAGAGAAGCAATGGGAACATTTTAATCTTGAATCACAAAACAGACCTGGAACTAACAAAACCAGATTTCAAAATTTGTCTCTTTGACTTTTTAAACTTTTTCACAATTGTTTTTGCAGGCAACACCAAGCTCATTTTAAACAAGTAATTTGGCATTACTTGCAAAGTAATGCATTACTTATTACCTATTTTGGCAGAGTAATCTCGTTACTTTACTTTCTGGAGCAAAAGTAATAATATTACAGTAATATGTAATCTAAAATTTGTTACTGCCCAACTCTGGTCGTGACAAATCATAACAACACGCACAATCTTTTGGCACAATCAAATAATTTCTAAGATGAAAAACTAAACAAGAAGTGTTTTATCCTGCCGCTTTCTACTTCTTGCTAATTAGATACTGCATGATAATATTGTGTTTGTTGTCATGATTTGTCACGACCCGAGTTGGCTTTGTCTGTGGTGTAATCGTGTTTATATTAATCACTTTTGAAAAGTCTATGAGGAAACTGAATGAGGATTCCATTTCTGGAATACAAGCAACGTCATGAAAGGGACGGGACTGTGCAGCTCTATTGACTAGGCCTGCAGCGATTAATCTTAATCGAATTGATTATTCTATTAGTTGTCAACGAGTTGAAACTTGAAAATATTGCTGCTTCTTTGAATTCACTAACCAATATAATTTCATTTAAAGCACCAAGCCAAACAAGTCCACCCAGAGCACGCTGTTTGTGAGAGGAGGACTGCCAGTTAACAAAGCCAAGACCCTGGGTAAGAATGTGAAGGAATGGAATATGAATGTAAAGGAAAAAATGGAATGCCCTTACTGTGGACTTGTATGAACTGACTTCTGTAACCACTACCTGTTATAGTTTGTCATACAATCAGATAGCCAGCCTATAAACTGATAGTTTGTCATACAATCAGATAGCCAGCCTATAAACTGTTATAGTTTGTCATACAATCAGATAGCCAGCCTATAAACTGATAGTTTGTCATACAATCAGATAGCCGGCCTATAAACTGAATTAATGTGTTTGTGTATGAATTCTCCTGTTCAGCCATAAAGTCCGGTGAAGTCTCAGGCTGCACAGACGACTTCAAGACCCTGCTGTCAGTACCGACCCCTGGAGCCCTGCAACTGAAGAAACACCTGATCCAGGCTAAACCTACAGGTACTGACAGCTTACTGACACCACAGACAGCTTACTGACACCACAGACAGCTTACTGACACCACAGACACTACAGACAGGTTTATACAGACCCCTGGAGCTCTGCAACTGAAGAAACACCTGATACAGGCTAAACCTACAGGTACTGACACCACAGACAGCTTACTGACACCACAGACAGGTTTATACAGACCCCTGGAGCTCTGCAACTGAAGAAACACCTGATACAGACCAAACCTACAGGTACTGACACCACAGACAGCTTACTGACACCACAGACAGGGTTTAAACCGATATACAGGATTAAACCAATAAAATGCCAGGGTGGGACTAGTGCACGAGTCTCTAAAGGCCTATTCAGAGTTAGATTTTCTGTGACCACCGTTGCCTCACCAGTTCTCGGACTAAGATTGCAACTAAGATTCTTGACTTTTTAGCGTTAGGTTGTAGAGTCATTTTGTAGTTGTATCGCAACTTTCCCACGAAAAGTACGAAGGTCAGAGAGAGTATGAACAGCCCTTTACTCACTTTAGTGTGTTAATGCATTGTTTCAACCCAGGGCTGTCCCTGGCCTTTCTGTTGCCCTACGCACAAGTAGCTGCTTGTTGCCCCCAAAGCCCCCCCCCCCCCGCCTAGCGCCCTGACTGATCGATACATAAATACATACATAAAACGCAATATTAAGAAAACAAAAATTAAATGATTTACTTCAAGGCGTGATCTTCTTTTCAAGAAGATGGATCTAGTTTATTGTCATTTGACAGCAGGTTATATTAAACAGTGTTGCACTGCGTTTGCTACTAACATGCAGTACAGTATAAGGTACAAATACCCAATTTACAAGGTAAATCACAACTACTGCTTTCAGTTTTGATACAAAACAATCCAAAACAAGAGGTATAGTTAAAGATAGAATTTGACAGTGCAAGATTTAACAACAATAACACCAGTGCCATCAATACTGCTGCTTGGTGGCTGTTGGTCAGGGCAGGCTCTTGTACCTTCTGAACAGCTTGGTGGCTGTTGGTCAGGGCAGGCTCTTGTACCTTCTGAACGGCTAGGTGGCTGTTGGTCAGGGCAGGCTCTTGTACCTTCTGAACAGCTAGGTGGCTGTTGGTCAGGGCAGGCTCTTGTACCTTCTGAACAGCTTGGTGGCTGTTGGTCAGGGCAGGCTCTTGTACCTTCTGAACAGCTTGGTGGCTGTTGGTCAGGGCAGGCTCTTGTACCTTCTGAACGGCTAGGTGGCTGTTGGTCAGGGCAGGCTCTTGTACCTTCTGAACAGCTTGGTGGCTGTTGCTCAGGGCTGTGTGCTGCTGTTAATCTGTAAGGATGGTGCACACACTTTAAGAATCATGTCAATTAACTGTCTAGTTACTTGTGTGTCTTCCCCTATTTCACTATTAATCATGTCAAATGTATAAAGAGAGGCTTATGGGACACACATACAGTACATAGCCTCCTACTGATGATGCACCCAATCCATCACTACTGCTGCTTGGTAACTGTTGTTGGTCATGGCTGGGTCCAACTTCTGAACAGACTGTATGCTCATTGTGCTGCTGAGCATCTGTAAGGTTGATGAACACAATTTAATGATCATGTCAAGAGTTAAAGGTGAAAACGTATTTAAAATAATGTTTTTATGCTCATCAGGAAGCATGGAGTTTGTTTTAATAGCATATGCATTTTAAAATGATTGGTATATTCATTATAATTATATTGTAGTTGTAGAGGGCATGTATAATTTAAGGCATAATTGCCTTGTTAGTCAGGGTTCCTCCTTTTAAGCAATCAATACAACCATCTTTACCAGATGGTTGTTCCTTACTGGTTCCCTTGTACAAATTTCAGCATTGAGCCTGCATAAATATAGATATAGCATACATTTCATGCACATAACCAAAATGTGCAAAACTTTACTGCCACTGACTGTGAGGATAAAAAGCTGGTTATGTTACTGTGGTCTGTCTGACATGCAATATATAGAATAGCAAAGTGCACAATAAATAATGTCATGTTTTTAAACAGGCCTACATATTTCAATTTTACCATAAAGTTAACACCATAATAAATATCACTCATAGTCGGTGAGACTAGACTGCCTGCACAAGCTCACAACATAAACACAGGCTAACTAGCCGCTAACACGCAGCCTGTGTGTCACACAACAACAACAACAACGGTGGGGTTGAGAGACCTCTCTGAGGTTGAGACACAGGTACATATCCCCATACCCATTTCTCCTAATGTTAGTAATACTAATCAACAACATACCTGCAAGTTTGGCTCCAAATGTGCTTCTTTCTGTTTTCTGTGCTCTGAGTCTGCACGCAGTCTTCACTTGTGTTAAACAAGTGGGTAGGCGGTGTCGGGTTTCAATACAACAGCCACCAGCTGCACGTGCGAAGAAGGGAGGGGGGAGCGCTTCAGCCACACACACACACACACACACACACACACACACACACACACACACACACACACACACACACACACGGGATGGGACGGACGGTCGTTCTCGCTGTGCCATTGCAACTTGAAGAAGCCAGCACAGGAATATATAATACTGCGCAAGTTGCGCAGCTCATTGTGGTGCCCCTGGGCAGAGTGCGTGCCCTACGCTCTCTGCGTATCCCGCGTATTCGGAAGGACGGCGCTGTTTCAACCTTTTTGATGCCAGGGACCACCATCTATTCAGAATTTGAGCCACGGACCACCACTTGAGGACATTTTAGCCCCACAGACCCCAAAACTAAAGATTTCTTTTGCTTTCTAGTTGTGTAGATTAGGGCATTAACCAAACATGTTTTTTGGTAGTCGAATCGAATACTTTGGTAGTCAAATAATTTTCGACTAGTCTATAGTGATATATATATATATATTTGTTTTTTATCCAATAAAAAACGTGCGATTCTGGAATTCTCATTGAAACAGTGCATGCATATTACACTACTGTAACTCAGTTACAGTATTACAACCAACAATCACTACAAACACCAAAGCACAGCACCCTTATGCTGCTGTAGAAAATGTAAAAATATACATTAAAAATTATTATTAGCGAATAACGAATAGTGAATTAACAGTCAAAGTGTTTTGCTAGTCGAATAGTCGGATATTTAGTTAATGCCCTAGTGTAGACTTGGGCTAATTCAGATGATGGAGAACGTAAAGATGAAACCAAATGGACCCGCAATGGTCCATTTGGTTTCATTTTTACGTTCTCAAGAGTTATATCTGGTTAACCAACTTAGCTAGGGACCACCTGGAGCCCTCTCAGGGACCACTGGTGGTCCCCGGACCACCTGTTGAAAACCCCCTGTGTTAATGTATTCTCTCTCCCCCAGGCTCCCAGGGCCCAGGCGGAGCAGCGGTCCAGTCCATCACAGCCTCTGATCTGCTCAAACAGCAGAAACAGAAGCAGCAGGAGATGCTGGAGAACCGGAGACGCAGGGCTGAGGAGATCCAGAGGAGGGTCTCACAGAACACCACCGGGTCCGGGGCTCCGGGAGCACCAGGACCCTCCTCCTCATCCTCCACCTCCTCATCCTCCCCTCCCGGGGGCCGAGGGGCTCTGATGTCCCCTAGAGCTGCCTCAGAGGTAAGGGGTCTTCCAGAATTTTTTTCTCATAGACCTTTCGATAATGATTCAGGGGTTGACACTAAGGTCTCCAAGGCACTTGCCCATATCTACTTGCCCTCAGGTCACGATCACTTGCCCTCCAAAAATATATTGTAAATTTTAAGTTTACTTCCTACTTGGGTGCTTTTAAACCAGAGGTTTTCAACAAGTGGTCCGGGGACCACCAGTGGTCCCTGAGAGGGTTCCAAGTTGGTTAACCAGATGTAACTCTTGAGAGCGTAAAAATGAAACCAAATGGACCCTTGCGGGTCCATTTGGTTTCATTTTACTGTACCTTAGATGTTGGACATGATAAAAAAAAACGTTCCCCTATTCTGTTTCCTGTGTTTGTTAACGATTTTTCTTTTACAACCTTTTTTTTTCTCAGAAAAAAATCTTGAAACTGGGTGGAATTCCCCTTTTTAAAATGTCCTAGTATAATAAAGCACAGTAGTTTGTGTGGGAAAAAATGCGATTATATATCGAACTAACGAATCGAATCGCAGCATAATTAAGAATCGCAATATAAATTCATTCAGAGCCCTAAATATCGATATTCTGAGGTAAGTGAATCGTCCCACCCAAGGTTTTTTATAGTTAACTAAAACTAACAAAAAAACCGATAACTAAAGTTTAAAGAAAATATCTGTTAACTGAAACTAAATAAAAACTATAACTAAACTATAACTGCATTGTGGGTTCACAAAACTAACTAAAACTAATTGAAAATCATACTCAAAATACCCTTTGTTTTTGTTTTTTTTGTTTTTTTTTTTAGCAATATCTATGACTTTCAGACATTTATAATATAAACTTTTTGGAAAAAAAAAATGAAACTAAACTAACTGAAACTAAAACTAAACTAAAACTTTTTACGAAAATAAAAACTAGCAAATGCACTCTAAAAACTAATTAAAACTAACTAAATTAAAACAGTAAAAACTAACTTAAAGTCAAATGAAAGATCCAATACTATAATAACCCTGCGTTCCACCCCTACCCCTCAGGTCCCCAAGCCCTCCCCCGCCGCTCCCACCCTGGGACGAGGCTTCTCCGAGGGAGAGGACATCCTGTTCTTTGACCACAGCCCCCCAGCGGCGCGGCCCTCTGCTTCCTCTCCTTCCTCTGGTTCTCTGTCGGCCGCTAAGCTAGCAGCCCTGAGGAAGCTCAGAGCTAAAGGGTCAACGCTGGACAGGGAAGACCCCAACGCTGTGAAGAGGAAGAGGAGTGATGGCAGCGACATCTCTGCCCGTGTGGAGAGGAGTCTGTTGTCACCTGAGGGTAGGCGACGTAGCTCAGAGATGCATTAGATTCACACTATATATCAGGGGTCCCCAAACTTTTTTTTTCCAGCGAGGGCAACATAACGTTTCGCTTCTCTAATGGGGGGCCCGATCAGTTTGTAACAGAAAAAAATGTGACGATCATAGGGGTGCCTAAATGTAAACATGTATTGTTTTGGTTCAGCTGAACTAACAGTCCATGTTTTAGCTTTGAGAGGTTGTGTCTGCTCAAATTTGTCTTTGTCAAGCCTTGTAGCCTACTTGTAAAATGCTGTAATGTTCAATTACCACAATAATGAGAGAGAGAGAGAGAGAGAGAGAGAGAGAGAGAGAGAGAGAGAGAGAGAGAGAGAGAGAGAGAGAGAGAGAGAGAGAGAGAGAGAGAGAGAGAGAGAGAGAGAGAGAGAGAGAGAGAGAGAGAGAGAGAGAGAGAGAGAGAGAGAGAGAGAGAGAGAGAGAGAGAGAGAGAGAGAGAGAGAGAGAGAGAGAGAGAGAGAGAGAGAGAGAGAGAGAGAGAGAGAGAGAGAGAGAGAGAGAGAGAGAGAGAGAGAGAGAAGAGAGAGAGAGAGAGAGAGAGAGAGAGAGAGAGAGAGAGAGTTCAATAGTAGCTAAATAATCTATAGAAAATCCTCTGTTGTGATTTTGTGCTAATGATTGATATCCAAAGACAGCTTAAGGTGTTTACTTTAAGGGAAAAAAATAAACAAGTTGATGTGTTTCAGTTTCTTTTTCTTAAAATACATTTGACAAAACAGCCACAGTTTCCAGGGCTCATTCAGAGATCAATGCATTTAAAGTTATATCAATTATCAATTATAGTTGTAAGGTGTGTGAGGTGTTTTCTGGGTTCTGTAGTCACGTTAACACCTAAAATACCTTATGAGATGGTAGCCAGGAAGTTCATCTATGCTTATAGATAAAAAAAAAAAATCAACACACACTTTCACGTGATAAGCAGACAACAGAATAATCAGTCCCACCAATACGCCTGGTAAATTTAAGGAGTTAACCATGAACCCACGTCTGTAGATCAGGTTGTGGTCCTCTGAACTCAGCTGTTGTTCTCCACTCATCTTAAACATCTCCACTCATCGTAAACATCTGTAGATGAGGTTGTGGCCCAGTGAAGTCCTCAGCTGTTGTTCTCCACTCATCTTAAACATCTGTAGATCAGGTTGTGGTCCTGTGAAGTCCTCAGCTGTTGTTCTCCACTCCTCCATACAGCAGAGTCCTCGGGGACAGAGGGGGAGGAGCCAGCACAGAAGAGACGACGACAACAGCAGGAATATGTGGAGTCAGAGGAGTTTCAGAAGATCCTCAACGCCAAGTCTAGACATGGACTGGTTCTGAAGGCGGTAAGATGGCTTTCATTTACCTGTACATTGCTTAATCCTTTACCTCCCAATGACATGCTTGACATGTGTATATAACCATTACTGACCAGTGATTTTGACCAAGTAAGTGGCCTAGCACTGGAAGTGGCAGGGGAAACATAGAAAATGAGCTTCTTCTTCCACTCCATTAAAGGTAGGGGAAGTGATTTGAAATTCATGATGTAGTACCAGCCTGGTGCACTAGGGGCGCCCAAAAGTAGCTACACTATGTGAACCTGCTGCTCTCTCCTGATTGGACGAGAATTGTGGTGACCTGGGGAACTTTTATTAGCTCCTCTGCTAACGTGGGGGAGGGGGAAACTCCATATATGGTTTCCACACCTTATAATAGAGCATTTTAACAGAAAAAAAAATATTTTTTGGGTGATATCTGACAAAAGTGAAATCACTTCCCCTACCTTTAAGTACATGTAACCATAGATATACAGTATAAAGCTAGATGTCTCACCTGTGCTGCTGGCCAATGGGGAGTGACGTCGTTACGTGGCGGCCATCTTGTGAGAGGAGAGCATAACATTGTGTCTATGAGCATATACTTTTTAAATGACGATAACTCGCTTATTTTTCAACCGATTTTCACAAGGATTGGTTTGTTGTAAACGTCAAACCAAGGCTCTGCCTCAAGCCATCTAGCCTTCTATATACCGTATTTTCCGGACTATAAGGCGCACTTAAAAGCCTTTAATTTTCTCAAAAATCCACAGTGAGCCTTATAATCCAGTGCGCCTTATATATGGATTGGTTGACTGCAGTAGCTTCTATTCTATGTTAACTGTAGTAGCTTCTATTCTCTGCGCCTTATAATCCGGTGCACCTTATAGTGCGGAAAATACGGTATACCGGTATCTATGCATGTAACTTCCTGGTTCTGCCGTTATCATGTTCTTGTCCCATTTGGGATCGATCTCTGTGATTAGATTTATTATCATAAATAAGTCAAATCCGGTCATATTGCAGCGGCGATTAGTGGATTGTGATCAGTGCTGACATACAGACCACACACGTGCACGTATGAGCGTGCACCCAGCAATTTTGGTCATTTCTAGGCGAGGAGAACCTGACGTTAGCCAATCATGGGAAAAAATGGAAATCGCCTAAAATGTTTTATTTTACCAAATAAATGTATATACAATATCATGTATGTTGGCGGCCTACTCGCCAAAATTGAATTAGTAGGCATAGAGTTTGATACAATGGCTGCTGTCTGTAGTGTCAACTAACATGAACGTCTTCTCCCCAGGCTGAGTACCAGCTACAGGAACGTTACTTTGATGTTCTGGTGAAGAAGGAACAGATGGAGGATAAGATGAGAGACACCAGAGAGATGAAGTGTAGAGCTGTTTCCTGTAAGAAGGTATGACATGGTTTATTACTATTGATTTAAAAAGAGGTGTCCACACTTTTTGACTTGAGAGCTACTTTCAAAATGACCGACTCAACAAGATCTAAACATTAAAAAAAAATCCATTTCAAGGCCCCCAAGAAAGTTTGAAATAGTGGTGATGGTGTTACTTAAGTCTTTAAGGATAATGCACTTACAATGAAAAAAATGGAGGGTGAGAATTGGAAGATTTTATTTTATGCGACTACTGACGTTTGAAAACAGTATTTAGGGTTTGAGTTGACAGTTCGTGATGTTGAATTTAGTTTCTTGCACCCAAAACTAAGAACTTTCACGATTTTTGTCCACAATTGGGAAAGAGAACTGGCAAAACATTGGTCAAAATAACAGTTATTCTCCATTTTCTAATTGTGTGGACTCTTGAAATTACGTAATTCAGATGTTTAAATATAATTTAACTCTTGAGAGCGTTAAAATGAAACCAAATGGACCCGTAAGGGTCCATTTGGTTTCATTTTAACGCTCTCAAGAGTTACAGATCTATAAGGGTCCAAGTGCTGGGGACTGTCATGTGATCTACCTGCATGGTCTGTGTGATCTACTGGTAGATCACCATCTACCTTTTGGGCAGCCCTGCTTTAAAGTGTTTTAAGTATACAACCACTAGATGGACCACAATAGAAACTACACATTCACTGTGGTATATAAAGAAAACCAGACTCTCAGAAGTACTTCTCTCTTCCTAGTTTTGTTGTTTTTGTCAGTGGCATTCCATTTCTTTGTGCATGTTCAATCCTGTTGCTGTTTTCACTGTCTCGTAAAAACCAACACGACGATGTAAATCAGGGGTTTTCAACCTTTTTGACACCAGGGACCACCACCACCGTCGATTCAGCATCTGAGCCACGGACCACGATTTGATTACATTTTCACCCCAAAAGACCTAAAACTAAACAATTGTTTTTGGTTTTGTCCACTCCACAGGAATTTTGTCCACAATTCCTGGCTGGACAAAACAGTGTAGACTTCTTAATTAAGTGGTGCTAATTTTAACTCTTCATAGTGTAAAAATGAAACCAAATGGACCCTTGCGGGTCCATTTGGTTTCATTTTTACATTCTCAAGAGTTACATCTGGTACATAAGCTTTCCATCATTTAGCCTGGGGACCACCTGGAACCCTCTCAAGGACCACTGGTGGTCCCCGGACCACCTGTTGAAAACCCCTGATGTAAATGATGATGCTAACTATTCACTCTGATTGTGTTTAATCTTGTGTTTCCAGTGTAAATACACGTACTTCAAGCCAGCAGATCGTTGTGTAGAGGAGAAACATGAGCTCCATTGGCACGACGCCATGAAACGTTTCTTCAAATGTCCCTGTGGGCAGAGAGCCATCGCCCTGGACAGACTGCCTCATAAACACTGCAGGTAAGAGACAGACAGGACAGACTGCCTCATAAACACTGCAGGTAACAGACAGACAGACAGACAGACAGACAGACTGCCTCATAAACACTGCAGGTGAGACTGAATGACCCCTAAACCTGTCACTGTTATTACTTCTTAAGGCTCATTCAGAGTTCAGAATTTCGGTGGCCACCGCGAGCACCGCTCAGAGCACTGTGACCACCGCTATTCCATAGTCCACTACCAGCACCGCACCACGCTGTGGTGTGTTGTGTGTTTTTTCTTTTCTTTTTTTACCAGCCGTTAAAAACAAGCAACCGCTGCGGTGCGGTGGTTAGTAAAATCCGAGAGGAGGGCTGGAAAGTGCGGTGGTTGCGGTGGTATGACGTCATATTGTAGGCAACGGTGGTTGCGGTGGGCACCGAAAATCCATCTCTGAATAGGCCTATACTGAAAGGGCTTACAGACGGCGACTAAGAAATCGTGCATTCTATTTCATTTTCAATGAGACCAGCGTTTTGTGCTTAGAGCGTGTGACACATTATTGCGCGAGGTTCAGTGTTTCGTGCACACGCCAGCAAAACTGTGAGCTTTTTTTCCCCGCTCTGTCAGCACTGAGTGGCACAGTGGAATCACCACGATAACGTGTGCGTTTCAGACTCCCCATCTGTAACCCCATCTGTAAAGTCTTTTTAAAAGTTACTCCTCACTAAAGTTACGCCATATCTCCCCAGCCAACAACTAAGAAATGGCTTCACTTCTTCCAGATTAGACTACTGTAACTCCCTGTATGCTGGATTAGATCAGATGTCCCTAAAACACCTACAGCTGGTTCAGAACCCAGCAGCATGTATCAAACACATCAGCTCCGTTCTGGACTCGCTCTCCATTGGCTCCCTGTAAAATTCAGAATTATTATTCAACTTATTTTATTTGCTTTTAAATCCTTAAACGAACTAGCCCCAACATACCAGGACCCTGAGGTCTGCTGCTATTAAACCACCAGAAGGACTAGAGCGGTCCGCACCAAAGAGATTCTATATAAAGATACGACACTCCTATTCAGTCTCATAGTGACAGTTTCCTGCCATAGTGTGTGTGTGTGTGTGTGTGTGTGTACACCTGTCACATGTTCTATAGGCAAAGCATTGCCAATTTGCCACCATATTGGAGTGATGGACAGCTGTGCCATCTAGTGGTGATTCCAATATTTGTAGAGTATCCGCTCTTTGACTTGGCTTCAGCTGCCCCTGTGTTCTGAAACAAGCTCAACCTCCCTGTCCGATCTGTCTTCAGATCCCAGTGAAAACTCACCTCTTCATCAATGCACAAAAACATGATTTGTAAATTGTTAATTTTATTATTTGTGTGGCAGTCTTAGGTAAATCTCAAGTAAACTGTCATGGTTGTGATCACTTCAATAACATAATGTCGTCATTATGCACTTTGTTCATCTAGCAACTATCACATTTAAAACACACAGCCTGGGTAATGCTGTACTCTGTCACTTAATGTTGTAAGCTATTAGCGCTCGTTGTTTAAGCTGTGTCTTTGTGTGTTTCAGTAACTGTGGGCTGTTCAAATGGGAGAGAGACGGCATGCTAAAGGTAAACGACATTTATATTTAGTGTGTGCAGAAAAATCACTGATTCTGCATCTTTATTTCTATTATCCATACTTAGTTCAAACTGTTTTTAATCTGACAATGAGTTGATAGCCTGCTCTACATATAGAGTCCATCAGCTATAATTGACACATACAATTGACACATACAGTCAGTAATCCTCATCAGGGATCATAACAGGAACTCTTAACTAGACGTCTGTTTGACACAGATGTGTCACCGTGGTAACCCGTCGCTGCTGCGGATGGCTGTTTGCTTCTTGTAATTACCTACTAAAGAACAGTTCCATTTAGTAATAATTTACTTTCACATCCTCTAGTCTACAACAAGATCATCATTTGATATGGGTATTTGTGTTTATATTCATGTAGCTGTACGTACTGTCCAAATGTGTCCCTGATCTATAAATTGCCTATTTGCATGCAGTGGATCTACATCACTGCTTCGAGGAACCGCCAGTGGTCCACGGACCACGTGTTGAAAAACCCTGGTGTAAAACAAGTCAATGATCCTAACATAATGTATTTCTCATTTCCCAGGAGAAGAAAGGTCCTAAACTAGGAGGAGAGCTGCTGCAGCCTCGAGGAGAGGAACACGCCAAGTTCCTCAACAGCATGAACTGACACCATCACCACCCCTCCTCCCCAAATAATCACTACCATCATCTCATCAAACTCCTTCACTACTTCATCAGAAGGTCTTCACAACTGGGTGTTTTTTTTCTTTTGTTTTTATGATCTCACTAACACCCAGAAAACCTGAACTTTGAACATTCAGTGGATTTTCTGTGGTATGGAATTTTCTCTGGGGTTTTGTAGAAAACAGGGCAAAACAGTGGAAACAGTGACCTCTGCTGGCAAATCCCTTCGACATACAGCATATATACAGGATCTGCAGAAACAGAGCACTTGTTTGAGCCAGAAAAAAACCTCCAGAACATAGAAAAACTACTGAATGTGAAAAGGTCGGGTATTTTGGGTGCAATTGAGCTCAGAAAACAAAACAAAACGAAGAAGAAATCTCAAAAACTTATGTCACAATCCCTTTGACCACTTGATAATGATCCACCAGAATATGTGTGTTTGTTGATATTGTCAATTTTACATTTCCTTGAATATTTACTTGTTATTGTTTTAATGTTGGATCTTTTTACATTTGGATTTTTAAATTAAATAAGTTGTTCTGATCTCCTGGAAATGAACTTGAATTAAATCATGCAGAGTAATTTGAAAAGAAATGGAAATTGGCTTTTTTTGCACTTTTATTTGCATTCTTAGGAGAAGATTCTGTGCTACTAAACCAGTGGTCCGGGGACCACCAGTGGTCCTTGAGAGGGTTCCAGGTGGTCCCCAGGCTAAATGATGGAAAGTTTGGTTAACCAGATACAACTCTTTGAGAACATAAACATGAAACCAAATGGACCCTTCTGGGTCCATTTGGTTTCATGTTTACGCTCTCAAGACTTAATATTCATCATGTGAATTATCCCCAAGTCTACACAACTAGAGAATGTAGAAGATTAATGGTCATTTTGATCTGTATGTTGGACTGTTTGGTTTCCCCAAATCCAGCCTGGAATTGTGGACAAAAGCAAAATAAATCTTTATTTTTGAGGTCTGTGGGGGCTAAAAATGGTGGTCCTCCTGGGCTCAAATGCTGAATAAATGGTGGGCCCTGGTAGCAAAAAGGTTGAAAACCCACTGTACTGAAGGCCTATTCAGAGTTTGATTTTTTTTCCGAAGACCACAATCACCCAAAAAACCATATACGCATGACAATATGACGTTGTATGCATTTGGTTGCGTTTGACCACAATTCCTTGTTATATGAAACTCATAATCTGATTTCTGCTAATCCAGTTGATCAGTGAAGGATTGAACCTCCAGTCAAACGACTGCAGACCTGTTTTTCCTGCTGGTATTCTGCTTTTTGTATTTTCCTCTCCTCTCTCCTCTCCTGTCCAGCTCTTGTGTAATATTTCCATTGGAATGCGGAGCGTCTCACGTGGATCCAGACAGATCCTTCACTCCGTCAGTCTGATGAGTTCTCCAGTCCAGGGCTCTTCCTTCGTCTTCTGATCCTTTAGTTCATCCACCCAACTCTCTGCACATACGTCAAATACCTGGTAATGATCTGCAGGGCTTGACACTAACACTTGCCCGCTTGCCCGGGACAAGTAAAAAAAATGGTGGGGCAAGTGAAGACTGCTACCTGGTTGCCCGATCAGGCAAGTGTGCAACTTAGTGCACTATAACACAACACAAGATAAATTTGTCTTGAAGGCAGTCATTGCACTCTGCCTCTGTGTCTTTCCCTGCTTTCTAGCTATCTCTACCTATCTCTCTCCAGGTCCATTTGGTTCCAAACTATCATTTTGCTGTGGTCAGGGACCACTGGGTCTGTGACCACTATGGGCTAATTTAGATGATGAATTTTAACTCTTGAGAGCGTAAAAATGAAACCAAATGGACCCGCAAGGGTCCATTTGGTTTCATTTTTATGTTCTCAAGAGTTACATCTGGTTAACCAACTTAGCTGGGGACCACCTGGAACCCTCTCAGGGACCACTGGTGGTCTGGAGGAAGTAAACTTAAATGCAAAATTTACAATATATTTTTGGGGGGCAAGTGACCATGACCTGAGGGCAAGTAGAACCTGACTTGCTCTTGCCCGATGGGCAAGTGCCTCTGAGACCTTAGTGTCAACCCCTGATCTGTATGAATTATCACACACCAGAAGACCAGGGTGGTGGGTGTTGTTGTCAAGACTGATTACAACGGAAATAACTAACACTAAAGCTGACGAGTCTTTTCAGGAAGTCGACTAAAACTAGACTAAAGCAGTCAAGAATAGAAATGACTAAATAAAATGGATAAGCATTTCGTCTACAAGACTAAGGGTTCCATTTTCGTTAGCTGCTCAATCCCTGAGGCAGCCTGCCACCTGTATCGAATTCCCTTATTGTTATTTTTGTCCCTTTCCTCTTCCCTTAGCTACTATTCCTTATGCTGACACTGTTATTTGCAACTGGAGGTGTGGTCATAGGCATGTTTATTACGCAGTCCCTGAAGTTTGGTAATTTTGTCAAATAGATTTGGGAAATAAGTAACGGGATTTTACAGGGATAGTTCATATTTTTTTTAAGTTAAGTTGTATGAAACTGTTTCCATTAATTTAGTGGTGCCAATGGCATTACTCTTGACATCAAGTCAAGAGTCCCGTGGTGGGAGTTCTGCTCTGGCTTTGGTCAATATTAAGTAGTTCCAGTCATTTTGTGGGGTGTCACACCCATGCATAATGTAACTGGTCTAGGGATGTTTAAGCTGCAGCAAACATTCTAGCTTATGACGCTATAGATTCTGCAGTAGTTTTCCGACACTAGATTCTAGTTATTGGCACTAAATTATAGTTTCTGATGATAGGATCTACTTTTGACACTAAAATTTAGTTTCTGATGCTAGAATCGATTTTTTGACACTAGATTCTATAGTCTCTGACACTAGATTCTAGTTTTTCTGAAAAATCTGTGTTCCTGTGTCCAAGGCCAAGCCAAGGACCACCAGAATTATCCATATTTGGCTGCAGACCCCCCATCTGAAAACACATTCTTCTAGGGATCCCCCAGATGCAAAAATTTGAGTTAAAAATGTTTGCTTCCAAAATAACATATTCAGAGATTTGCAGCACATTTTCACAATTTTTCAAAAATAGCAGAACAACAAGCTCATGTCGCGCCACTCGTGGCGCGACATGAGCTTGTTGTTCTGCTATTTTTCAACAGATAAAACACCAAAACGCGTTCAGGACACAAAGGGTTAAGGGACATAAGGTGGTAACGAAAATAACAACTTGAGTATGGGAACACCTCTTCCCCAATGCTAGATGTGCTAATTGCGTATAACAGCTGATTAGATAAAATGCAGGCCCTAAGAAATTCCCCAACCCAAAATAACACTACAGAAGACTATTGTTATGGAAACCACATATTTTATTTGTTTTACAGTAGTGACCGTTGCAGTCAAGTTTGCTTACAAAAAAAAAAAAAACACTTTGGAGATCCAGCAATTTGCCTGAGAAGTATATTATTAATAGTTAATACTATATCATAGTGTAGTTTTCAAATGGAAAAAGATATGATGTTGATGTACAGGACAATATAGAATGCATGCATACTTTAAGTTTAGCAGACAGATATGCTGTTTTAAGACGCTTAAGAAGCTTCAGAATTTCTAGATTCAGTTCTTTGCAATACTCTGTGTGATGGCAATACATATAATGTAATACAGTATTACAAGAAATGCATATTTACTTAACATAACATATTGCACCGTTCAGGGTTCATAGACAAAGCTTCATGAGGTGAATAGTGGACTGTTTGTTGGTCAGGGACCAAGGTGGGGGTATCTGTCGAGGAAGATTAATTACGAGTCCGAGTTACTGAGCATGCTCAGTGTCTCATAGCGTTACTGAGCGTGCTCAGTGTCTCCTAGCGTCCCGGGTGGTTACTGAGCGTGCTCAGTGGCTCCAGAAGTAGCGTGGGTACTGCCCGTCGTAGTGATACTCGCGCACCTGCTCGTGCTTCTCCCTCGTTCTCTCGTGTTGCTCTGTGGAGGTGGAGATTTGGGGTGTTATTAGTTATTAAGAGTAGAGGACTTCACAGGGTTTCAGTGTCCGAAAAACCTGATTGAATTCAAGACCCGTCGTTTTCGCTGGCGTGTCTTATCCAGAGTTACTAACTTGGTGCATTTGTCACTATTTAGCTTTTTTTTTTTTTTCTTTTTTTTTTTTTTTTCAGACCCCGCTATAGCATCAAATTGAGTGAAAAGCTCCTGGTGGAAAATCTAGTGCTTTTTGGCTGGTGAGTAGGGGCGAAATTGATTGTCAGGCGCCAGAAATAAAATCCTCATTTTTCACCATTTTTCTTCCTGTGGCTCCCAGGCTAAATGATGGACACTTGGTTAACCAGATGTAACTCTCAAGAGTTAAAACATTCAAAATGATGTGAATTAACCCCAGTCTAATACTAATACATTTTGGAAGTGCCACTAGTGCATTTTGGCACTTGGCAACACTGGTTTTTATCAAAGTCACTTGGACAGTGTCGGAATCAGACGCATGCCCATTGGAACTCAGGCAGAATCGGCAATATTTCACAGATTTATTTCGGTTTTCGGATGGATTATTTGAGACCCGTGAAGGCCTCTAATCCAAAGACACACTGGACACGGCGAGAGAGAGTTCCAGTTAAATGTGGAAAGTTGGTTAACCAGATGTAACTCTTTGAGAGCATAAAAATGAAACCAAATGGACCCTTGCGGGTCCATTTGGTTTCATTTTTACACTCTCAAGAGTTAAAATATTCATCATCTGAATTAGCCCAAGTCAACACAATCAGAGGATGTAAAAGAATGGGCATTTTTATCTATGTTATCCTGTTTTGTTTGTAAAATCCAGCCTGGAATTGTGGACAAAAGCAAAATAAATCTTTAGTTTTGGGGTCTGTGGGGCTAAAATGACATCAAATGTTGGTCCTCTGTGGCTCAAATACTGACTAAATAGAGAGCCCTGGTGTCAAAATGGTTGGTCTCACTCTTACCTTTATCTTGAAATGAATTAATATTACCCAGACTTTAGATCAGCCTTTAGTCTTGGCCCTCCACAATATTGATGTATCTCATTTAGCCCCTGGAGAAAAATAATTGCCCACCTCTGTTTTAACCCATTGTAGACTATCCCGATTCTAAAAATGTCTCTGAAATACTAACCTAAGTGTACTGGAAAACTTCAAATTATTGTGTAACATCACCAAATTTTGACATTTTTTGATACTGTACATACTGTACAGAACGCATATTGGTGTTCCCGTCAACTAGGGTAAAACTACCACTAGGGGTTCCCGTCTACTATGGGTTAAAGCATGTCTGGTGGTCGCCCCCTCCTCTCATGGTCGCCCCCCTCCCCTCATGGCGCCCTAGGCAACTGCCTAGTCAGCCTAATGGCAAAAACACCCCTGCCTGTGGTGTTGATGGTGTGGATCACACATGCCAAGTTTGACAGTTTGACAGGAACCTCCAAACACGCCAGTTTAGTTCCATGTATTGAAACCATCACCAGGCGTGTTGATGAAGCACATGTGATGTGATAACATGCACCACATGAGATCAAACAGTGTTTGTTGCGTAACTTTCTGTCGTTCCAGCGGGTCTGGTGGTCGCGGTCGCTGGCGTCGGACGCCTTCTGGATTTATATTTAGCCACGCGATTCACACGATTGCATCTTTTATTCTCTCAAGGCCCTCAATTTAGAAGCTGCTGTTTTTACCCTATTCCCATAAATCATTCTGACCTGAGAACTGATTCTACATTAATGTTTTCTAAATCCTGACTGTTTTCTGAAAAGAAAAACTCATGTTTTCTACGTCAGTGGTCCTCTATTTCATGCCAAGGACCCAAAATATGAATATGACGCATCTGAAAATATGTAGTTCCAGGGACCCTCCCCCGAAGCAGAACTGAAAATGTTCGCTGTGACAGAATATTCAAAAATTTGAGCCACATTTTTACATTTATTTTTAAAAATAGCAGACCTGCCAGGGTTATAAAACTAGCTAAAAAGAGAAAAACTAGAATTAAATAAAACACCCTTAAGTTTTAGTTGCCTTTTGGATATTTATTAGGCTATATAAACCTTATAAATTTGTTGTGCAGGTGACAATTAAAATGATATAAAAATGAGTTCATGTTTCTAATGGTATCTTTTTTTTTAATTCTACCATTTTTTTCTACCATTTTTATTTTTACTTTACTTTTTTTTTTTTCTTTTTTACTTATGCCTCTTTCCAAAATTGTAGGCAAAAACTTCAAAAAATCCTTAGTTTTGGGAATAAACTAAACATCAAATGGTCCATGGCTAAAACGCAGAATAAATAGTGGTCCCTGGTATCAAATGGTTGAAAACCACTGTTTTAAAACACTAACAACGTTGCCGGTTAAACTGGGATAAACAACTGTCCCAGCCGACCACAGAGAACACTCAGTGTCATCCCCGCGGACGGACCCAAATGGACACCTTGGGGTTTTGGGTTTTGAACCGTCGGTCTGGTCTGGCTCCTTACCGTCACGCTCCTCCTCCACGTAGTTCTCGAACTCGTTCCTCTGCTCCTCGTTGTACTCCCTGCGACGTTCGTCAGCCTGCATCCTCACCCTCTGTTCAGCTGTGGAGAGAGGACCAACAGGAGCAACACATTAGTGGTGTTGTGGGGAGAGGATAGATGGATGGAGAGCATTTTAAGTTCTGGTAGTTCTAAACATTTCCATCGCCAGAGCCGCCAAAATATCCCATAATCCTCCCTCTGGTCACGGCCACCCACTGTGAAATGGATTCACCACAGAGATGGCACATCTACAAGCTTTGTGATGGATGTAGTGTTAACTGTGATTTACTATTCTTGACTTTCACTTATTTATTTATTTCAATTTAGACTGAAGTGCCCAAAATCACAGCCGTATAGCCACCATTGAGGACACCCCCAGGACATGTTCTCGGTATTTTTGGGGACCCCCAAAATATATTTTTGTACAGTTTTGCGGTGGGGCCAAGATAACTCATCTTCTCACCCACACATCGTATTCTGTGCTTATTGTTGGTGTTATAAACAGTACAATATGACAGTAAAGATGATGATGTTAATCTGATATGATGCGTGTAGTTATTTAGATAGATCTAGCCTCTAACCACCCTGACGCCGTGGCTACGCCAGTTCGCTGGGGTCTGGCACTCTGGGTACTGGGTAGGCCTAAAAATAGTCATGGATGTCAGCTTGGAAGTATTTAAACTGGCACAATAATCATATGAATTGATTTTGTTTTTTATTTTCTGTAGTAGTCTTCTTTCCAAATGCACCCTCTGTCTGGCAGCAGCCATTTCTGTAAAGCTGTGATCTAATTCTACTAGTATGCAGTGCGTTGGTAAATTATTCCTGTTGTATGAGCTCTCATAGACAGACAGAACAGTTACTGTGTACACCAGACATTATGTGCTAAGATGACATCAGGATATTTTCAGTCAAAAACAAAAACAGGCACTCAGGTTGTTTTCCTACTAAGTACTGGAATGTTTTGGGGTTTCGCTGCAGGTTAGGTGCAGCAATCTCATCTTTCACATTTAGCAGTGGTGACTATTTACGTAAGAAAATGTAGCTAAGAGCAGTGGAGGGAAGTACTTTTACTTTATTGTACCGTATTTTCCACACTTTAAGGCACACCGGATTATAAGGCGCATCTTCAATGACTGGCCTATTTTAAAATTGTTATCATATAAAAGGCGCACTGGATTATAAGGCGCATAGAATAGAAGCTACTGCAGTTAACATTGGATAGAAGCTACTGCAGTCAAACAATCCATATATAAGGCACACTGTTGTTTCTTGAGAAAGAAATTAAAAGAAAGAAGAAATTAAAAGAAAGAAATTAAAGGCTTTTAAGTGCACCTTATAGTCCAGAAAATACGGTACTTAAAGTACAGTTTTGAGGTATTCTACATCAGTCTGCATCTCAGATCCAAATATTTTACCTTTACTCCAATACATCTATCTGAGAACAGACTTTGATCATTAGTATTACCTCTTCCAACCTCTTGCACCTCCAAATCCCAACCCTATTTTGGTGATGCAAACCATTGTGAGCTTGTAGATTTTTATTTTTTTTTTTACTGTATACTAAATTAACAGTACAAAAGAATGAGCCCTTCTCAAAACGGTTTTGAGAAAAAGGTTTAAATGGGATGAAAATGGGCTATTTGAGCAAATTGTATAAGCAAAGTAAAGAGTAAAACAGGTAAAACATTTGCTCTGGACTAAGTACCAAGTGCTTTGGCTGTTTAAAGTTTCCACCACAGCCATTTAGCCACTGAATGCTCACATGAATAATGGAAGACTTTCTGCTTCCAATTTGTTTCTCTGCACCTTTTTCCATTTACCTTCTCTCACCCCCCCCCCCCCCCCCCCCCCCCCCCCCCCCCTCCTCTCACAAACTCACTCTCTCTCTCTCACATGTGTGTGTCTGTGCACACATAAACACACGCGCACGCGCACACACACACACACACACTTGTAATTTCCTGCATGGGCGGATGTAACATTTCCCAATTTGTAACATTTCCCTGAGAAAATGGTATGGGGGCAGCCTCATCGCCCGTGTCGCTTCGCACCCCGGGCGATGAAGCCGCACCCATACCATTTTCGGTTCCAGGACTTTTATTAGTCAGGTAAAGCATCAATAATAACATCAGTTGTTGTTGAAGTTGCAACAGACACGCAGCATGCATAAAGCTAAAGGTCTGACTCAGAGAGTTTTCTGTTTTCAATGATGAAATGCTGTTGGTTTAGTGGTGACACAGCTGTAGTTAGTTAGTAGCAGTAGTAGTGTTTCACATCATTTTAAATATAAGCACTTTAATTTGAATCATCTTGGGTTGTTTTGCATGCCATCATGTTTGGTGGGGCAGTCTGGGCATTTAGGGGGGCATTGCCCCCCCATGCCTAGATCCGCCCCTGGTTTCCTGTTTATTGCCCCCTTCTCCTCTCCTGCTGCTACCTGAGCATCTCTTTGCCTTCAGGGACAACATCAACAACATCAAAGCAGCTCCTCCTTCACCACATTGACCACACATGCACAACACGTGTCAACACGCTCTCCTGGGCTAAAATAACACATACAGTATGCATAGGGACAGTTGTAGAGACAGAGCGCCACAGTCCCTCCCTCCCTTTCATAATGACGAGTGTCCCAGAAGTGGAATTTGTAAGGTAAATAGAGTAACGCACCTCCTCCAATGGTGCTGAGCCAAAACTGGAGAAATCTTAACATAAAGAGAAAGTAGGGGCTCTCAACTCACTTTAAGATGCTCCAAAAAGCTTTTTATTTAGCGACAGGCAGGCAGAATATGACGTTTTGACCTTCTTCTTTTCATGTCTTTTAAGCAGCGTTAGATAGCAGTTTCCCATTTCTTTACCGTCTTTTGCTTTATTGTTGAACTCTGCAAGATCTTTTAAGCTACGATGGGGAAATGGAGGCAAGGCAGTGCTGCTTTATCGACAGTTTCGACCTGTTAGGGTAACTTGTTAGGGACCTGTTAGGTATCGGAACTCAAAATGTCCTATTCTGCCTGCTCCAAAAGTATTTTTTGGAGTATCTTAATGTGAGTCGTGACTCAAGCCCCTACTTTCTTTTCCCCATTAAAATTCCTCATAGGCTTTTCAGAAAGCATTTATTTAAATATATGTTAAGCTCTGTACAAAGCCAACTCGGGTCGTTGTGACAAATCATGACGACAAACCCAATATTTTAGTCCAAAAACACAAAAGTGTTGTAACTTGCCTTTTTCTTTTAAATAATTTATTATGGCCAGAAACTTTGTCTTTGAAATTGGCATTGTAAAGTCTATGAGGAAAATGAACTGGGAATTCACTTATTTTCTGGGCCAATAATGGGCCAGTCATCCGTGCGAGACTGGTGCTCAATTGTCCGATGTTCAGGGAGGTTTGGTTCAGTCCACTAGTCTTGTTTGTTTGAGCTGCATGTGGACTGATTGAGCGCTGCAGTGTGCCACAGGGGAGCAGTGAAGGGGACAGATGGACAGACAGACCACAGATGACAGATCAGCTCAGCTCTAAGGGGGACAACACACAGTGAAACTACTCCAATACTCCATGGTACCCTGTGTCTCCTCAGTCACACACAGTGAAACTACTCCAATACTCCATGGTACCCTGTGTCTCCTCACACACAGTGAAACTACTCCATGGTACCCTGTGTCTCCTTCTGTAGCTTCCAGCTGGGATCCTCCTCACTAGGGCACAGCAGTACATTCCACACAACCTCTGTTACCAGCACCAACCTACTGGAAGGATGTTTATGTAGACTTAAAAAGCATGCAGGTATTTCGTAGCTTTCCCTTGTAACACTATTTAACACTGTTTCCTGCTGTTATGTTTTTAGCTTATTTATGATACACATTAAAGCGGAATTTCCACTCATCTTCAACATTTGACTGTCATTAATGTACCTTTAGAGTAGAGTTTCCTAGAAATGGAGGTCTGAAAGAAATCATTGTGCTGTTGAAACACATCTTGACGGTCTCACCAAGATGCACTTAACCATGTTAATGGATTTGAATGCTCTCAGAAAGACACGTTGAAAATGGGTGGAATTCCCCTTTAACTACTTTGTATTCATATGATCTATTGCCATGTTTTAGACTAGAGCATCTGCTAAATCCCTAAATTGTAAATTCACAGTAACTAATCTTTATGTATATGACACTTTAAGATTAAGATTAAGTGTAAACTCTCTTCCCCAGCTAAGGTTTCCGACAGTCTCAACCTCAAACCTCCACCCCTGACCCCAAGACCCAGACCGTTTCAACCACAGTGGCATGAAGCCGGTGCACACCAACCACATGCAGCAGGACAGGTTGATAAATACACACCACAGACCACCATATGACAGACCTCATCCAGTCCTACATTTAACCAGAATCAGCATCAATCAATCCTACCGTACCCAGGTATTCATCGTGCCACCTGGTCGAGCGACGGCTGCGGCGCTTGAAGAAGTTGGAGGCGTCCGACTCGGGCATGAAGACCCTCCGAGCGTCCCCTAGGGGGTCAGAGGTCACAGAGAGAGAGGATGGGTGAGGGGCCGAGACAGCAGCAGCAAGATGGGTGCAGCAGTCATGGGAGAACAGGGGCGGATCTAGGCATGGGCATGGGGGGGGGGCAATGCCCTCCTAAATGCCCTGACTGCCCCACCAAACATGATGGCATGCAAAAAAAAACACAAATTTCAAACATATTTCAAATTAAAGTGCTTATATTTAAAATGATGTGAAACACTACTACTGCTACTAACTAACTACAGCTGTGTCACCACTAAACCAACAGCATTTCATCATTGAAAACAGAAAACTCTCTGAGTCAGACCTTTAGCTTTATGCATGCTGCGTGTCTGTTGCAACTTCAACAACAACTGATGTTATTATTGATGCTTTACTTGACTAATAAAAAGTCCTGTAACTGAAAACGCTATGGGAGCTGTTTGTCAGGTATATCCAAATACGGAGCTCTTTAAATAAAAATGGTATGGGTGCGGCTTCATCACCCGTGGCGCGAAGCGACACGGGTGATGAAGCCGCACCCCTACCATTTTTCACCTGCCCTCCCCAACTGGGAAATGTAACATCCGGGCCTGTGGAACAAAATGTTTTTATTTTTAAAAAATGTAATGCGTCTCACCTTTAGGTTCCTGAGCCTTGGGGTCATCTGGTACCACAGCACCGTCCACCACCCTGATGGATACTGGAACGAGAGAGGAAAAAGAACAAACAACTTTTTACCACATCGCAAGCAAACCCCCTCCTTCCCTCCCTCCACCCACGGCACCCCCCACACACCTCCCTAACCCTGCCCTGGTTTGGCACTGGGCCCAGCTAGACCGTCTAAAACTCACCGGTGAGGATGAGGAAGGTGGCAAGCAGAGACAGCACCATGACTTGCATCCAGGAGGACATGTTGGAGGAGCGGTGAGGACGATCTACTGCACTACTGGACCAGGAGAGAGAGAGAGAGAGAGGTGAGGGAGGGAGGGAGTGGGAGGAGAGAGAGAGAGAGAGAGAGAGAGAGAGAGAGACAGGAAGAGAGAGAGAGTCTAATGGGAGAACTTGGGGGACAGCTGGAATTTCACTAACCCTGGGGAGGAGTGGTATGTGAGTCTGTGACTGAGGATGAAAAGTCTAAAACCAGAGGTTTTCAACCTTTTTGATACCAGGGCCCACTATTTATTCAGCATTAGAGCCACGGTATGGTATGATGTATTGCAATGCCTTTTCATTTGTTTTTTATAATAGAAAAAAAAATGTTATTGTCGCAATTCATTGTTGGGCAGAATTGTGATGTAAAACTTGAGGGAAAATATATTGTTCAAAAGTTCTTTGAAAAGTTAGGGGGAAACAAAAAGTGTTGAAAGTTTGTTGTAAAAAAGAGGCAATTTGGGATGTAGTTTGTAAAATGTTGTGCGTGAGAAGTGTTATTTGTTATTTCTGTGCTACAGGTGCTCCTAATGTGACTGAATATATGCCTACACAAATAATAGTTCTCTCTTCTTGTGTATTTCAGAAATATGAAGTCAAAGAAAGAATACACTGAGGTAGGTACTGCAGTTTCACTGGTGTGTCAGTAGTGAGCAGTAGTGAACCAACATCAGGACACGTGTCCTCACTAATGGTTCATCAGTAGAACCTTCTCAACATGTCAATGGTTCCATTGTCTGTCTCTTGTTTTGATTGTGTAGGAGGAGGAGGAGGAGGCGGAGGAGGCGGCATCTGTTTCAGTTTGATCTTGACCTGCTGTTTATAAATTCACCTCTAGATAGATCACCTCCCAGATCCAGAATTCTCTCACGATTCAGCGTCGGAATTGATTTCTGCCGTCTCTTGCCTGTCATCAGATTGTAAGTAGATAGTGTGTGTGTGTGATGTATGTTGTTAAACGGTATTAGTGTACCTAACAGACATTAGATCAGTTTGTCCTTTACTTACTAACTGTGAAGATGTGCATTTCAGAAACTAATATAATATAATATCTGAGCTCAATTGCACCCAAAAAAAACACCTGCTTACATTCAGTAGATTTTCGGAGCTCTGGCTCAAACAAGTGATGTGATTTTCCTGCTGAATGTGATGTCACACCCGATTAACCATATGCGGTCAATGGGGATTTGCCAGCATATGTCCCTGTTTCCACTGTTTTGCCTGTTTTTATGGCAGCTCAAAAGCATTCCAAACCCCACAGAAAAATCCACACCACAGACGAATCCACGGAGTGTTTGAAAATTCAGGGTTTTAAATTCTGTGTGTAATTGAGATGTTAAAACCTAAAAGAAAAGAAAAGTTGGGAACCAAATGGACCCTTACAGATCTGTAACTCATGAGAGTGTAAAATTAAACCAAATGGAGCCTTGCGGTCCATTTGGTTTCATTTTACTGGAGTATTATCCACAGGCACAGTGGGCCCCTGAGCTAGGCGGGCCCATGAGCTGGAGTGTCCGCGTGGCTGTGTGGCTGCTTAAACAGTTTGCGTTTACTTGGCTTAGCTTTTTGGAGCTGTTTATTAAAGGTAGGGTAAGTGATTTGAAATTCATGGTGTAGTACCAGCCTGGTGCACTAGGGGCGCCAAACAGTAGCTACACTATGTGAGCCTGCTGCTCGATCCTGATTGGAGGAGAATTCACCATCCACCTGGGGAACTTTTATTAGTTCCTCTGCTAACGTGGGGGAGGGCGAAACTCCATATATGGTTTCCACACCTTATAATAGAGCATTTTAACAGAAAAAAATATTTTTGGGTGATATCTGACAAAAGTGAAATCTCTTCCCCTACCTTTAATCCATCAAGCATCTTGATGTAAATCCTTCTGAAATGCAGGGGAATATCACAGGCCTATATATCAGGGGTTTTCAACCTTTTTGATGCCAGGGACCACCATTTTTTCAGAATTTGAGCCACGGACCACCACTTGAGGACATTTTAGCCCCATAGACCCCAAAACTAAAGATTTCTTTTGCTTTTGTCCATCTTCTAGTTGTGTAGACTGGGGCTAATTCAGATGATGAATATTTTACCTCTTGAGAGCGTAAAAATGAAACCAAATGGACCCGCAAGGGTCCATTTGGTTTCATTTTTACGTTCTCAAGAGTTACATCTTGTTAACCAACTTAGCTGGGGACCACCTGGAACCCTCTCAGGGACCACTGGTGGTCCCCGGACCACCTGTTGAAAACCCCTGGTCTATATCATAATTGATATACCTGAGTGTGTAAAAGTGGGGGTCCTTTGCCTGGCAGCGGCCCATGGACCCATAATTTCTAGATCCATCTAGGAGTATGAACTAGTCTTTCATGGTGAATAACATTTTGTCTTGTCAGGAATCCATTCTTCATGGCAGCATCTCACACGACCGGATCAACTGTAAATCTACTGTAGGAATCTATTCTAGGACTGAGGGAAAATATCTCTGTTATGATTTAGTATGTGTGTTTAATGTGGAGACATTTCTGAAGTCTTATGGTCTGTAGCTACTGGAGTTGAGAATCTACTTCTCTGGGAAGGAAAATGGGCAGAGAAGGGACTGGCTGTTTGGCTCTCAGTAAAGTGAGTGCAGATTTTGGCGATCAGTGTGTATGTGTGTGCAATTAAAGCTTTGTGGAGATACAGGGAGATTATTTTGCAACTAGGACCGTTGGTCGCAACCACTATAAAACAGTTGCGGCCAATAGAGCTGCGCAGTGACGTCACCGCCCCTGTTCCGGAAGTCTTTTCCCCATTCATTTTTCTCATAGACTTTTCGAAAATAATTTATATCAAGACGATTACGCCGCGGCCAAAGCCAACTCAGGTCGTGACAAATCATGACAACAAACACAATATCGTCATATAATATATAATTGATAAGAAGTAGAAAACGGCATGATACAATACTTTTTGTTTCGTTTTTCATCTTAGAAATTATTTTATTGTCCCAAAAGTTTGTGTGTGTCATCATGATTCGTCACGACTCGAGTTGGCTTTGTCCGCGGAGTAATCGTCTTGATATAAATTATTTTCGAAAAGTCTATGAGAAAAATGAATTGGGAAAAGACTTCCGGAACAGGAGCGGTGACGTCACTGCGCAGCTCTATAGACAATAATTTATAATGGTCGTATTGACCGTATGACCAACGGTTAAAACGGCCTTAAAGGAGAATTCCACACCAAAACACATTGGGCATCAATCTACCTTGATTCCTGTGACATGATACATAATGTCCTTGATTTTTTTTTGTCACAAATGCCCCTTTTTCTACATTTCACCCTTAAGGTTCCCGTCCCAACTTCACTGCAACGTCGGTTTTCCAACAGTTAACATGGTTGCAGGTTGTCTATATTCTACTGCAGGTATTTCTGTAACTCCAAACTTTTTTTTTTTCACACATCACGTTTTATTAGTATACTGACGCCTGAATCACACCTGAAATTTATGTCACCCTGGGGCAGACTTTACATGTAATCCCAGAGGTAATCTATTCCTCCTCCTCTCCTCCCCTCTCTTCTGCCACTCTCCTCTCCAATCGCTCCGGTTGAAACTCCTGTCCCACGGGTGCCACCTGAGTTTTTAAAACTCATATAGTGGTCCAATTATCTTGTAGTGTGGTTTGATGTGATGTGTGGAAAAAAAAATACGTTTGGAGTTACAGAAATACCCTCAGTAGAATAAAGACAACCTGCGGCCATGTTAACTGTTGGAATGCCAACGTTGCAGCGTCGTTGGGACGGGGACCTCAAGGGTGAAATGTAGAAAATGGAACATCTGTCAGGGCTTGACACTAACACTTGCCCGCTTGGCCGGGGCAAGTAAAAAAAATGGTGGGGCAAGTGAAGACTGCTACCTGATTGCCCGATCGGGCAAGTGTGCAACATAGTGCACTATAACACAACACAAGATAAATTTGTCTTGAAGGCAGTCATTGCACTCTGCCTCTGTGTCTTTCCCTGCTTTCTAGATATCCACAATTCCAGGCTGGATTTTGAAACAAAACAGGCAAATTAGCACATCAAAATGACCATTAATCTTCTACAGTGTAAACCTGGGCTAATTAAGATGATGATGATTTTAACTCTTGAGAGTGTAAAAATGAAACCAAATGGACCCGCAAGGGTCCATTTGGTTTCATTTTTACGTTCTCAAGAGTTACATCTGGTTAACCAACTTAACTGGGGACCACCTGGAACCCTCTCAGGGACCACCTGTTGAAAACCCCTGGTTTAAAGCACCCAAGTAGGAAGTAAACTTAAATGCAAAATTTACAATATATTTTTGGGGGGCAAGTGACCATGACCTGAGGGCAAGTAGAACCTGACTTGCTCTTGCCCGATGGGCAAGTGCCTCGGAGACCTTAGTGTCAACCCCTGTCTGTGACAAAAATCAAGGACATTATGAATCATGTCACAGGAATAAAGGTAGATTGAGGCCCAGTGTGTTTTGGTGTGGAATTCTCCTTTAACCCTCGACTGTTATACCACCGGTGGTGATAGGTAGCATAGTGGTTATGCTCGCAAAATGATTTCACCCCTCCTGCCTGTGTGTGCGTGTGTGCGTGCGTGCTGCACTCAGAGAGGCAGCAGATGTACTCCAGTTCCTGCTTAAAGACAAGCATGAATAATATTGGAGATCAAACTATGGCCGTGTTTTTCTAAACACGACGCGTTTTCTTGCATTAAGTTTCAGATTGAGGGTGACATTCTACCTTTTGAAGAAAGTGTCCATTCTGTGTTTCTGAACTGGCCTGGTAGTCGTATACAGATGCCCAGTTGTTCTGCAGGTATTTTTCTTTTCTTGTTTTTTTTTTTGTTCCAGAGAGAGAGAGAGAGAAAGAGAGAGAGAGACGTACCTGGGCCTCAGCCAGGAAATAGTCCAGTTTTCCATTTCAAAAACAGAAAGAAATTTGTCCCAGAAACAGAACCCTTAACTGCTTTTATCTTCTGTAATTCTGTAACTCTCTCAACCTACTGTTTGTCCACTAAAGATATATTCAGTGATTTCACTTTTTTTTTCAGGGGGATAATCCTCCCTATCGTGTTGCTGACCATACAAACATGAGTTCTTTGGGAATTGTTTTCATCCACCTTACTGTAACACCAAAAACTTAAAAATTCAAGAAAAGTGGCAGGACCCATGCTTGTAACTGTAACTGAGTGGCACACACCTGTGACTGAGTGGCACACACCTGTGAGTGACAGGTGTGTGCCACTCACTTACAGGCTGTGACTGAGTGGCACACACCTGTGACTGAGTGGCACACACACCTGTGACTGAGTGGCACACACACCTGTGACTGAGTGGCACACACACACACCTGTGACTGAGTGGCACACACACCTGTGACTGAGTGGCACACACACCTGTGACTGAGTGGCACACACACACACCTGTGACTGAGTGGCACACACACCTGTGACTGAGTGGCACACACACACCTGTGACTGAGTGGCACACACCTGTGACTGAGTGGCACACACACCTGTGACTGAGTGGCACACACACCTGTGACTGAGTGGCACACACACCTGTGACTGAGTGGCACACACACCTGTGACTGAGTGGCACACACACTCCTGTGACTGAGTGGCACACACACTCCTGTGACTGAGTGGCACACACACTCCTGTGACTGAGTGGCACACACACCTGTGACTGAGTGGCACACACCTGTGACTGAGTGGCACACACACCTGTGACTGAGTGGCACACACACACCTGTGACTGAGTGGCACACACACCTGTGACTGAGTGGCACACACACACCTGTGACTGAGTGGCACACACACACCTGTGACTGAGTGGCACACACACACCTGTGACTGAGTGGCACACACACACCTGTGACTGAGTGGCACACACACACCTGTGACTGAGTGGCACACACACACCTGTGACTGAGTGGCACACACACACCTGTGACTGAGTGGCACACACACCTGTGACTGAGTGGCACACACACACCTGTGACTGAGTGGCACACACACCTGTGACTGAGTGGCACACACACCTGTGACTGAGTGGCACACACCTGTGACTGAGTGGCACACACCTGTGACTGAGTGGCACACACACCTGTGACTGAGTGGCACACACACACCTGTGACTGAGTGGCACACACACCTGTGACTGTCGTGCCAGCACTTCAGCGGGTGTTCGTCAACGGAATTCCACATTTTTTGAGGGGTGCAGCCCACACGTTTATCTGTGTTACTAATTCCAGGAATGTCTGATCTCTAATCAACAATTAAAGTGAAATAAGATATGATATAAATTGCTATTATTCAGGTGGAGAAAAGGATTCACAAAGTCAGATTTCTGAACTTAACGTGGGCAGGTTTAGTCGTCTCACTCTGCGTTCACGGTCAGGGGCGGATTGGCCATCTGGAGTACAGGGAGTTTTCCCAGTGGCCTGCGCCACCTAGTGGCCTGGACAGTTTTTTTTTTTTTTATTCTATTTATTTATTTATTTATTTTGAAAAGTCCAGGGTAGGCCAGGGCACCAGGCCCAGGCCAGGCAAACTAGTGTTTCTATCCTTCAACAAAAGAAAAGGTGTCCTACACCAGAGCCTTCAAGTAGGAGAGTTGCCATATTCCCGTTCACTCCTGTGCGCCAGGGCACTGCCTCACGCTGCTGGAGGCAGTGTTGCCAACTGACAAGATCCAAAATGCACTAGTGGCACTTCCAAAATGCACTAGAATGTGCTAGATGCTCGCCTGGAACATACAGATCAAAATGACCATTAATCTTCTACATTCTCTAGTTGTGTAGACTAAGTTGGGCTAATTCACATGATGAATATTTTAACTCTTGAGGGTGTAAAAATGAAACCAAATGGACCCGCAAGGGTCCATTTGGTTTCATTTTTACGCTCTCAAAGAGTTACATCTGGTTAACCAGCTGCCCCCCCCAGGGTGGCCTGGCAAAGGCAAAATTGTCCCGGTGGGAAAATATGTGCCAATCCGCCCCTGGCTTCACAGTTATGCACCCTCGCTGCCTGTTCCACGTGTGAAGGATCAGAGACGTTTGTACTATACACTGCGGTGTTTCCAATCTCATTTGCATAAAATTGTAAGGCCATATTCCTGTGGTTTAGAGATGATGGGGATGTTTGCTAACCATGTCTGGGGAGAAAAAAAGAAAAGAATTGCATACGACAACACGGTCAAACACATGCAATTAAGCTTTTAACATGCCGTATGATTGAAGAGGCCATGCGAATTATTATACATTTCTGTTTATTACTACAAATATTACACAGCAATCTGTAAGGATTACAAATATATGACAAAAGTTGAGTTAAGGCAATACGGTGTAAAATATATTAGCATTTTTGTGCTGTCAATTGCTAAGTAACTGCAATTTAAAATGCCTACAGTTTAACTGCTTGAACACATTTCTAAGCCAACGGAAATATCACATGACATCTCTGAATCATCACACAACATCAACCGTTCCTTGTATTTTCATCTTTACAATTCCTCTGCTCACTTTCACTCTCTCCCTGATGCTTTTTGATTAGTCTGAAACATACAGTCCTGGCTGACATACAGAAACAAGCAATTATTCTGAGATTATTGTCCATTTTCATTTGCCTACCAAACAAGCTCAACACAGAACCACAAAGGCTACTCTGTACCTTTTAGCCTGACCTGCCTGCTCAACAACAATGACTTGTATTAATACATAACAATGTATTATGAATATTTGTCTCAACATTTAAGTGTAATGTCACTTGTCAGGTGGATTATCCAATGAATTACAAAGCCCAATCAACATGATTGCTTTCGCCAAAGCTCCACTGCAGCCATTGATTATTGACACAACTGCAGGTAAATAAAAGCAGCATTGTTGTGTACTATTTCTGTCAATGATTAGTTATTGTATTAAGCCATGTAATACGTGGGATAACACCCAACGAACTCTGGTTGATGAGTCAAAGCAGACATTGGGCATCACATTGCCAACACAGGGAATGCTCCCTTTTTAAACAATGAAGGGTGTGCTCCAATGCGGACGGTTTGCATTTGGACAGCGTCTCGATGGTGCCACCCAATCGGGACACAACGTGCTCAGTGGAGCCTCAGCCTAATAGCAGAAGTTGTGGGTCAGTCTCTAGTGATTATTATTAGGAATTACAAAGTAATTCTCTCTCTCCAAAGAGAATCTTTCATTAACGTGGTCCTCTTCTCTTCTCTTCCTTCACAGGCCGATCCTCTCCCCCTGCACCAGACGACCTCTCATAGCCCAGGTGTCCTGGACGAGAAATGGAAGGAAAGACATTTTAGCTATGGGAGGGGGAATTCCAACATGGTCCTAAATACATATTTGTTTACAAAATTTTAAAGGTATAGTAAGTGATTTCACTTAATTGTGTATTAATCGCATTGATGTATTAAAAGCTAATCCACCTTAAAGGCGATGTTGTTGGTCTCCAGAAGGTCTCCATATTTCCTGGCAGCGATCTCATTGACCTCCTTCTCAATGTTCTCCTGGGTTGTTCCCTTCACATCGATGTAATAACAGTTGGCACTGGCATAGTGGCAGGAGATGGCCTGGACACAGACACACACACACACACACACACACACACACACACACACACACACACACACACACACACACACACACACACACACACACACACACACACACACACACACACACACACACACACACACACACACACACATTAATGTGTAGGTCCATTATGATTATTCTGTTGTCTACTTATCACCACAAACGTCGTTTTAGGTTTTGTTTTAATAACAAGCTCAGGCTGTTTCGTCAGATGTATTGTAGTATAGACTGAAACACATCATCAACTCACCTTGTTTTTCCCTTAAAGTAGACACCTTAAGCTGTCTTTGGATCTCATTCATTTGCACAAATCCACAACAGAATATTTTCTTTGAATTAATTTGTTACTATTGAGCCTAATGTAGTTTCTACAAGTTAATGACATGACATTGTAGACACTACGTTAAAGGGTAGGTTCTGCTGTAGTAGGAACAGCTTAAAGTCCATATTCTCACCTTGCGGAAGCCCTCGGTCTGGTTCATTCCAGAGCCGTGGATCAGTAAGGGGTGGAAGAACACGGTGTCTCCTTTCTCCATCTCCAGGTGCACTCTGGGATGCTGGGGGTCGTAGTCCCTGATGCCATGGTACATCTTGTTGACGCCGCCCTGGTGGGAGAGGAGAGGAAGTACCAGTACTGGATGTAACATTTCGCACAGCAAAAATGGCATGAGGGCGGCTTCAAGATTGACCCACAAGATTCATATCTTGTACAGAACTTTTATTAGTCAAGTAAAGCATCAATAATAACATCAGTTGTTGTTGAAGTTGCAACAGACACGCAGCATGCATAAAGCTAAAGGTCTGACTCAGAGAGTTTTCTGTTTTCAATGATGAATGAAATGCTGTTGGTTTAGTGGTGACACAGCTGTAGTTAGTTAGTAGCAGTAGTAGTGTTTCACATCATTTTAAATAGAAGCACTTTAATTTGAAATATCTTGGTTGTTTTGCGAACCATCATGTTTGGTGGGGCAGTCAGGGCATTTAGGGGGGATTTAATAGTTTGATTTTTTTTTTTTTTTTTTTTTACCAATATGGGTGTGGGTGTCAAGGTTTTCTGTGTTTACTTGTAATGGAAAGGGTATTTTGTTATTTTGGGTTCAATATCACAGTAAAAAAGTAAGTAAGTAAAAGTTTATTTATAGAGCACCTTTCACAGACAGTCAGTCACAAAGTGCTTTAACAACAGAGAGGTAAAACAATAATAATCAATAAACAAGTCAAGTAATAAGGTAATAATAATAATAATAAAACATAGAGTTAATAAGAAACCAAAGTTAAAAAGAGTTTAAAAAAAAAGAAAGAAACAAAACAATTAGCATTACAACAATTACCCAATGCAATTATGAAAGGCCTGTTTAAAAAGATGAGTTTTCAGCATTCGTTAAAAAATGTCCACAGAGTCTATAGTTCTTAATTGGAGGGGGAGCTTGTTCCATAGCCTAGGGGCAAAACCAGAAAAGGCTTGATCGCCTTTGGTTATTAGTTTAGTAGGTGGAACTGTCAACAAGGCCTGGGAGGCAGATCGGAGTGACCTTCTGGGCACGTATGGTTGAATCAGTTCTGAAATGTAAGCGGGTGCCTGGCCATGAGGGGCCCTGTGTGTAATTACCAGTATTTTGAAATGGATTCTGAAATTGACTGGGAGCCAGTAAAAAACAGTACCGGTTTACGCCAGTAGATGGCAGAGTGTCACCTTGGGAACAGTATGTAAGGCATAGATATACAATCAGAAAGTTAGATGGCTTGCCTAGCTGCTGGCCAATGGGGAGTGACATTGTTACGTGGCGGCCATCCTACCAGGGTATAGCAGTATTGAATGTTGAATGATTCAAAATTTTAATCAAATTAATCACAGGTTCAAAATTAATTTAATCATGATTAATCAGCATTCAAACCATTCGACTGTCCAAAATATGCCTGTTTTCTACAGGACTTCAACATTTAAAAAACAAAAATAATCTGGGGGGGAAAAGACCTGTTATTTCTTAAATATTTATCAAAACAGGTGATCTACAAGCCCCTAATGCTTGTAGATACTTCAGCTATCCTCTATGGCTCTGGTTACAGGGAGACACACAGCTATATGTCTCTGTAAAACCCTGCTCTACACATTTTTTCCTATGAGAAAATACTCAGTGGGTTGAGTCAGTGTACACATGAGTTAATTGCGTTAAAGGGGAATTCCACCCATTCCAACATTTTCCTGAGAGGAAAAATGGGTCTCAAATGAGTCTCAAAGAAAAATGGTGAAATACATCTTGATCATGTCATCAGATGTATTTCACCATGTTAATGATTTTTTTTAGACCTCCATTATTAGTAAATACAGAATTGGGGGAACTTTTTTATCACGTTACAACATCTCTAAGATATATTAATGACATTAAAATGTTGAAAATGGGTGGAGTTGTGTGTGTGTGTGTGTGTGAGTGTGTGAGTGCGTGAGTGCGTGCGTGCGTGCGTGTGTCCATGTGCGTGTGCGTGTGTACCTCCCACTCAGGGTAGTCGTGTTCCTTCAGGGTTCCAGTGTGTGTTCCAGGTAGAACCACCAGACATCCGTTCTGCCTGGTGACCTTCTCCATGGCTGTCCAGGAGCAGACGATCTGGTCAGCTGGACGGAACGGGAAGTAGTGGAGGTCCTGGTGCATGGGGTGGCGGGATGTCTTTTTACCTGGGAGACATTATTATTATTAATACACAGTAACACATGGGGTGACGGGACGTCTTTTTACCTGGGAGACATTATTATTATTAATACACAGTAACACATGGGGTGACGGGACGTCTTTTTACCTGGGAGACAGTATTATTATTATTATTATTATTAATACACAGTAACACATGGGGTGGCGGGACGTCTTTTTACCTGGGAGACAGTATTATTATTATTATTAATACACAGTAACACATGGGGTGACGGGACGTCTTTTTACCTGGGAGACATTATTATTATTAATACACAGTAACACATGGGGTGGCGGGACGTCTTTTTACCTGGGAGACATTATTATTATTAATACACAGTAACACATGGGGTGACGGGACGTCTTTTTACCTGGGAGACATTATTATTATTATTATTAATAATACACAGTAACACATGGGGTGGCGGGACGTCTTTTTACCTGAGAGACACGGTTAAATATTATTAATATTACACAATAACACATGGGGTGACGGGACGTCTTTTTACCTGGGAGACATTATTATTATTAATACACGGTAACACATGGGGTGACGGGACGTCTTTTTACCTGGGAGACACGGTTAAATATTATTAATATTACACAATAACACATGGGGTGGCGGGACGTCTTTTTACCTGAGAGAGAAACAGTTAAATATTATTAATATTACACAATAACACATGGGGTGGCGGGACGTCTTTTTACCTGAGAGAGAAACAGTTAAATATTATTAATATTACACAGTAACACATGGGGTGGCGGGACGTCTTTTTACCTGGGAGACATTATTATTATTATTAATACACAGTAACACATGGGGTGGCGGGACGTCTTTTTACCTGGGAGACATTATTATTATTATTAATACACAGTAACACATGGGGTGGCGGGACGTCTTTTTACCTGGGAGACATTATTATTATTAATACACAGTAACACATGGGGTGACGGGACGTCTTTTTACCTGGGAGACATTATTATTATTATTAATACACAGTAACACATGGGGTGGCGGGACGTCTTTTTACCTGGAAGACATTATTATTATTAATACACGGTAACACATGGGGTGACGGGACGTCTTTTTACCTGGGAGACACGGTTAAATATTATTAATATTACACAATAACACATGGGGTGACTGGACGTCGTTTACCTTTTATTATTACACAATAACACACATACTGTAAGTAACACATGTTGTCAGTAAACTACAGAATATTTTGCAGCAGAACATACTGAATACTAAATTTCACACTATATGGTGCATAAACTGACATTATGTTCCACATTACATCAGGAACAGATTAATGAATCTGAAAGGGAGCTCCAGAGACTACGGTATGATCTTGCCTGGTTTGCGACAGACCTGCTGTAAAATGGCAGTTATATGAGGTATATGACCTCCCCATCGTTCAAAAGGGCTTTCCAGACGGCAACGATAAACGCCTGCATAAACGCGGCGATTCCTGATTCTCTCTGCAGTGTCGACATAAAGAAAATCGCCCGTCGATTAACGGCAGGCGTTTTAAAAAGCTCACTGGATTGAGCTTTCAAAAAAAGGCGATAAACGACCGGCGTTACGCGCTCTCTTTATCGCAGGTCGCTTTCTGAGCACAAAACGCCGGTCCCATTGAAAATGAAATAGGATGTGCGATTTATTCCTCGCCGTCTGTAAACCCCTTTAGCCGCGTCTGCTATGAAACCTGGTGATGCTGCGTGTGTTTGAAACTCTCAGCCCAGATGGAAATGATTACAGGCACACTGATTTTAATGGTCCCAATTAGTAATGTCAGATTAACCCATTGTGTCCTGGAACACCAGATTATTATTACACCAGATTATAGCAGCAGCAACATTCTAGCTTTTGACGCTAGATTTACAGTAGTTGTTATTGACACTCTGATGCTAGGATTTGACACTACTTTCTGATAGAATCGATTTACTAGGTCTCTGACACTAGCTATGTGTGTGTGTCAGTGCTAACATATTTACCCATTTGCTGCATTCTGAAAACTGGTTCCCCATGATGTATTTTTGCACATGTCAACTCATGTAGTCTTGTTGATCAAAGATTAACATAGTTAAAATAGTTTCCTAATAAATATTTCATGTATTTGTATGGGAATGCTAAATTAGATTGTTCGATGGAAGTTCTAGTCAGTAATGCAGTTTTAAATATTGTACCTGAATCTGGAGGCTTGTTGATCAGCATGGTGTGCATGGCCATGATGTTTGGACCAGTGAAACATTCCACATACTTCAGAATCTGTGCAAAGAAAGAATATGTCAAGGGTAATAATAGTAATAATTTTCTTTACGATGAAGTGAAGGTAAAGTGGTTCTTTAATTTATGTATTGGCAAAAATAGCAGATCTACAAGCTCACAGTGCATCACTTTGTGCCGTGGATTGAGCTCATACAGCCGATATCTTTGAAAGTATTTGAAGAATATCATCCTTATTTTACGTTTTAGAAGTCTGCAGCCAAATAGCTATCAATTTGGTGGAATCCTGGACATGACAACTGTGTGAGGACCATATAGAGCTGTGCAGTCCCCGCCCCCTTGTGATGTCGCCGCTGTTCCAGAAACAGATTCCCCCTTCATTTTTCTCAGACTTTTCGAAAATGATTCATATAAAGACGATTACGCCGCAGACAAAGCCAACTCGGGTCGTGACAAATCATGACGACACACACAATCTTTTGGGTCAATCAAATAATTTCTAAGATAAACAAAAAAACAAAACGTGTTGTATCCTGCTGTTTTTTTTACTTCTTGTTATTAATTAGATATTGCATGATAATATTATGTTTGTTGTCATGATTTGTCACGACCCGAGCTGGCTTTGGCCGCGGCGCAATCGCGTTTTTATTAACCGTTTTCGAAAAGCCTATGAGGAAAATGAATGAGGATTCCGTTTCTGGAACACGGCCGAGTTCATGAAAGGGGCAGGGACTGCACAGCTCTATTTTATTAACATACGTGTGTGTGAGTGTGTGTGTGTGTGTGTGTGTGTGTGTGTGTGTGTGTGTGTGTGTGTGTGTGTGTGTGTGTGACCTGTGGCAGGGTACAGTATCTGAACAGTTCAGGATCCTCCTGGAAGTCCTGCAGTTTAGACACAGCCTTCTGGTCTGCTACAAACTCTGACTTGGAGATGGAGACGTCTCTCATCACTACCAGACCTGGAGGATTCACCTCCCTTCTGCAGATACGCTCAAACTCACCCCTGGAGAACACACACACACACACACACACACACACACACACACAACACACACCACACACACGGGAGGGCAGGGCAGGGCAGGGCAGGGGGTGTACAGTATACAGAGTTGGGGGTAACGAGTAACGAGTAATATTACTACTTTTTCAGGTAACGAGTAATATAACGACGCTACCTCCTAGAAAATAGTAATAATATTACAGTTACTTCTACTAATATTACTTCGTTACTTTAGTCATGCTGCTGCGTTCAACAGTATTGCGTTGGTGAAGGGAGATGAGCTAATGCGACTGATCGGAAAAAAGATGAGCAGCGGATTTTTATTAGGCAGACGTACAAAGACATCTGGTGTCAAAGCTGCGACATTGAGGCGTCAGAAACGTAGCGCTCGAAAGCTGTTTGTGCAGCTTGTTGTCCCTATCTACCGTATGAAGAAGAGCCGCGCTTGGACTGGCCACTTAAAGAGAACGGAGTTGGCGCTAATGCTCTGCGCTGCTCTTACCTTAAACTCCGGTGATTCTTTGTTGAGATTTGAATCCAAAAACTCTCAGGCCATGCTCACTCGATTGCAATAATTCCAACTGTGGTCCAAGTATATCCAAGGATATTTTCATTTGCCATATAAGTCATGCGTTTATAATATGTGTTTTATCACACTATACCTGGGCTAAATGTCCACACTCGATGCCTGTCGCTGTCTGTCAGGAGATTTCCCATATAGGCTACACAGCTGTTCTAATTACGTCAGTCTGTTTACACAGTATCATCAATTAAGCCACTGGAGCTATAAGCCCTCATATACTCAATATTAAATCAAAAAGATCTTATGCTTATGTATGTTTATCATACATTTTTTAAATTTTGCATTAAAACATAGACAGAACTGTAACCAAATAACAATCCACGGACTGAAATAATTGCCTACTGCAATTATGTAATCTATGGTAGGCTATAATGTTAATCATGTGTGGCATATAAATATTAATATATTTTAGTATTTTTTTCCAGGGTGGGATGTCTGTATTCATTCATCTAAATACATTTATCTAAATACATCCATCCATCTTCACCTGCTTATCCGTAGTCGGGTGGTGGGGGCAAGTCACCCAATTGATGTTTGGCTGATTGGTGACTCTTGTTATTCTTCTTCATTAGGTTCAGCTCTAAAAGAAGCTGACAGATTGTGTAGTTGTAGCTACTTTCCTTTTTAGGGATCTGGGTGCAAAAGTAATATAAAAAAGTAATATGTAATATACTACATATTACTTTTGCATCCAAGTAATAAGTAGTGTAATGTTATTACTTTTCTAAAGGGGTAATAAGTAATAAGTAATATATTACTTTCCTAAGTAATATTCCCCAACACTGACAGTATATAGACAGATTGTGTTCAGTCCTTACAGACGATGGGATCTGTTCTCTCCAGCACCAGTGAGTAAACACAGAAGATTTTTGTGTGTGATATTTCATTTCTGAATGCCACTTTATAGTAGACAACACCTTGCTTGGTCATTAACATCACCCACCCCATTTTGATGTCTAGCTAAGTTTTGTTTTTGTTCATTATTTATTTATTATTAATTAACACACAAAGACGACATTAACATTCGTGGTGTTATCTGTCTGTCTGCCTGGTAGCCTGGTAGGAACGGTTTGGATCCCTGTGTTTGATCTGACTCAGTGCACATGTTTATGTAGACCAGAGCTGCCCAAAAGGTAGATGGTGATCTACCAGTAGATCACACAGACCATGCAGGTAGATCACATGGTGACAGTCCTCTAAAAATATATAAGTCAACTCAAAGCCCAAATACTTTTTTTTTTTTTTCAAATGTCAGCAGTATCATATACAAGAAAACCCTTCCAATCCCCCCCTCTATTTTTTTCGTTATAAGTGGATTATTCTTTAACACTGTATAACAGTAAGTATCACCACTATTTCAAAGCTCCCACTTTCGAAGATGTGTAGATCTTGTTCAGTCAGTCGTTTTGAAAGTAGCTCTCAAATAAATAAAAAAAAATCACACCCGTGCGAAATGAAGTGCTGCGTGTGTGGCTACAGTATACTAAAACACACTTCGTCCCATTGTGCTTGTTTCTCTGAACATGGCAACATCAACAATACACACTTCGTCCCATTGTGCTTGTTTCTCTGAACATGGCAACATCAACATGACTCCACGCATGCAGGCAGGGACAGACAGACAGACAGACAGACAGACAGACAGACAGACAGACAGACAGACAGACACACACACGGACGGACACACACACACACACACACACACACACACACACACATCTTGTAAATCGTCTAAGGGAAGTGCTTGGCAGCACTTAAAAAAAAAAAGCCTGGGCACTCCTGATGTACTGTAGATGTTCGCACCCAGTGCTGCACCCCTCTATCCTGCCACCATGTGGTCAAAATTAGTAAAAGCTCTTCTCTAATGGCTCCTACAAATATTTTAGGGGGTCAAGTGTCCATGACCTCAGGGCAAGTACTCCGGGCAAGTGCCTGTGAGACCTTAGTGTCAATATATTTTGTCCCAAAAATACTATTATGTAAGCTATTATTATGTACAGTACATCATGCGATTCATATTGGAGCCACATAACCTGTAATCCTATTCCTACCGCCGGATTGGCACATATTTTCCCACCGGGAAAAATTTGCCTTTGCCAGGCCACCCTGGGGGGGCAGCCCCCAGGGTGCCCCCAGTCTACACAACAGCCCCCAGTCTACACAACTAGAGAATGTAGAAGATTAATGGTCATTTTGATCTGTATGTTCCAGGCGAGCATCTAGCGCATTCTAGTGCATTTTGGAAGTGCCACTAGTGCATTTTGGATCTTGGCAGTTTGCAACACTGCCTCCAGCAGCGCTAGCGCCCTGGTGCACAGGAGTGAACGGGAATATGGCAACTCTCCTACTTGGTATAGGACACCTTTTCTTTTTTGAAGGATAGAAACACTAGTTTGCCTGGCCTGGTCCTGGCGCCCTACATGGCCTGCCCTGGACTTTTGTTTCACTAACGTGCTGTAGTGTAGTGACAGTTTGTCTGTGATGTTGTTACAGCCTCTAATACCTGAACCTGTCGATGTCCTCCTCAGACACCAGGTTCTTGATGAGGACGAAGCCATTCTCCTCGTAGGACAGACGCTGGGCTGGAGACAGAAGCTCGTTGTCATGAGTGTACCTGAAGGAACAGTAAACAGTGTGTTAGCAGGTTGTTGTCATGTGTATATCCGCTTTGACCTCTATCCATCGATTGAATAGAGCATAATCACAAGTAATCACACGATCGAATACAACGAGTAGACGCAGATAACAGATACCCACCGGGTATCTGTTACCGGTAGATATTCTGTATTCATTGCATCGGTGGATGACCTCAGTAAAACTATGCTTCGCCCCGCCCTACTGGTAGTACCCGTGATCAACCGATGCAATGAATACAAAATATCTACTTGCCCGGCGGGTATCTGTTATCTGAGTCTACTCGTTGTATTCGATTGTGTGATTACTTGGATAGAGGTTGAAGGGGTTGATGTGTGTACCTGAATGAACCGTAAACAGTGTGTTAGTGTTATTGTACTCTACAAGGTGATCTATGGACTGTACAGCCAAAGATACACAACGCAGGGAAATCTGGGTCAAAGGTAAAGCATCAGCTGCTTGTATAACAGCTGATATACAGGCCTATATCGGGGGTTTTCAACAGGTGGTCCGGGGACCACCAGTGGTCCCTGGGAGGATTCCAGGTGGTCCTCATGCAGGCTAAATGATGGAAAGTTGGTTAACCAGATGTAACTCTTTGAGAGCGTAAACATAATACACAAACAGAGAATGTAGAAGATTAATGGTCATTTTTGATCTGTATGTTTGACTGTTTTGTTTCCCAAATCCAGCCTGGAATTGTGGACAAAAGCAAAATAAATCTTTAGTTGTGGGTCTGTGGGGCTAAAATGTCATCAAATGGTGGTCTTCTGTGGCTCAAATTTTGAATTAATAGTGGGCCCTGGTATGAAAAAGTTTGAAAACCCCTGCCCTATGAATAGAAATTGTACTATATAATAAACTAAATAATTACACTAGACTACTGGTATATATACAGTATATAAACTGGCCCACATAAGTTCGGAAACCTAACTTTGGTTATTATTTCCTTCGCCTTATTAATACCGATTGGTATTGTATCTAATATCGTTTTAATCATTGATTAATCACCTTTACAACAAGCTATGACTCGTAGAGATCAGACATTTCTGGAATGAGTTACACTGATAAACCTGTGGGTTGGCCAGTTTATATTCAATCAATATAGCAAGCATACAGCATTATAGGAATCAATCAACCTATATATAGTAGATAATCACTGGCCAATAATTTACTTGAGATGCTCTTCGATCCCTGTAGTGTAGACGAGTCATGTACTATGCACTTTATTTTAACTGCAATGATGAGTCTGCACAAACAAGTATTTCACCCAATGTGATGATGTGACAATAAAGTTGGATTCCGATTCTTTGCCATCTGTGCTTCAACAGATCTGAAGTGTATTGAATGAATGTATAGATCCTTCATGGATTACTGAACTAATGTGATTCATACAGTGCTTTATGAATGTAAATACCAACGGACGTGCCAAGCAGGTATTTGGACTTAGAAATTAACTCAGAAACGGACACTCTTAACCCTTTAGTGTACTGAACGCGTTTTGGTGTTCTAAGCATTATGTTTTAACTATTGAAAAATAGCAGATCTACAAGCTCATAGCGCGCCACCGAGTGGCGCGATATGAGCTTGTAGATCTGTTTTTTTTTTTTTTTTATTGTGAAAATGAAAAATCTAAGAATATATTCTATTTGACACCTGATTGTAGTTTCTGACACTAGATTCTAGTTTCTGACTAGTTTCTAGTTTCTGATGCTAGCTTCTGACAGATTCTAGTTCCTCTGAAATCTATGTTCCTGTGTCAGTGATGCTCAACATATTTCATGCCAAGGACCACCAGAATTATCTATATTTGGCTGCGGACCCCCCATCTGAAAACATGTTGTTCTAGGGATCCCCCAGAAGCAAAGATTTGAGTTAAAACGTTTTTACAATTTTTCAAAAAAATATCAGAGCTACAAGCTCACAGCGCGCCACTTGGTGGCGCGCTGTGAGCTTGTAGGTCTGATATTTTTCAATAGCTTAAGTTTAACATAATGCTTTGGACACCAAAACGCGTTCATACACAAAGTTTTAAAGGAGGGGAAAAAAGAGCTAGCTTCATGCATGCTCTGTATGTCCTACTGCTGAAGATATGATTGAACTGAACTGAACTGAAATATTACGGTGAAATTACAGAAGTGACAATAAAACATAAATTAAAGATAGAAACGTACCTAAGCACTTGTGGGTGATAGTAGGCAACTTGTCCAGAAGTGGGTGATGCTTGCTGTGGGAAATGCAGTCAAGGGCTGTACATTTAGTTCAGGGTTTTCAACCTTTTTGACTCCAGGGACCACCATTTATTCAGTATTTGAGCCACGGACCACCATTTGATTACATTTCCACACCAAAGACCTAAAATTATAGAATTCCTTTGATTTCGTCCACAATTCCAGGCTGTATTTTGCCAACAAAACAGTGTGAACTTGAAGTGGTGCTAATTCAGATGATGAATATTTTAACTCTTGAGAGTGTGAAAATGAAACCAAATGGACCCGCAAGGGTCCATTTGGTTTCATTTTTACATTCTCAAGAGTTACATCTGGTTACCAACTTTCCATCATTTAGCCTGGGGACCACCTGGTCCCTTCTCAAGGACCACTGGTGGTCCCCGGACCACCTGTTGAAAACCCCTGATTTAGTTAGACATTTAAAGGTAGGGGAAAAAACTGTTAAAATGCTCTATTATAAGGTGTGCAGATCATATATGAAGTTTCCCCCTCCCCCACGTTAGCAGATAATAAAAGTATATAAAAGTTCCCCAGGTGGAGGGTGAATTCTCCTCCAATCAGGATCGAGCAGCAGGTTCACATAGTGTAGCTACTCTTGGGCGCCCCTAGTGCACCAGGCTGGTACTACACCATGAATTTCAAATCACTTCCCTTAGCTTTAATAAGATGTGTACAATAGAGAATTATCACCAGGCTTGCCTAATACAGAACAGGGTTCGGTTCGGCAACCTTTTTGAATGTACATGGAATGCCAATAGTCAGTGCGCAGTGTGGCATGTCAACATTAGACTGAATTCTGAAAGCTCATACAAATAAAAAACAGATCATTTCTTCTTCTGGGCTGTTTTATTTAACATCAGGACACTGTAATCATCATTTGGAATTTTTTACACAGCTCAGTTGGAATTAATGTAGCATTGTAGGCAGGATTTTAGCATGAATTTGAGAGAGCCTTATTTATGATCATTTAAAATCCTGTCTCATACGCATGCCAGTGTGTCAGCAATGATCACCCATCACCGTGCCAATGTTGGCACCCCAAAGTTGCCTATATGCTTAATATAGAAATGTTTGCTACTTTGTTTCAACAATCACGATAACAACGTAATGGAAACGGTGTAGCCAAAATGTATCCACAACCCCGGAGCTGGCATCCTCGGCAGCTGCTATGGTCTGGTTACTACATTTAAAAAATGAATCAGATTTATGTATCTCCATGCAGCAAGTAACTACCGGTATAGTTTTACAGCGGCCTTCCCAGTACAGTCCTCCTCGGGCTCTGGTTCCTGGTTCTACCCGACTCCAGTCCGCTGCGCTGCCTGACACACGATCCACAGCCCGGGGCAGGTCTACAGCCCTGCTCCGGTGCTTATAGACTGGTTATAAGCAGTGGACGGGTGGATAGGCTACACCGGTCCCTGGATGGATCTACCGGTATCTAGACAGCGGCTAGGTCGAACATCACACAAAGCTGCATGTCAATCTATTTCACAGAAAACTCATAAAAGGATACAATAAAATCCCCCCCGGACCGCCGGGGGTCCAGATGGTTGAAGACCACTTTGATCCTCTCCGCAGCCCGAGACATCTTCCTTCTGTGTCCGGGTTTAGCAGCACTAGAACTGGGCTGTAGGTCACTGTCTGTGGCTCTGTCTGTCTGTCTGTGGTCTCGTCAAACGGTCCACTAGCAGATCACACTATTACATGATCACTACACTAGTGAAATGGAACATCTAGGTCAGGAGTCACACAATAACATTCAAGTTGAGCCGTGTCTACCTTCTATCCAGTAGGGGGCGCCACACAACAACTTAACAGATTGAATTGCTATATAGAGCTTTAATAGAAGTTTGTTTTAGAACTGTGTCAAATGTCACAGGTGCAGAATAGATATATATATTCAATTCATTTAGTGATGCATTTTTAATGAGGATTATAGTTCTTTTAAACAGGCATACTCCCCTTTGAACAGAGAGATTGATTAATTAAAATTAATCAATACATGTTAACACTCTCAAGAGTTAAAATATTCATCTAAATTGGCCCAAGTCTAATTAGAAAATGTAGAAGATTAATGGTCATTTTGATCTGTATGTTTGACTGTTTTGTTTCCCAAATCCAGCCTGGAATTGTGGACCAAAAAACAAAATAAATCTTTAGTTTTGGGGTCTGTTGGGGCTAAAATGTCACCAAATGGTGATCCTCCGTGGCTCAAAATTCTGAATGAATAGTGGGCCCTGGGATCAAAAAGGTTGAAAACCAGTGCTTTTAATCATAGCGTGATACCAGCGGCCCCCTACGGGTCGTGGCCCACCGGGAGACCTCCCTGTATGATACCAGCCCCCCTACGGGTCGTGGCCCACCGGGAGACCTCCCTGTATGATACCACCAGGCCCCTACGGGTCGTGGCCCACCGGGAGACCTCCCTGTATGTTACCAGCGGCCCCCTACGGGTCGTGGCCCACCGGGAGACCTCCCTGTATGATACCAGCGGCCCCCTACGGGTTGTGGCCCACCGGGAGACCTCCCTGTATGTTACCAGCGGCCCCCCTACGGGTCGTGGCCCACCGGGAGACCTCCCTGTATGATACCACCAGGCCCCCTACGGGTCGTGGCCCACCGGGAGACCTCCCTGTATGATACCAGCGGCCCCCTACGGGTCGTGGCCCACCGGTAGACCTCCCTGTATGATACCAGCGGCCCCCTACGGGTCGTGGCCCACCGGGAGACCTCCCTGTATGATACCAGCGGCCCCCTACGGGTCGTGGCCCACCGGGAGACCTCCCTGTACGATGCCACCGGCCCCCTACGGGTCGTGGCCCACCGGGAGACCTCCCTGTATGATACCACCGGCCCCCTACGGGTCGTGGCCCACCGGGAGACCTCCCTGTATGATACCAGCCCCCCTACGGGTCGTGGCCCACCGGGAGACCTCCCTGTACGCCCAATGGTCAATCCGACCCTGTAAGGAGATGGGAGAGAGAAACTTTATGACACACTATATGCAAATATAGGTCAACTGCCCTGTGTACATTCTACACCGGCCTGGGGGTCAGTGACCTTACTGACATGAAGGGCTGTGTGTGTGTGTGTGTGTGTGTGTGTGTGTGTGTTTAGATAGTAATTCTCCTCAGTTTTGTACTAGGGAGAATTACTGTACAATTCAAGTACTACAGCGAATCTGAAACACTGATTGGACACACTAGTTAAGAATACACTTGTTTACAATAAATGGACAACTTGTTCATTTCATTAGGACATTCCAATACGTACAAAATAATTAGCCTAATTCAGTAAAGTAAGAATCAGCAAATCATGGAGGTAAAATCATAGTGGAGGCAAAAAGGGAAAAGAGAAATGTAAAAAGAGGAGGGGTGTGGGGCATTATATATATACATTTTTTTTTTGTTTTACAGAGGCCAGTTTTGGCAGTTTAGATTTGCAGGCATCATAGGTGCCCTTTGATTTGACGGAGTCAACACGCCTTTATGACTAAAGTCTATTATTCTGAAATCCGTTTGATCTTATTTTGAAGTAGAGTGCCCGGCCGGATGTTACCCCGTCATGGCGGCGGGAGTTGACGAGCAGCATTGACTGACTGTAGAGAGAGAGAGAGAGAGGCGGAGGGAGGGAGAGAGGGAGAGTCGTCAGAATGCGGCCAGCAGCAGCCTGAGCCTGCAGCTCCTCCTCCGGGTCCACAACACACACATCCTCTCGTCTTTTTGGACGCTAGTCTAGTCAGTCGAAAACTTGCGTCCTGCTCTCGCCAAAGAAGAAGAAGAACTAGTAGTAGTTGTAGTGGTGGTGAGGGTTTAGGACCGAGGAGAGGAGAGAGAGAGGAGAGGAGTTAGGACCGAGGAGAGGAGAGAGAGGGCCGAGCAGGCATGGAGGAATCTTCTTCTTCTTAATGCTTTGCAGCTGCTTGTTTTTCAGCGTGAAAAACAGCAACAGAGCGAAGAGCGTCTGGACACACTGTAGCTGTGTCGTTTCTTTGGAGACATTGTAGGCAGCTGTATCGTTTGGATACAGTGGATCTGTGTCGTTTGGACACATTGTAGCTGTGTGTCTCGTTTTGTTTGGATACATCGTTGCTATAAACGCTGCTGCTGGTGGTGGTTGTTGGGGAGAAGCAGCAGCGACCCAGCCAGCCACAGCCAGCCCGAGGAAGCTGCTCCTCGCTCGGCGTGGAGGTAGGAGGTGGACCGTAGAGCAGAGGACGGGCATCCGGAGCATCCGGGCCTCCGAGGAGGGGAAGCCAGGCGAGCAGATAGCCGAGGAGGAGGACCCTAGGACTGGACTGGGAGTCTACCTTCTTGAAACAACGATCATCTTGTAAGGTATGTTTAGAACACGCTTTTTCTCTTCTGTTCTGGCTGTTACCTAACAGCCGATCCCTGTCGCTACTGCTGCAATGAAATTGAAATGTCAATACAGTAAAGTGAAAGTGCTATCAGTGTGTTTTTGTACCGTATCTTTCCTCTTTTCTGTGCATTTTTGGCATCTATCTATCTATCTATCTATCTATCTATCTATCTATCTATCTATCTATCTATCTATCTATCTATCTATCTATCTATCTATCTATCTATCTCCTGTATGCAGCGCGGCGTTAGCTTGCTCTGTAGTTTGAAATACCGTTATGTTGTGATCGATGCCGTGATGTTTGTTGACAAAACGTGCGACTGGCTGTGCCTAAAATTCCTGCGTACCGTTTTATTTTATTTTGACAACACCTTCCTGGGTAGAACCAGATGTCAACACACAGTTAAAACCCTAAAAAAATAAAATAGAACCAAAACACAGCAGGCAACACCTTTTGTCTTTTAGTTCAATTTCTACACTAGCTGGATTCACTCTTAGGAGGCATTTTTGCAGGCATGTTGTTTATTATTGACATGCAGGCTTGTTGCTGCACTCATTCATTCATTCATTCATTCATTCATTCATTCATTCATTCATTCATTCATTCATTCATTCATTCAAAAACACCCACTACAGCGGTGTTTTTTTATTTCATACCAGGGCCCACTATTTATTCAGAATTTGAGCCACGGAGGACCAAACTAAAGATTTGTTTTGTTTTGGGGTTTTTTGTCCACAATTCCAGGCTGGATTTGGGGAAACAAAACAGTCAAACATACAGATCAAAATGACCATTAATCTTCTACATTTTCTCTAGTTGTGTAGACTTGGGCTAATTCACATGATGAATGAATTTTAACTCTTGAGAGTGTTTCATGTTTACACTCTCAGAGAATTGCATCAGGTTAACCATTTTTCCATTATTTAGCCTGCATAGGGACCACCTGAAATCCTCTCAGGGACCACTGGTTGAAACCCACTGGGATATACCAATAAAGCTTACACTTGTTTACAATAGCAGGCAACTTGTTTTGACATTTTGCACAAGTGTTTGCACCATAAAGCCAAACCTCAAGGCTTTAAACAGATGATAATCTGTTGTGATTGTTCGTTAAATCTGGGAAGCAGCTGTGATATTTCATTTGAACTGATAACGACGACACCACGGCTGCTAATAATTATTATTATAATAATTAATGTGGCTGCTACTGCTGTCCATCAGGCCCGGATGTAACATTTTCCAATTGGTGGGCGGGGGCAGGAGAAAATGTTATGGGTGCGGCTTCATAACATTTTCTGTTACAGGGCTTTTATTAGTCAAGTAAAGCATCAATATTAACATCAGTTGTTGTTGTTGAAGTTGCAACAGACACGCAGCATGCATAAAGCTAAAGGTCTGACTCAGAGAGTTTTCTGTTTTCAATGATGAAATGCTGTTGGTTTAGTTGTGACACAGCTGTAGTTAGTTAGTAGCAGTAATAGTGTTTCCAATTCTAATTATATGCAATTTGAAATATCTTTGAAATTTGGGTTGTTTTGCATGCCATCATGTTTAGTGGGGCAGTCAGGACATTTAGGGGGGCATTGCCCCCCCCCCCCCCCCCCCCCATGCCCATGCCCTCATCCAGCCCTGCGGTTCATATATCTGGAAAGTGTGATTAACTTTGTTGAATTCCAAAGCAGTGAACAGCAAACACTACTGTGGGCTGCTGTAGAAGTCAAATTAATTAAGTCTTAATTTAAATTGACCTTGCCATAGCTTTTGAAATGCCACAACTTTATTTTTTTTGACTAAAATACCTCAATATCAATATTGTACAAATATTGTGAGGTTAATTGGCTGCCTGTTGCATTCACAAAATGTTACATAAATAATCATCAGTAGTGCTCCTAAAAATAAGATTCTATTATATTTGGGGGCTGTACTATTTGAAATTCAATGTTCTTTTTCCACAAATCAGTCTTGAAAAACGGGGGTCAACAGCTGGAGATGTCTAATACTTTGTCATATTGGTTCATATTGTTATCGGCAATTGCTGTATTGTATTGGAAAAGTATCAGTATCGGCCATTAATTGTCATTATCAGGCAATATTGGTATTGGCAAATATACCAGTCTAACCAGTGATCAGACACAGGGGTAAGGGGTTGACACTATGGTGAATATACCAGTCTAACCAGTGATCAGACACAGGGGTAAGGGGTTGACACTATGGTGAATATACCAGTCTAACCAGTGATCAGACACAGGGGTAAGGGGTTGACACTATGGTGAATATACCAGTCTAACCAGCGGGTAGTTCTGTGACCCACAAGATTAATATCTTGCACAGGGTATTAGTCAAGTAAAGCATCAATAATAACATCAGTTGTTGTTGAAGTTGCAACAGACACGCAGCATGCATAAAGCTAAAGGTCTGACTCAGAGAGTTTTCTGTTTTCAATGATGAAATGCTGTTGGTTTAGTGGTGACACAGCTGTAGTTAGTTAGTAGCAGCAGTAGTGTTTCACATCATTTTAAATATAAGCACTTGAAATATCTTTGAAATTCAGTTTTGCATGCCATAAATGTTTGGTGGGGCAGGCAGGGCATTTAGGGGGGCATCGGCCCCCCATGCCCATGACTAGATCCGGCTCTGGGTGAATATAATGTTGGGACATGTGCACATTTGAGTGAGGAGTCTGCTACTTCTGTCTGGTTGGTGGACTTAATATAAGACCCTTTTTTAGATTTAGATCACATTCCCAGGGGGTCCTTGAGTGTGTAATTTGTGGTTTTAATTTAGCAGTGAGCCCAGTGTCTCTGATGCCCACTGTGCTTCTCCTTGTGGATAGGAGGAAGGGCTGTCTTATCGCACTGGTTTTCAGCCTTTTTCAAACCAGGGCCCACCATTTATTCAGCATTTTAGCCACGGAGGGACCACCACTTGATGCTGAGTTTAGTCTCTCGGACCCGTAAGCTAGGATTTTCAAGTTTTTAAAGAGATAAACTGGTAAAACGTTGGTCAAAATAACAACTAACTCTCCTACAGTTTTCTAATATTGTGTAAAATCTTGAAAATTAGGCAATTCAGATGTTTAAATATGACCAAATGGACCCGTGAGGTGCCATTTGGTTTCATTTTACCAAATGGACCCGTTTAACGCTCTCAAGAGTTACAGCTCTATAAGGGTCCGTTTTTGTTACCGACTGTCCATCAATAAGCCTGAGAATTGGGGACCGCCTAGAATCCTCTCAGGGACCACTGGTGGTCCCTAGACCACCCGTTAAAAACCCTGTCTTACTGAGAACACATGTAGCCCTAAAATCACACATAGAACCCCAGAAATCTTCTGAATGTCATTTGGGGCGAAGTGTCCCTTTAAGAACACATGTAAAGTATCTGCAATCTACATTGTCCTTGATATAGGATACATAGGTGTGTGTGTGTGTGTGTGTGTGTGTGTGTGTGTGTGTGTGTGTGTGTGTGTGTGTGTGTGTGTGTGTGTGTGTGTGTGTGTGTGTGTGTGTGTGTGTGTGTGTGTGTGTGTGTGTGTGTGTGTGTGTGTGTGTGTGTGTGTGTGTGTGTGTGTGTGTGTGTGTGTGTTGTTCAGGTATAATGAACATCCCTCTCAAAGGCTTGCGGCTCTATTGACCCACATGGAGATCCAGGCTGGCTGCTGGTCGCGCTTTAGTGGTCCTCCAGGGAAAAGCTAATTATACTGACCCCAACCACCTTATTTCTCTGACCAACCCCCCCTTCTCTTTCTTTATCTCTCTTACTCAGGGGCGGATATAACCTTTCCCAATTCGAGGGGGGCAGGAGAAATCGCCTGCCCCCCTCGCCCGTGGCGCGAAACTCCACGGGTGATAAAGTCGCACCCATACCATTTTCATTTAAATTCTTTAGTTCTGTGACCCACAGGATTTATATCTTGTACAGGACTTTTATTAGTCAAGTAAAGCATCAATAATAACATTAGTTGTTGTTGAAGTTGCAACAGACACGCAGCATGCATAAAGCTAAAGGTCTGACTCAGAGAGAGAGTTTTCTGTTGTCAATGATGAAATGCTGTTGGTTTAGTGGTGACGCAGCTGTAGTTAGTTAGTAGCAGTAGTAGTATTGCTTCAATTCATTTTAAATGTACGCACTTTAATTTGAAATATCTTGGGTTGTTTTGCGTGCCATTGTGTTTGGTGGGGCAGTCAGGGCATTTAGGGGGGCATTGCCCCCCCCCATGCCCATGCCTAGATCCGCTCTCCCTCTCTCTCAATCAATGAAAGATGGAATGTCATGATTTGTGTATTTTGTGTGTTTTTATGCACAATAGTGAAACCTTCCTAGTCGACCGTGCAAATGAAAAGAAAAAAAAATCAATATATAGTGCCATCATATGATCAGCCCCTCCCCTAACTCCTCCCACTAATTTAGCTATTGATTAATCACCTCATCATCTAATCACTGGAGCTTTTGTGATTAATCATTATCATTTTCTCACTTAATGGTAACCATAGATTTTCCAGTGTCATGTGTAACTAAGCTAAAGATAACTGGTCCATCTCTTGTAGCTGTTATTAGGATTTCTGTTTATTATTTAGTGTTTAGTCTATGCCATTTTGAGTCAATTGTTTTTCGCTATTTGAATTTAAATGATTAATTCTATGACTAATTGGCTTATTGACTCTCTAGACCCAAATGATTGCATATTAAGGCTGTGGTGATTGGTAATGGTTTTGCACCTGGGTGGAAATACGGCTTTTACCAGGCCTAGCCTGGAGAATGTCTCAGAGTGAAGCTGTTTATTTGTAAATGCACTGGAATTATGAAGTAAAATGCAAACAAAACAGGAGTTCAACTGGTGGACACTTGACAATGATTCTTTGCCGGCGTACAGCCCAAGTCTGGGTGCATCAGTGAGTTTTGTCTGTTTGTTTGAAAGCTGACATAGATGATAGTTACCGTAATTTCCGGACTATAAACCGCTATTTTTTTCACATGCTTTTGACACTGCGGCTTAAACAACGGTGCGGCCAATCTATGGATTTTTACAGGTAACAGGGGTTTTCAACAGGTGGTCCCATAGGGTTCCAGGTGGTCCCCAGACTAAATGATGGAACGTTGGTTAACCAGATGTAACACTTAGAGAGCGTAAAAACGAAACCAAATGTTTCATGTTTACACTCTCAAGAGTTATGATATTCGCCATCTAAATTAGCTCCACTTAATTGATAAGTCATATGTCATGTTCATTTTGGTCTCATTTTGATGTTTTGCTTCTTTTGTTTGCAAAAATCCATCCTGGAATTGTGAACAAAACCAAAAGAAATCTTTAGTTTTGGGGTCTGTGGGGTGAAGATGTTGGTATCAAAAAGGTTAAAAAACCACTGCTCTAACATGAAGCTTATTGCCTGGTGCGGCTTATAGTCAGGTGCGGCTTATAGTCCGGAAATTACGGTACACATGTACAGTAGCAACTGCAAAGCTAAATATGACATAATAATTATTATAAGAACAAAACGCCACATAAGAACGAAGCGAGGTACGAAGAAAATGGTACTGGGCTTCGCGCCACGGGCGATGAAGCCGGCCCCATACCATTTTCTCCTGCCCCCCCCCCCCAAATGAGAAAGGTTACATCCGCCCCTGCTCTCTCATGTCTATTTGGTTCCATCAGCTTCAGTCAGCACTATGACACTATGACATGACAGGACTGTTGAAAGCAGCAGAGAGCAGACAGGTCATATCATATTATATCATAGCTTTCATATTGATCATTCTGTGCATTAGGAGGAGGCCCTCTGTGATGATGGCATCATCACACACACACACACACACACACACACACACACACACACACACACACACACACACACACACACACACACACACACACACACACACACACACACACACACACGTTCAATATTTTTTCTACATTTAGATAATTAAAAATAAATTAATCCAGATGTTTAAATGTAATTTAACTCGTGAGAGCGTAAAAATGATACCAAATGGACCCGTAATGGTCCATTTGCTATCATTTTACGCTCTCAAGAGTTACGGATCTATAAGGGTCCATTTGTTTACCAACTGTCCATCCTTTAGCTGCATGGGGACCACCTGGAATCCTCTCAGGGACTGGTGGTCCCCGGACCACTGGTTGAAAACCGCTGCACTAGTAGGAGAAGGAGAAACTAGGAGCATTCTAGAAATAGAGCGATCATAGCAGGTAGTAGGACTCATGGGAAGAGAGAGAGAGAGAGAGAGAGAGAGAGAGAGAGAGAGAGAGAGAGAGAGAGAGAGAGAGAGAGAGAGAGAGAGAGAGAGAGAGAGAGAGAGAGAGAGAGAGAGAGAGAGAGAGAGAGAGAGAGAGAGAGAGAAGAGAGAGAGAGAGAGAGAGAGAGAGAGAGAGAGAGAGAGAGAGAGAGAGAGAGAGAGATCTTTCTTGTCCGTCGTTAAATATCGCCCGCGTCGCTTCGCGCCACGGTCGATGAAGCCATTTTCATGTCTTTTCTCAAAGTAAACATCAGACACATTGCATTTTTCTTTTTTTATTTAACAGAACATTTTTACAGTAAAATGGTCTCTGAGCCAGTGTGACACAGTTATACCGTAAATGTGCAAAGGAAAGGGGAAACAACAATTTTCGATTTGACTTTTTTTTTTACATTGAACAAATCCTGAAACCTCGATTTCGTGAAGCCCATCCCTATGCCTGTCTGTCTGTCTGTCTGTCTGTCTGTCTGTCTGTCTGTCTGTCTGTCTGTCTGTCTGTCTGTCTGTCTGTCTGTCTGTCTGTCTCCATGTCTGTTTGTCTCCATGTCTGTTTGTCTGTCTCTATGTCTGTCTGGTCTGTCTCTCTGTCTGTCTGTCTGTCTGTCTGTCTGTCTTGTCTTTACGTCTCTTGACAGTGATCTATGTCCAGACTAACGGCTCATTTATTCAGTTGTCTTTCAGACAAATTGTCTCCTTGTGTCTGGCGCTGTCCTTGTCCATCTCTCATTCTTTCTCTCTTGCTTTGCTCTGTGTTGTATTTTTGGGTCTGTTTGACCTTGTTCCTACCTCCTACCCAATAGGTAATATAATATTACTTTTTCTGAAGGGTCAAGGGTTCAAGGTTCAAGGTTTTTTATTTGTCACTCCAGTATACGTCAGGACATAATACAGGGATGAAATAGCGTTTCCATTTTCCACAGTGCAATAAGACAATAGTCAAGACAATAGACAGTGCAATACGACAATAGTCAAGACAATAGACAGTGCAATAAGACAATAGTCAAGACAATAGACAGTGCAATAAGACAATAGACAGTGCAATAAGACAATAGTCAAGACAATAGACAGTGCAATAAGACAATAGACAGTGCAATAAGACAATAGACAGTGCAATAAGACAATAGACAGTGCAATATGACAGACAGCTAGACAGGACATAGGTGTGATAAAGTGGCATCTTTACTTGACATAAGTCAAGTAAAGATATTACTCTCCTAAACAATATTGCTCAAGACTGTTCCTACCCTATACCTGATTGATTGAATGAATAGCTGTTTTTTTTGTGGCAGCTTGTAGATTTACAGTACAATTCCAGCACAACTCAATACTTAGACTGATAAATGAATTGACAAACCAGTTAAACATTACACTTGTTTACAATGGCAGCCACCCTGTTGATTTAATCAAATTCACTTCCATAAAGTCAGAGGCAGCAGATCATAGTGCGTTGGAGTTATAGTGTGTTTGTGTTCACTGACTGAGGATAAGATGCTCATTATTATCTGTAGCTTGTAGCTTGTAGCTTGATTGTCAATTACATGTGCAGTGCGGGCGCAAGTACTGTAATCGGTTTGGTCGGGATCAGGGTAGTGGGAGCAAACTCTTGTTGGTTGATTAGTTGATGATGTAATTGAGATACTCAGGCCCAGGGGGGGGGGGCAGGAGAAAATGGTATGGGTGCGGCTTCATCGCCTGTGGCGATACCATTTTCTGTTACAGGACTTTTATTAGTCAAGTAAAGCGTCAATAATAACATCAGTTGTTGTTGAAGTTGCAACAGACACGCAGCATGCATAAAGCTAAAGGTCTGACTTAGAGTTTTCTGTTTTCAATGATTAAATGCTGTTGGTTTAGTGGTGACACAGCTGTAGTTAGTTAGTAGCAGTAGTAGTGTTTCAAATCATTTTAAATATAAGTACTTTAATTTGAACTATTTTTGAAATTTGGGTTGTTTTGCATGCCATCATGTTTGGTGGGGCAGTCAGGGCATTGAAAGCGATGAAAGCGAGTTGCGTTAAATCTAATAAGCGATTGGTCGGTTGTGGGCGGGCCATTGATTGGCACGATGGATTAGAGGGAGAGGTAATTAAGATGTCTAAAGTATTATCACACGTATTATGGCTTGTCTAGTCTGTCTGTCTGTCTTTCTTTCTCTGTCTCTCTCTCTCTCTCTCTCCCTTCATTTCACTGGTGGTGCCACACGTCCCGGATTTTCCTGATTGTCCCGAATTTTCATGGTCTGTCCAGGAAAAAATAAAATAAATCTTGGACACTTGAATGTCCCAGATTTTTATACATGGTCAAAAGTATATATATTATATATATATTTTTTTTTTTCTTTTTTTTTTTTACATTGCCAAAACTAGAGAGCACAACTAACCTGACTTGCGTCACTCAGTCTCAGATCAGTATGATAGTCCTATTAAATTGTAGCGTGCCTGTACGTACCTGTGTTGCCAACTTGGCACATTTGTCTCTATATTTACTCTCTTTTCCAGACCCCACTACCGCCAAAATTAGTTAAAAAACTCCTGAATCTAAATCTGTTCATCTCAAGATCACTGAGATGAGAAAAACACGTCGCTTCCGACCAAAAGGCCGATGATAGGCCGTCGATTGGATGGTCAAAATGTCCAGGATTTTTGTCAGACACATGTGGCAACCCTACATTTCACATATTGGCTTATTTCAGTTCCCATTGATGATTACTATATGTCTACGTTTCCTATCAATACCATGCAGCTTTAAAGTGTTTGAAAAGGCTGAATGTATGATCTATTAGAAGTTGAAAAGTATTGAATCTCTCAGAGTACTGGTTCCTATTGATTTCGCACACAAGCGAAGCGATGGCATCATTTGTTCTGGTTCCAGTATGCTGTAGAACAAAACGTCTCTGCCTTACATCTTGGCGACCAAAACAGCGTTGCCGTTGACGACGCCGATGCCAGAAGCTGTGTTCCTTCTCTCTGTTATGTTATGTTATGTCCCATCTCATACGCTCCTCTCTCCTTTTATACCGTTCTCAACTGAAAAATAACTGAAAAAATTCAAAGATTTTTGCCATATATTCCACCGTTTTCAAAAAATCAGACATACAAGCTCACAGCGCGCCACTACCGTGGCGCGCTGTGAGCTTGTAGGTCTGATATTTTTCGATAACTAAAGTGACGCCAATAATGCTAAGTAATGCTAATGAGTAAGTATTGTTAATAATGCTGAGTAATGCTAATAATGCTCGGTAATGCAGTAATGATAATTATGCAAGTAATGCTGAGTATTGTTAATGCTAAGTAAGTAATACTAATAATGCTAAGTAATGCTAAATATAAGCATTGTTAACAATGCTAAGTAATGCTAATGCTAAGTCTTTTAATAATGCCAATAATACTAATAATGTAATGTAAGTAAGTAATACTGGTAATGCTAAGTATTGCTAACTATCAGTAAGTAAGGCTAATAATGCTAAGTAATGCTAATGCTCAGTATTGCTAATGATGCTAAGTAATGCTAACAAATAATGCTAGGTAATGCTAATAATGCTAAGTGATGCTAATAATGCTAGTAGTAACTCTATAGAACACCCAGAGGCGTTCCCACCCAGACTGTATTATCAGTGTTTTTCTGTTTCCCGCTGTCAGCTGCAGAAGTTCTAGTTCTGCTGTGTAGCATCGTGTCCCACGGGCCACCACTTTTTATGTAACTCACACACTTATGAAACGCTGCATTGATTGGGGTGGCATATATGGAGAGAGAGAGAGGGGGAAAGAGAGAGAGTCCATACCCATTTAGAACTGATACCGGGGTTCTAGTTTCTGACACTGGATTTTAGTTTCTGACACTGGATTTTAGTTTCTGACACTAGATTCTAGCTTCTGACACTAGATTCTAGTTTCTGGTGCAGATTCTAGCTTCTGACACTAGATTTAGCTTCTGACGCTAGTTCTAGTTCTGACGCTAGATTCTAGTTTCTGACACTAGATTCTAGCTTCTGACACTAGATTCTAGCTTCTGACGCTAGATTCTAGCTTCTGACGCTAGATTCTAGTTTCTGACACTAGATTCCAGTTTCTGACACTAGATTTAGCTTCTGACGCTAGATTCTAGTTTCTGACGCTAGATTCTAGCTTCTGACGCTAGATTCTAGCTTCTGACGCTAGATTCTAGTTTCTGACGCTGGATTCCAGTTTCTGAGACTGGATTATATTTTCTGAACTAGATTCTAGTTTTCTGAACCTAGATTCTAGTTTCTGAACCGAGATTCTAGTTCTGAACCGAGATTCTAGTTCTGACACGAGTTTCTAGTTTCTGACACGAGATTCTAGTTTCTGAGACTAGGTTCTAGTTTTGAGACAGACTAGGTTCTAGTTTTTGAGACAGCTAGTTTCTAGTTTCTGACACTATATTCTAGTTTCCAACGCTAGATCAGTTTCCGACATTAGCTTCTAGTTTCCAACAATAGAAACAGTAATAGTTTCTGACAATAAATCCTATTTTCTGACCCTAGATTCTAGCTCCCGAAGCTAGATTCTATGTTTCTGAAGCTAGATTATAGTTTCTGAAGCTAGATCTGTTTCTGAGAGCTAGATTCTGTTTACGACACTAGATTCCAGTTTTCAACACCAAGATTCTAATTTATCTGAAAAATCTGCAAACATATTTACAAGAATATGTTTCAAAGATTTGTGCAACATTCTCACGATTTTTTTTAAAAAAAATATCATATCTACAAGCTCACCAGCGCGCACTGAGTGGCGCGCTGTGAGCTTGTAGATCTGATATTTTTGAATATCCAAAGTACACTGAAAGGCGTCCCCATACAAAATGTCTTAATTTGTTATGAAAGCAGTTGGAGAGTACTATGGTATTCTTGTTCTCTCTCTCTCTCCCCGTAAATCTCTGATCGTATTTTGTTGGTTCGCCCAAAGGAAGAGTCTCTGTCAACCTCTCTGTCCTTCTCTTGTACACAGCAAGTTGCTCAGAGGCACAGTGGTTGGATCGCAACCACAAGGTTGCAAGTTCGAACCCTGTGGGCTCTCCCAGAGTTGGTGTTGATCAATGTGTCCCTGAGCAAGACAGTTAAAGAACAGCTTTGTTGTTTTTCTTCCAACCAAGGTTCATGTTTTATGCTGTTATTAGAGAAAGTAAAAGATTGGTGTAAATTGTTTTACATTCCTTGATTTCTTTAGTTTAGGGGTTTTAGGTGGGCATTCCACATGGCCCTAAATACATTTTGAAGCGATTTCTTTTTTTCTTATTATCTACTAAGTCCTCATTAAACCCCAGGAAATTATAACTGGCCACAGAAGTTGACAGGATCTGCTGAATGTGAAGGAGGCAGCACAGCGCACTGTACTTTACACACTCCATATACACCCACTCCAGGGCTTGACACTAACACTTGCCCGCTTGCCGGGGCAAGTAAAAAAATGGTGGGGCAAGTGAAGACTGCTACCTGGTTGCCCGATCGGGGCAAGTGTGCAACTTAGTGCACTATAACACAACACAAGATAAATTTGTCTTGAAGTCAGTCATTGCACTCTGCCTCTGTGTCTTTCCCTGCTTTCTAGATATCCACAATTCCAGGCTGGATTTGGGAAACAAAACAGGCAAATTAACATACACATCAAAATGACCTAATCTTCTACATTCTCTAGTTGTGTAGACCTGGGCTAATTATGATGAATTTTAACTCTTGAGAGTGTAAAAATGAAACCAAATGGACCCGCAAGGGTCCATTTGGTTTCATTTTTACATTCTCAAGAGTTACATCTGGTTAACCAACTTAACTGGGGACCACCTGGAACCCTCTCTGTTGAAAACCCCTGGTTTAAAGCACCCAAGTAGGAAGTAAACTTAAATGCAAAATTTACAATATATTTTTGGGGGGCAAGTGACCATGACCTGAGGGCAAGTAGAAACCTGACTTCACTTGCCCGATGGGGCAAGTGCCTCGGAGACCTTAGTGTCAACCCCTGCACTCCACAAAACAAAACAGTCCAACATACAGATCAAAATGACCATTAATCTTCTACATTCTCTAGTTGTGTAGACTTGGGATTCACATGGTGAATGTTTTAACTCTTGAAAGCTGTGAGAGTGTAAAAGAGTGTATACATGAAACCAAATGGACCCGCAAGGGTCCATTTGGTTTCATGTTTACACTCTCTTTTACACTCTCACAGTTACACAACTTTCCATCATTTAGCCACGGGACCACCTGGTACTCTCTCAAGGACCACTGGTGGTCCCCAGACCACTGTGATGTATACAACGGGTATCGGTGGTGGTATACCGCTGTTGTATCCGTATCGTTCAGGCTCCATTATAAATGTTGAGTAGGGGTCCCCAGCATGTAGAAACTGATGTCTAACTGGTTTCTAACATAAAACCTGTTCAATACCCAACATGTCAGGGTTGAGGGTTCACATTCTGACAAATGGACTGCATAGGTTTAAAGTAATTGTTGCGGAAATGTGGAATGTGACAGACAGGCATGGAAATGCTCTCAAGTGTTGCCAACTTGACACACTTGTCACTATATTTAGCTTTTTCCCAGACCCCTCCTAGTGCCAAAATTAGTGGAAAAACTCCTGGCGGAAAATCTAGTGCTTTTTTTTGCTAGCGTGTTGGGGCGAAATTGGTTGACAGGCACCAGAGATAAAACCCTTATTTTTAACCATTTTTCCTCCTATGATAGAGTCCTATTTCCTTATTATAAAGGACCATTGGTAACCAAATGGACCCTTATAGATCTGTAGCTCTTGAGATTGTGAAATGTTTGCGATCTCAAGAGTTAAATTATATGTAGTATTACCTAATATGTAACGAATTGCCTCATTTTCAAGAATCTACACATTTAGAAAATGTAAAAGAATTGCTATTTTGACCAACATCTCTACTAATTTAGTCCGAGAGACTAAACTCAACATCAAACAGTGGTCCTCCTCCGTGGCTAAAAGGCAGAATAAACAGTGGGCCCTGGTATGAGAATGGTTGAAAGCCCACTGCTCTAGTGCATACTGTACATTCTAGTGCAGGGGTGGCCAACCCGCGGCTCGCGAGCCACTGCGGCTCTTTAGCTGGTTACGGACCACCATTTGATGACATGTTAACTCCACAGACCCCAAAGCTAAAGATTTGTTTACTTTTGTCAACAATTCCAGCCTGGGAAAACAAAACAGTCCAACATACAGATCAAAATGAACATTACTCTTCTCTAGTTGTGTAGACTTGGGCTAATTGACGTGATGATACCGTATTTTAACTCTTGAGAGTGTAAACATGAAACCAAATGGACCCTTGCGGGTCCATTTGGTTTCATGTTTACGCTCTCAAAGAGTTACATCCGGCAAACAAGGTTTTATTACCGTTTGATGTGGCTCTTTGCAGTAACACAGTGAAAAACGTGGCTCTTAGTCCGGTTGGCCACCCCTGTTCTAGTGCATTGTGGAAGTGCCACTAGTGCATTTTGGATTTTGGCAGTTGGCAACACTGCCCGGGGAGGGGGAGATGGGTGACATTGGGAGAATGGAGGGGAGGGGGAGGAGGAGGGGGAGGGGGCTGTAACTATGATGACGTGAAGAGTATTCTACTTAGGAAGTCTGTGAACCACTGGGGGTGGACTTTTAAGGTTAAGTACTAATTATGTCGTCTTATTTTTTTTCCAGGACCTATAGCTAATTCTAGGTCTTCATAATGAGTATAATTATTGCAGCTGGAGTGTGACAGAAGCACACCCCTCCCTGCACGCACGCACGCACGCACACACACACACACACACACACACACACACACACACACACACACACACACACACACACACACGCACACGGATGTAACATGTCCCATTTGGGGTGCAAGAGAACATGTTGGAGGGGCAGGAGAAAACCCATACCATTTTCAGTTCCAGGACTTTTATTAGTCAAGTAAAGCATCAATAATAACATCAGTTGTTGTTGAAGTTGCAACAGACACGCAGCATGCATAAAGCTCAGTGTTGTTTTTGAGAAATATTTTTGTCTTAGTCTTAGTCTTAGTCTTTTGAGTAACACATATTTCGTCTTTTAGTCCCATTTAGTCTTCTGAAATTCATTTTTTTAGTCTTAGTCTAGTCGACAAAATATCAACGTTGATTTAGTCTTAGTTCTCAGTCTTGAGTCTTTATTTAGTCTTTAGTCTTTTTTTAGTCTTAGTCTTTTATTAGTCTTAGTCTTTTATATAGTCTTAGTCTTTGAAGGTTTAGTCTTACTCATGCAATTTTAGTCTTACTAGCTTTCAACATGCCATACAGATTATACAGGCACATTTAGTTTGCATGTTGCATGGAGGCAAACAGCAAGATTGGTTGTATAAACCAGTGGTTTTCAAAATTTGATACCAGGGCCACTATTTATAAGCATTTGAGCCACGGACCACCATTTGATGACATTTTAGCCCCCACAGACCATGAAACCAAATGGACCCGCAAGGGTCCATTTGGTTCCATGGTTACGCTTTCAGAGATTTACATCTGGTAAAAAAAAGCTGGGGACCACCTGGAATCCTCTCAGGGACCACTAGTGGTCCCCGGACACCTGTTGAAAGCCTCTGTCATAAACAGACAAGGGTTCTGGGGGACAGGCGCTGTGGCACGCATTGGAAAACGTTTGCAGCCCTATTTTTCAGAGCGCTGCGTTTCATTGCATTGTTAGTTTGGCTGAACCATTTTGGTTGTTTTGCTCGGTGCAGCGCTGCCGTGGGAAGCCATAGCGGGCAGTTAGAGTGCGGTCCGAG
>CM076987.1:5382503-5385003 GCA_039105355.1 Benthosema pterotum
TTCCCCTCCCCCCCCTCTCCCTTCCCCCTTCCCCCCCCCCCTCCCCCCCCCCCTCTCTCCCTCTCCCCCACCACACCCCTCTCTCTCTCTCTCCTCTCCCCTCCCTTCTTCTCTCTCTTCTCTCCCCTCTCTCCCCCCCCTCCCCCCCCCCTCCTCCCCCCCCCTCCCCCCCTCCCCCCCCCCCCCCCCCCTTCTCCTTCTCCCTCTCCCTCTCTCCCTCCCTCTACCTCCCTCTCTCCACCCTCCCTCTCTCCCTCCCTCTCTCCTCTCTCCCCCCTCCCTCCCTCTCTCTCTCTCTCCCTTCTCCCCCCCCCACCCCTCCGACAGAGAATGGTACATCCCTCCATTAACATTGTTCTCCTCTCTTCCCCCCCCCCCTCCCCTCCAGACAGAGGAATGGTACATCCTCCATTAACATTGTTCTCCCTCTCTCTCTCCCCCCCCCCTCCCTCCAGACAGAGAATGGTACATCCCTCCATTAACATTGTTCTCCCTCTCTCTCTCCCCCCCCTCCCCTCCAGACAGAGAATGGTACATCCCTCCATGAAGCAGCTCTGTATGGGAAGATGGATGTGATCCGCCTGCTGTTGGACTCAGGTAGGACTGATATCTGAGGGAACACAACAGATACACATTCATCTTCCCACGCCTTTATATTTATTATGTAATCTGTTTGCCGTGTTGTTTAGCATAACATTCACACTGTTTTCCCTTTCCCATCGTTGTCACGCCCTGAGATACACACACACACGCACACACACGCACGCACGCACGCACGCACGCACGCACACACAACTTTCTTTTTCAGGAAACCAAAATAGATTGCAACTTGAGAAAGCCTTAAGGGGCAAAAAAAACTTTTTGTTTTAATTATTTTTTTCATTCATTGGTTACATAAGTATTTATAAGATGAAGTCTAAAAGGTGGTGTCAGCACACCATATGTTTACTCCCTATACTTTCTTTCTTCACTAGGGCTGTAACCACATGCTGTAGCAACTGTATTGAAATATCCATTTTAATTTCCATCATCATCGGGGTGTAGTGTCAGGGGGACGGGGGGTGGGGTGACGGCGTCCCTCCACTTCTCACATCTAAAATATTTTATATACAGGGTTGTAGTGTCAGGGGGACGGGGGGGGACGGCGTCCCTCCACTTCTCACATCTAAAATATATTATATACAGGGGTGTAGTGTCAGGGGGACCGCGGGGTGACGGCGTCCCTCCACTTCTCACATCTAAAATATTTTATATACAGGGGTGTAGTGTCAGGGGGGACGGGGCGTGGGGACGGCGTCCCTCCACTTCTCACATCTAAAATATATTATATACAGGGGTTGTAGTGTCAGGGGGGACGCGGGGGGACGGCGTCCCTCCACTCACATCTAAAATATATTATATACAGGGGTGTAGTGTCAGGGGGACGCGGGGGGGGACGGCGTCCCTCCACTTCTCACATCTAAAATATTTTATATACAGGGGTGTAGTGTCAGGGGGGACGCGGGGGGACGGCGTCCCTCCACTTCTCACATCTAAAAATATATTATATACAGGGGTTGTAGTGTCAGGGGGGGACGCGGGGGACGGCGTCCCCTCCACTTCTCACATCTAAAATATTTTATATACAAGGGTGTAGTGGAGGGGGGACGCGCGGGGGGACGGCGTCCTCCCACTTCTCACATCTAAAATATTTTATATACAGGGGTGTAGTGGAGGGGGGACGCGGGGGGGACGGCGTCCCCCCACTTCTCAACATCTAAAATATTTTATATACAGGGGTGTAGTGTCAGGGGGACGCGGGGGGACGGTGTCCCTCCACTACTCACATCTAAAATATTTTATATACAGGGGTGTAGTGTCAGGGGGACGGGGGGGACGGCGTCCCTCCACTTCTCACATCTAAAATATATTATATACAGGGGTGTAGTGTCAGGGGGACGCGGGGGGACGGCGTCCCTCCACTTCTCACATCTAAATATTTTATATACAGGGGTGTAGTGGAGGGGGACGCGGGGGGACGGCGTCCCTCACTTCTCACATCTAAAATATTTTATATACAGGGGTGTAGTGGAGGGGGGACGGGGGGGACGGCGTCCCTCCACTTCTCACATCTAAAATATTTTATATACAGGGGTGTAGTGGAGGGGGGACGCGGGGGGACGGCGTCCCTCCACTTCTCACATCTAAAATATTTTATATACGGGGTGTAGTGGAGGGGGGACGCGGGGGGACGGCGTCCCTCCACTTCTCATATCTAAAATATTTTATATACAGGGGTGTAGTGGAGGGGGGACGCGGGGGACGGCGTCCCTCCACTTCTCACATCTAAAATATTTTATATACAGGGGTGTAGTGTCAGGGGGACGCGGGGGGGGGACGGTGTCCCTCCACTACTCACATCTAAAATTTTTATATACAGGGGTGGTGTGTAGCAGGGGGACGGGGGGGGACGGCGTCCCTCCACTTCTCACATCTAAAATATATTATATACAGGGGTGTA
>CM076987.1:5390003-5412503 GCA_039105355.1 Benthosema pterotum
CATACGAAGCAGTGGTTTTCTCTCTTTTTGAGACCAGGGCCCACTGTTTATTCAGCATTTGAGCCACGGAGGACCACCATTTGAGGACATTTTAGCCGCACAGACCCCCAAAAACTAAAGATTTATTTTGCTTTTGACCCGCAAGGGTCCATTTGGTTTCATGTTTACACCAGGGGTTGACACTAAGGTCTCCGAGGCACTTGCCCATCGGGCAAGTGCAAGTCAGTTTCTACTTGCCCTCAGGTCATGGTCACCACCAGTGGTCCCTGAGAGGGGTTCCAGGTGGTCCCCAGCTAAGTTGGTTAACCAGATGTAACTCTTGAGAACGTAAAACCAAATGGACCCTTGCGGGTCCATTTGGTTTCATTTTTACACTCTCAAGAGTTAAAATTCATCATCTCAATTAGCCCATAGTGGTCACAGACCCAGTGGTCCCTGACCCCAGCAAAATGATAGTTTGGAACCAAATGGACCTGGGAGAGAGATAGGTAGAGATATCTAGAAAGCAGGGAAAGACACAGAGGCAGAGTGCAATGACTGCCTTCAAGACAAATTTATTTTGTGTTGTGTTATAGTGCACTAAGTTGCACACTTGCCCGATCGGGCAACCAGGTAGCAGTCTTCACTTGCCCCACCACCATTTTTTTTACTTGCCCCGGGCAAGCGGGCAAGTGTTAGCGTCAAGCCCTGTACACTCTCAAAGAGTTACATCTGGTTAACCAACATCCCACTATTTAGCCTGGTGACCGGGTCCAGTAATGAACCCAGCCTGGGTGCAGTCAGCTTTTTGTTCCCAAAACATATTGGCTCGATGAACTGAAAGAGAAATTAGATTTCTGATTTTCTTTTATCAGGATCAATGCACCAGTGTACATATAGAGGCCCGCACACCGTCTATACTTGCAAGCAGTGTTGGTCTATATTACTTAGGAAAGTAACTTCTTTACTTTACTCGTTACCCCTTAGACAAAGTAATATCATTACTTTACTTATTACTGGAATCGAAGAGTAATATATTACTTATTACGTTATTACTTTCCCAAGTTCTCAACTCCCACCTTTGAAAAAATAGAGATGTACAACATAATCTGTTTAGCGAGCTCTTTGTAGAACTGAATCCAATTTATTGGAATAATAATAGTCTCCAATCCCACAAACTGCACCTGCAAACAAAGCCAACAAAATCCGACATTGTAAATGTCTTTCTTAGATTAAAAATAAAAATAAAAGCAGCAGAGAGAAGCAATGGGAACATTTTAACCTTGAATCACAAAACAGACCTGCAACTAACAAAACCAGATTTTGAAATTTGTCTCTTTGACTTTTTAAACTTTAAAAAAAGTAACTTGGCGTTACTTGCAAAGTAATGCATTACTTATTACCCATTTTGGCAGAGTAATCTCGTTACTTTACTTTTTGGAGCAAAAGTAATATTACAGTAATATGTAATCTAAAATTCGTTAATGCCCAACGCTGCTTGCAAGTAACTTTTCATTGAGGCAACGTTTCGGTCAAAGGACCTTCAGATAAGAAGGTCCTTTGACCGAAACGTTGCCTCAATAAAAAGCTGATTGAAGCTGATTCAAGCTTTTTGTGCCTGCCTACGCACCCGCCCCAAAGACCCACAGGAGTGCATTAGGCTTTGTTGCTTATGATTTTCTTTTATGAAAAAAAAAACTCAAAGAAGTCAAAGAGAAACTACAGTACAGTACGAACTGAACCCTGGTCAGGTTGAAGTCACAGCAGGTTACTGTCTGTATAGTATAGTTGTAGGAGTTGTAGGAATGGACTGGAGTCCATGCTGGACCGTCCTGGATTTCTGTCCTACCAGAACCTTGTTCCTTGGAAGTTGTTCCAATACATGTCAATCAAGCCCCCCCCCCCCCCCCCCCCCCCCAACCCCACCCCCACTCTGATATACTGTAGGCTATCCAGTAGCATGGTGATTGATGGTTGTTCAGCCTGTGTGTGTGCGCGTGTGTGCGCGCACGTGTGTCTGTACGCATGCACACGTGTGCATATGCCCTTCCATGACCCTTTATAAAGACATTGGCACCCTCCAGCTTGTGTCACTCTGTGTGTGTGCGTGCGTACGTGCATGGATATGTGCGTGTGCAGGCATATTTCTTACCATCCACAAGGGGTTCAGAAACCCCACAAGGATACACATGTCCACATTGACCTTGTGTGGCGCTTCTACTGCTCTGACAGTACCAGGGGCGGATTGGCCATCTGGAGTACAGGGAGTTTTCCCGGTGGCCTGGACAGTTTTTTTTTTTTTTTTTTTTTTTTTTTGAAAAGTCCAGGGCAGGCCAGGGCGCCAGGCCATATTCCCGTTCACTCCTGTGCGCCAGGGCGCTCGCGCTGCTGGAGGCAGTGTTGCCAACTGCCAAGATCCAAAATACACTAGTGGCACTTCCAAAATACGATACGATACGATACGATACGATACGATACGACCTTCTTCAGATAATGCAGATCAAAATGACCATTAATCTTCTACATTCTCTAGTTGTGTAGACTAAGTTGGGCTAATTCACATGATGAATATTTTAACTCTTGAGGGCGTAAAAATGAAACCAAATGGACCCGCAAGGGTCCATTTGGTTTCATTTTTACGCTCTCAAAGAGTTACATCTGGTTAACCAGCTGCCCCCCCCCAGGGTGGCCTGGCAATGGCAAAATTGTCCCGGTGGGAAAATATGTGCCAATCCGCCCCTGGACAGTACGTTTTAACAGCGGGTGATGGACAACCGACGTTGGCCAACATCCATTGTTTGTCTATGGGAGACGCTGATTCGGGCGACAGCAGCAACGGTTGAAAAAGTGGGCGTGGCAATGTCGGCCGAAAAGATAAAAAAATTGCTGAGCTTTTCAGCCAAATCGGCCGATGGGATAACCGGGGATAACCAATCAGAGCCAAGTGCTGCCTCCCCCCCTCGACACTGAACCATTTGGTGCAGTTTGGTTCCTAGTTCCGTCCCACTTCCTCCTCCACCATACTATTTTTTTCAGTGCACCACAGCACCGTCATTTACGGTACTCATTTGCATGCCATTCTAAGCGAGAATTTACGGTAATGACCGTCGGGAGTTGCTGATATCGGCCAACGTCATTTGTCCATCGCCCGAGCTTATAGTTCCGCCTGCTCATGACGTCGTTCCAGAAATAGAAACTCATTCATTTTTCTCATAAACTTTTCAAATATAATTTATATAATTACGATTACGATTACAAAAAAATCATGATAACACACACATTATTACTCATAGACACTTGACTGTGTCTGTTTGTGTGTGTGCACATGCATGTGTGCTGCGCGTTACACAGATTGTGTATTACATTCATAAATTCACACACACGTTGATACAATTATGGGAGCGGAAACCATGCAAGGCACCAACCAGCACATTGGGAGCAATCCTGGTTTCACTGTCTTGCTCAAGGACACTATGACAGGGGTTTTCAACAGGTGGTCCGGGGACCACCAGTGGTCCCTGAGAGGGTTCCAGGTGGTCCCCAGCTAAGTTGGTTAACCAGATGTAACTCTTGAGAACGTAAAAATGAAACCAAATGGACCCTGGCGGGTCCATTTGGTTTCATTTTTACGCTCTCAAGAGTTAAAATATTCATCATCTGAATTAGCCCCAAGTCTACACAACTAGAAGATGGACAAAAGCAAAAGAAATCTTTTTTTTTGTTTTTGGGGTCTGTGGGGCTAAAATGTCCTCAAGTGGTGGTCCTCCGTGGGCTCAAATTCTGAATCAATGGTGGGCCCTGGCATCAAAAAGGTTGAAAACCACTGATCTAAGGCACCAACCTGCACATCATTGGGAACATTTAGGGTTTCACCGTCTTGCTCAAGGACACTTTGACATTAACTGTGTGTGTGTGTGCGTGTGCGTGTGCGTGTGCGTGTGTGCGTGCGTGCGTGTGCGTGTGTGTGTGTGTGTGTGTATCAGGTATAGATATCAATCTGACAGACTGCCAGGGCAGAACGGCTCTGGAGATCCTCAGAGAACATCCTGCCCAGAAATCTCAACAGATCACTGCTCTGATCCAAGGTAGGATTACACCTGCACTGTGTGTGTGTGTGTGTGTGTGTGTGTGTGTGTGTGTGTGTGTGTGTGCGTGTGTGCGTGTGCGTGCGTGCGTGCGTGCGTGTGCGTGCGTGCGCGCGTGCGCGCGCGTGTGTGGGTGTTCCATATCTTGGCTGATTGTACCCATATTAAAGTATTTTGTAAATGTTTTATTTTATCTAATGTCCAGGAGGGGCAAAATAATTTTGTGACCGTTTCAAAACGGTTGCGGCCTTTTTTGAAGTGTTGAGAGAGAGAGAGAGAGAGAGATGATGATGGTGATGATGCGGAGCACTGTGATGTTCACACACTGTTTAGAAAGTAGCATTACTTACATTTTAATGTTGGAAAACACCCGCAGTTATTATTATTTTGTTTTACGCCAGACAGCTCTGTCTGTTTGAAGCCTTGGCAGGGGCTGGTCTTGTCTGTGTGCGACAGATTTCAGTTGTGCGTGAGAGGTTTGCCATGTGCGCAGGAAAATAATGTGGGGGTGGGAAGGGGGTAATGCAAGTCTTCAGGGGGGCATGTAAAATGTAGAGGCGGGCCGGGTCCGGCCCAAGGGCCCCTGCTTTAGCTAAAACATCACATCTACAAGCTCTTAGTACGCCGCTCGCAAAATGTTCTCGCTGTCTCTCCTACAAACACCTTAGACACCAGGGGCGGATGTAACATTTCCCAATTGGGGGGCGGGGGGGGGGGGGGGGTTAGAAGAGGTCACGCAGACACGCAGCATGCATAAAGCTAAAGGTCTGACTCAGAGAGTTTTCTGTTTTCAGTGATGAAATGCTGTTGGTTTAGTGGTGACACAGCTGTAGTTAGTTAGTAGCAGTAGTAGTGTTTCACATCATTTTGAATAGAAGCACTTTAGTTGGAAAAATCTTGGGTTGTTTTGCATCCCATCATGTTTGGTGGGGCAGACTGGGCATTTAGGGGGGCATTGCCCACCCATGCCCATGCCTAGATCTGCCCTTGTTAGACACTTGTGTATGTAGAGTGCATTCTCTCTCTCTCTCTCTCTCTCTCTCTCTCTCTCTCTCTCTCTCTCTCTCTCTCTCTCTCTCTCTCTCTCTCTCTCTCTCTCTCTCTCTCTCTCTCTCTCTCATACAGAGGATGTGAGGCTGATTGATAAACTCCTTTTTTCCAGGAAGTTTATCTTCCAATGGGAAACAATGGAGAGCTCCTGTGTGTGTGTATGTGTGCCCATGCGCATGCGTGCGTGTGCGTGTGCATGTGCAGTACATTCCCACTCTACTTCGGTGTGTTCTCCGCGCTGCTGCACGTAAAACAATCCACCGTCCGTACGTCTTTCTATCTGTCTGTCCGTCTGTCAGTTGTGCGTTGGTTTCAGTGCCATGGTAGTCGTGTAAGAGGACAGGGGGTTGAATCCCATGTTGATCGGTGAACAGCGGCCACAGATATCGATGATCCACCGCCTCACCACAGACCACAGCTCAATGGATGGATATCTGGGATTATATTCCAACCGAAACGCTGCGTTGTTCGGCTGAAGGATTGTATTTGACGGGATCATAAGAGAGAGGAGTTTTTGTTTTTTCAGAAGCAAAGCAAGCGAGACACCGAAGGAGGACGATATTTGGTAAGACAGAGCGAATTTTCCTGAAGGGGAGGTGGCCAGATCTAGACTGGACATTTGAGGGACAGAAGAATTGGGACAAAGTAGTGGTACAAAGTTGGGAAATGAGGAGGAAACAGGAGGGTTAGCAAATTATTCATATCTAGATGTCCTAAAAAAGAAATTCAGCATTTTATTTCTAATATGTAGCAAACTAGAAGATCCTCTAAGCTTGTAGATACTGCTATTCTTTGATAAGTACATGCAATGAAAAAATAAATACTCAAAAATACAAACTTTCAAAAACTTAAAACACATCTGGCATGAAAAGAGACAACAAGAAAGCTTTACAACAGAAAACTGTTAGCACATTTGAAATCTGATGCCTGCACAATGTGGGACAGACAGTCTCAATATGTGAGATATTTCAAAAGTCTTTGAAATGAATGATTGTACCATGCAACGGGGGATAATGTGAAAGGCACTCTGTGCCATGCTGTGGAGCCCTACAGTGACATTAGAGTGCCTGGTTCCAGAAGTGAACATTTTTTTTTTTTTTTTTTTACACAGTTTTTCTCTGTTTGGTCCAAAATATTGTGTTGGCTTTGTATGACGCTTAGAAGGTTGAAGAAAATTGAATTCACTTCTGGAACAGGGGAGGGGTATGGACTGTGGCAGTCTGTAAAGACCTTGAAGATCTGCTGTATTTCCAGAATAAATATTGTTATTAATGTGGTTAACCCATTGTGTCCTGATCAGATTCTAGTTTCTGATGCTAGATTCTAGTTCACAGCGCTAGATTCTAGTTTTCGATGCTAGATTCTAGTTCCTGACACTAGAATCTAGTCCATGACACTAAACTGTAGTTTGTGACACTAAATGCTAGTCTCTGGCCCGAGGTTCCAGTTTTTTCTGGAAAAATCTCTTTCTGTGTCAGTGATGCTTAACATATTTCATAGGAAGGACCCCCAGAAATATCTATTATTTAGCTGCAGAACCTCATCTAAAAACATGTTGTTCTAGGGATCCCCCAGAAGCAAAGATTTGAGTTAAAAATGTTTGCTTCCGAAATAATGTAGTCGAAGATTTGCAACACATTTTCACAATTTTTCAAAAATAGCAGAACTACAAGCTCATATCGCGCCACTCGGTGGCGCGATATGAGCTTGTAGATCTGCTATTTTTCAACAGCTAAAACACCAAAACGCGTTCAGTACAAAATGACAATTACAATTACAATTTAGGCATTTAGCAGACGCTCTTGATCCAGAGCGACTTACAATGGTGAAAAAGTTTACAATTTAATCAGGATTTACAATACATTTTACAAAATACAAATGAAGTGCTAAAAACATTGTAATACATTAGGCAACCTATATAAGTCACTGCAGCAAGTACTGTGGGTTGGTAAGTAATACAAGTGCTATGGGCTGAGATGGAGTCTGAAGAGGTGTGTTTTCAGAATGCGGCGGAAGATAGGTAGTGAGTCTGTGGTTCTGATTGCAGGGGGAAGTTCATTCCATAGTTTTGGGGCCAGGAGGGAGAAGAGCTTGGGGCGCATGGAGCGTTGTCCAGGCGTTTTTAGTGGGGCTACTGCTAGCTTCCCAGTGTCGGTATGTCTGTATGTCCATACCGTTAGTGACACATGCAGATCTAGAAGGTTTTAAACGTTTTTGTACAGAGCAGTAGAAGACTGGTGTCTCAGAGCAGGTGAGGACATAGGCCTAGGCCTACCGTTGGCATCATTGGGTCTGATCATCAGTGTTTACTCCATCAGGATGCTTTACAGAACACATTCCTCAAGCTGCCCTTAAGCTGCCTGCTACCATAAACCTCTGTTTGTCCAAAAGACGCCAGGCAACCTATCGTTATTCTTTCAGGGTCTTTTGTCTGCCTTCGTCAAAGGATTAAAATACTTCTGCTGCTTTAAATCCCAGACTGCTAAACGCTGAGGTGATTGTGCTTCTGAACCATGGAAAAAACAACTAGCCAACACATCCATCATTTGTTTGTGAGCCAACAGAAATGCTACACCATGGCATCGACCATTTAAGAAAGCTAGGCCTTAGTTTCACAGAAACTTGGTCTAAGAATACAGTTTTTAGTGGTCTATAGCAGGGGTATTCAACCATTTTGATACCAAGGCCCACTAGTTATTCAACTAATACTAAAGACTAAAACTAAAGATTTATTTTGCTTTTATCCCAAATTCAGCCAGGCTGAATTTGGGAAACCAAACAGTCAAACATACAGATCAAAATGTTATGTGGACTCTTGGTACATCTGTGCATGTTATTATGGGATGTCCTGGTAACTGGTGCCCATGTGTTGGTTCACACAGCAGCAGTTTGCTGGCTGGCAGCTTCTGCAGTGTCTCTGGAAGTGTCCTGCAAGTCTCATTTTCCTGGCTACTATCACATGTAACATGTGCACTCCTGCTGATGATGAGCCAGGGGCAGATGTAACATTTCCAGGCAGGGGCAGGAGAAAATGGTATGGGTGCGGCTTCATCGCCCGCGTCGCTTCGCGCCATGGGCGATGAAGCCGCACCCATACCATTTTCAGTTACAGGACTTTTATTAGTCAAGTAAAGCATCAATAATAACATCAGTTGTTGTTGAAGTTGCAACAGACACGCAGCATGCATAAAGCTAAAGGTCTGACTCAGAGAGTTTTCTGTTTTCAATGATGAAATGCTGTTGGTTTAGTGGTGATGTTGAGCACTACACCTAGCATTCTGGTGTAGCAGCCGTCTACAGTAGGGCTGGGCAAAAAAATCAATACGCCAATATATCGCAATTCTTAATGTCATGATATCAATATCGATTCGCCAGGTTCAAAATCTAGGTCTATTCATTAATGTGTTCACGTCCGAAAGACAGGCTGATGTTATCAGGCTGCATTGATTTGCATCATTGAACTTTTTGTTATTTATATTGTTTAGAATCGTTTTAAAGGGGAATTCCACTCATTTTCAACATTATACTGCACCTTAGATGTTGTTGGACATGATTAAAAAAGTCCCCCTCATTCTGTGTTTCCTAAAATGGAGGTCTTAAAAAATCATGAACATGGTGAAACACAACTTGATGACATCATCAAGTTGTGTTTGTGTTGTGTTTGTTAATGATTTTTTCTTTTAGGACCTTTTCCTGAGGGTGTACAAATGGTACCAAATGGACCCGTCAGGGTCCATTTGGTTCCATTTGTACGCTCTCAGTAAAAAGCATAATTAACACACCCAGTGTCAGCCCTTTTTCATATTTTTTGAGGTAGCCAGTGCCAGCAAAGTCATATTTCATATTTCGGTCCATGTTTCCCGTCGGACAAGTTAGTTGGCGACACACTTCCGGTCCCGGGTTGGTCCGTCCCTTATTTTGGTCCGTTCTGACTGGAATATGCGGTCGCTGCTCACTGCTGTTATCATTGGGATCGTATTAAACCAGCGACGGTAAGCGACGTAGAGAGACGTAGATCAACCTACGAGGCATCGGTCATAACTATTTTTCATAATGATAACGCGCGACGTAGCTCTACTGCAAGGGCACGAAAACTGTTAAGAATCGCATTGATTCAGAACCCTAAATATCATTATTGTATCATATCGTAAGGTAAATGAATCATCCCACCCCTATATAGAGACTAGAGCTTCAGGGTCCAGCATTCACTGCCGTATAGGAGAACAGGTTCCACCGTTGCATAGAAGAAGTTTGATTTGTTTGTCGGGGGAGGTTAGGTTGGAGTGTCATGCACTAGCCACGCCGTTCAGGGACTTCCTCACTTTTAGATCCTGCTCTGTTGACTTGACCCATGAGCCCTAGAGGTACTTGAAGTCATTAAGTAAAGGATAACACCCTTCAAACCGGTGATTTGTTTCCTAACAACTAACCGAGGCACAAATCACCGGTTTGAAAAAGGGTTATAATAGTTAATAAAACTAAATAAACGAAAACTAAAAGTGACGTCACTGCGCCAGTCTGTTATACTTATTTTAACTGCCATTTTACCATGTTTTTTTTTCAGATGCCTAATAGTCTTAAAAATTCTCAGTTCAGTGCCATGTCACTTCTATTCCTACTGACTGCCAAACATTTCAACAGATAATTGGTTCCATGGTGGATGTTATGGAATTGGCCGCTCTGTCGGCGTGAGTGTGTTATTTTTATTTTTAAATGCATTCATTATTTTCAAAGAAAAGGAAGTAAATTTCACCGTCTCTGCTCCCAGCCTTCAGCATTGTGTTGTTTATTATGGTTCCTCATCCTTCCTGGTTGTGTGCCAGGGGCGGATCTAGGCATGGGCATGGGGGGGGGGGGGGGTGGCTCAATGCCCCCCTAAATGCCCAGTCTGCCCCACCAAACATTATGGCATGCAAAACAACCCAAGATATTTCAAGTTAAAGTGCTTATATTTAAAATGATGTGAAACACTACCGTACTTTCCGGGTTATAAAGCGCACCTGAAAATAGGCCGCAGCGGCCAAATTTAGCGAAAAAATCAATTGTGTACACATACAGGACGCACTGGCCTATTAGCCGCGGGTGTTTTAATGCTTAATTACCATATGTAAGGGTTCTTGTACAGATGAGATTGTCGGCAACGAAATGCTGTTTGAGAAGCATCCTTTTTATTACTTAAACGACTACAGAACTGCACGTGCTGTATGTAATTAACGCTAGAGCCATAGACCAGGGACGGATCTAGGCATAGACATGGGGGGGGGGAATGCCCTCTAGACGCCCTGACTGCTCCACCAAACATGACGGAATGCAAACAATGAAAACTTCAAAGATATTTCAAATCAAATGCTTATAGGGGTAGTTGAACATTGACTAACTACAATTGTGCCACCACTAAACCAACTGCCATTTTCAACTGCCATTCTCAATCGCGCCCCGATTGAGAAATATTACATCCAGGCCTGTACTGGCCATAGAGTGTAGCCGGAGATATGCAACTCCGATCACTTCATGAAACCAAATGAGCGCTTGCGGGTCCATTTGGTTCATGAAAAAGGTAGCCTACCGTACATCTGGTTAACCAACTGTCCACCATTTAGCTGGGGACCACCAGAAATCCTCTCAATGTTTAAGACGCTTGACGAGGCGTCTTTATTGCTGCCTCCACGGACCTCTCCTCCTCCTCCTCCTCCTCCTCCTCCTCCTCCTCGCGCGGCGGCGGCGGCGGCTGCTGCTGCTGCTGCTGCCGCCGCCAGCCTTTCTAAACCCGTTCGTGGATGTTTTGACACAAAAAGTTGCTTTCAGCATGTTGCTCGCGTTGGTGGTCCGCGCGCTGGCGCCGCGGTCCGCGGAGCTCATGGCGTCTCCGCCGCGCCGGCGTTCCTCGCGTTGGTCCGCCGTCTAACCATTGATTCATTGATCCCAAGGCTACGTGCAGCAGATTTCCTTATTTTTCAACCAGCTCGACTGCCTTTAGCTGCGTTATATGCACTTCTTCGTTTGCTTTCCATGATGCATTTAGTAGTGTCTGTCTTAGCGAACTGCCTGTGCCCTGTCCCCTACATTTCCTGCTCGGGCCGGCTTAAAGATTGTGTCATACCGTGCATTTAGACTTAGAACGCCGGGCCCTATAGTGTTTTAGCCGTAAACATCCATACATTGGCCGCACCGCTGAATAAGCCGCAGGGTCCAAAGCACAAGAAAAAAGTCGCGGCTTATAGTCCGGCAAATACGGTACTACTGCTACTAACTAACTACAGCTGTGTCACCACTAAACCAACAGCATTTCATCATTGAAAACAGAAAACTCTCTGAGTCAGACCTTTAGCTTTATGCATGCTGCGTGTCTGTTGCAACTTCAACAACAACTGATGTTATTATTGATGCTTTACTTGACTGATAAAAGTCCTGTAACTGAAAATGGTATGGGTGCGGCTTCATTGCCCGTGTCGCTTCGCGCCACGGGCAATGAAGCCGTACACATTTTCTCCTACCCTGCCAATTGGGAAATGTTACATCCGCCCCTGTTGTGTGTGTGTGTGTTTATCGACGGTCAAACTGTAAGATTAGTTTTCAAATTGCTTTTCTTCTCTCTCCACTCGTGCCAACGCTCATGGATTTTGTCGGAAAACAGATTGTAAAGCACTTTGAAAGGAATTGATTTGCAGAGCTTATAAAAATGCAATTCAGGGTCAAGACGATAAGCCCTTTGCTTCGTGCAGTTCCACAGTTGATGATCCACTAAGCATAAAATCAAACGGTTTCAGTTTCAGATAAATAGCCATTTTTGAATCAGTCTTTATAGGTCCTATATGATATGAAAGATAACGGAGCTTTGACAGTTTTCCAGTTGAAACCAAATGAAACCAAATGGAACAAATGGTGATCCTCCGTGGCTAAAATGAAAATATATCAAAACCACTGCCTCTAGTGCATTCTAGTGAAAGTGCCACTAGTGCATTTTGTAAGTGACACTAGTGCATTTTGTAAGTGCCACTAGTGCATTTTGTAAGTGCCACTATAGTGCATTTTGGAAGTGCCACTAGTGCATTTTGTAAGTGCCACTAGTGTATTTTGGAAGAGCCACTATAGTGCATTTTGGAAGTGCCACTATAGTGCATTTTGGAAGTGCCACTATAGTGCATTTTGGAAGTGCCACTAACTAGTGCGTTTTGGAAGTGGCACTAGTGCATTTTGGAAGTGGCACTAGTGCATTTTGGAAGTGCCACTCGTGCGTTTTGGAAGTGCCACTAGTTTGTTTTGGAAGTGCCACTAGTGCGTTTTGGAAGTGCCACTAGTGCGTTTTGGAAGTGCCACTAGTGCGTTTTGGAAGTGCCACTAGTGCATTTTGGAAGTGCCACTAGTGCGTTTTGGAAGTACCACTAGTGCGTTTTGGAAGTGCCACTAGTTTGTTTTGGAAGTGCCACTAGTGCAGTGCCACACTGGCGGCAGCAGCAGCAGCAGCAGCAGCAGCAGCAGCAGCAGCAGCAGCAGCAGTAGCAGTAGCAGCAGTAGTAGCAGTAGCAGTAGCAGCAGTAGTAGCAGTAGCAGCAGCAGCAGCAGCAGCAGCAGCAGTAGCAGCAGTAGCAGTAGTAGGAACAGTATACTAGTAGTAGTTAGAGCAGCGTGTCAATCATCTGCTGTAAATCAAACACATCCTCCACTCCATAACAACAGGAGGAGAACGCCTACGGGCTGCCAAGGACACACTGCTGTGTGTGTGTGTGTGTGTGTGTGTGTGTGTGTGTGTGTGTGTGTGTGTGTGTGTGTGTGTGTGTGTGTGTGTGTGTGTGTGTGTGTGTGTGTGTGTGTGTGTGTGTGTGTGTGTGTGTGTGTGTGTGTCTGTCTCCACAGTGTTGCCAACCGCCAAAATCCAAAATGCACTAGTGGCACTTCCAAAATGCACTAAAATGTGCTGGAGCAGTGGGTTTCAACGTTGTTTCATACCCGGGCCCACTATTTATTCTGCTATTTAGCCACGGACCACCAACTAACTGTCAAAATGTTGGTCAAAATAGCAGTTATTCTACATTTTCTAAACGTGTAGAACTGTAGATTTTTGAAAATGAGGTATTTCAGATGTTTAAATATAATTTAACTCTTGGGTTAAATGAAACCAAATTGACCCGTAATGGTCCATTTGGTTTCATTTCACGCTCTCAAGAGTCACAGATCTAAAAGGGTCCATTTGGTTACCAATGGTCCTTCCTAGGAAGGAAGGAGGACTCTATCATAGGAGGAAAAATGGTGAAAAACAAGTGTTTTATCTCTGGTGTCTGTCAACCAATTTCACCCCAATTAACTCACCAGCAAAAAAAGCACTAGATTTTCCGCCAGGAGTTTTTCACTAATTTTGGCGCTAGGAGGGTCTGAAAAAAAAAGAGCTAAATATAGCGACAAATACGCCAAGTTGGCAACACTGCGTGCGTGTGTGTCCGTCCGTGAGCGTTGGCAGCTTTCTCCTCTGGAACAGGAAATGGCATACAGCTGATCCATTCACGAACACACAGCTGTGTCCTCTCCTCTCTCTCTCTTTCCTTCTCATTCTCTATTGCTCCTTCTCTCTCGCACACAGGGGCGGATTGGCCATCTGGAGTACAGGGAGTTTTCCCGGTGGCCTGCGCCACCTAGTGGCCTGGACAGTTTTTTTTTTTTTTTTTTTTTTTTTTTTTCCCAGGGCCGGTCAGGGTGCGAGACCCAGGCCAGGCAAACTAGTGTTTCTATCCTTCAAAAAAGAAAAGGTGTCCTACACCAAAGCCATATTCCCGTTCACTCGCGCTGCTGGAGGCAGTGTTGCCAACTGCCAAGATCCAGAAGCCAGCTAAAATGGTAAATGGTGCATTTATATAGCGCCTTTATCCAAGGCGCTTTACATAGATTGTGCATCACATTCACCCATTCACACACACATTCATACACTGATGGCAGTGGAAACCATGCAAGGTACCTACTAGCACATCAGGAGCAATTCGGGGTTAAGTGTCTTGCTCAGGGACACATCGACACTAACTCTGCGGGAGCCCGGGATTGACCCGACAACCTTGTGGTTACCATCCGGTTACTCTACCTCTGAGCCACTGCCGCCCCACTAGTGGCACTTCCAAAATGCACTAGAATGTGCTAGATGCTCGATTGGAACATACAGATCAAAATGACCATTAACCTTAATCTATATTCTCTAGTTGTGTAGACTAAGTTGGGCTAATTCACATGATGAATATTTTAACTCTTGAGGGTGTAAAAATGAAACCAAATGGACCCTTTGGTTTCATTTTTACGCTCTCAAAGAGTTACATCTGGTTAACCAGTGGCCTGGCAAAGGCAAAATTGTCCCGGTGGGAAAATATGTGCCAATCCGCCCCTGATAGCACCCCCCCCCCCCCCCCCCCCCCCCCCCCCCCACACACACACACACACACTCCATCTCCATCTTCCTTTGTCCTCGTTCCAGTTCAACTCTCTCCAATTCCAGCGTCTCATTTCCTGACAGAGCTGAGAGATGAGCTGTGTGTTGGACAGACACCATTATATGCAACGCTTCATGAGGCGCAAGTTCACTCCCGTCCAGGCGGCAAGGGCGAATGGAACATTTCCCGAATGGGGGGTGGGGGGGTAGGAGAAAATGTTATTTATTATTTATCTTGTGTTGTGTTATAGTGCACTAAGTTGCACACTTGCCTGATCGGGCAACCAGGTAGCAGTCTTCACTTGCCCCACCATTTTTTTTACTTGCCCCGGGCAAGCGGGCAAGTGTTAGTGTCAAGCCCTGTATAGGCATCAATAATAACGTCAGTTGTTGTTGAAGTTGCAACAGACACACAGCCCTGTACTGTGGCACCACTAAACCAACAGCATTTCATCATTGAAAAAAAAATTGAACAAAAGTCCATACCATTTTCTCTTGCCCCCCCATCCCCCCATTGGGAAATGTTAAGTCCGCCCTGCTCTGTGCTCTCTTTGTGTCTCTAAATTGAACTTGAATGGTAGTCTAGCAGGACCACTACGCAGTGGGAGAGAATATGAGCCAATAGCTGACATATCTGAGGTGACAGCCCTGTTATGCACAACGTAATTTGCATATTATGCAACGTAACAGCGTGCTTGCATACAGAATGTGTGTTTCATGTTGCGTGTGGAACGGAACTGTTGCTGCTGTTTTGTTGTTGTCGTTTTTGTTGTTGTTGTTGTTGTGAGTGGTTTTAGAGTTTGATACGTGGACATTTTAAAGGGGAGTTCCACCCATTTTTTCACATTTTACTACCAAAAGGCAGGACTTCCTGTTTGTTAACTTCCCCTGGAAGTTGCCGTTTTCAGCCAATCGTGGCGCAGTGCTCCCGAAAATGTATACCTCACAGAAACTGTGGGGCCCTGGAACTGTGTGCACTTTGCGCACTTCTATAACTGCTTTGTTTGTTGAAATCGTCTGAAAATAAGAGTGAATAAGTCAGGACTGAACAGTGGTGTTTCTCTGGGGACAGTAAATACAGTAACTTCCACAACTACGGTTAGTAACTTCTGCAACTCCCGTTGATATTCTCAAAAGCAGAGGTGCCAACACTTTTTTTGACTTGAGAGCTACTTTCAAAATGAGCGGCTCAATAAGATCTACACATCAAAAATGTGATTGTTCCATTACTGAAAATCCATTTCAAGGCCCCCTAGAAAGTTTGAGCTTTGAAATAGTGGTGATGGCGTTACTTACTGTTATAGTGTTTAACCCTATCAGGCTGGGAATCCATTTTTGGATTCTGTACAGTATGTACAGTATTCCAGAATTAAAAAAAAAGATGCTGAAATATAAATATTTCAAGCTTTTCAGAAACCTTAGGTCGGGCCTAAATGGGTGAATAATGCACTTAAATAATGAGAAATAGAGGGGAAGAATTGGAAGGTTTTCCTGTATATTCTACTACTGATGTTTGAAAACAGTATTTGGGGTTTGAGTTGACAGTTTGTGATGTTGAGTTTAGTTTCTTGCACCCAAAACTAACAACTTTCACGTTTTTGTCCACAATTGGGAAAGAGAACTGGCAAAACGTTGGTCAAAGTAACAATTATTCTCCGTCTTCTAATTGTGTGGATTCTTGAAAATTACATAATTCAGATGTTTAAATATAATTTAACTGTTGAGAGTGTAAAATGAAACCAAATGGACCCGTAAGGGTCCATTTGGTTTCATTTTAACACTCTCAAGAGTTACAGATCTATAAGGGTCCAAGTGCTGGGGGGACTGTCATGTGATCTACCTGCATGGTCTGGTAGATCACCATCTACCATTTGGGCAGCCCTGCTCAAAAGCACCCCGGCACCCAGAGTAAGAAAAAAGCATTTTTTCAGTAAACTGTCACGATTTAGAAGACATTTAGTAGAATGAGTTCTCAGGTCAAAATGGACTCGCTGGGAACTCGATAAACCTGATCAATAATGTTCTTCTCGTTATCAATAAGACATAATAAGCTCCATCTCTGTTCCTCCGTACAATACGATAACTCACAGCTGTAGTGATTTAATCTGTTCCGTCGCTCTGAGTCCAAACATCGTCTCCTTGTTGCAATTAAAAGCGACCAGAGATTGTCACAACAGACACAGAGAAAATGAGTCTGAAGCGCGACGGCTCTCCTCTCCTCTCCTCTCCTCTCCTCTCCTCTCCTCTCCTCTCCTCTCCTCTCCTCTCCTCTCCTCTCCTCTCCTCTCCTCTCCTCCTCTCCTCTCTCCTCTCCTCTCCTCTCCTCTCCTCTCCTCTCCTCTCCTCTCCTCTCCTCTCACATATCCCCATTAGTCAGACAGCCAACGTCAGATGTGAAATCTGAAGCATCAATTAAGCACCACGCTACATTTTTGGCCCCGTTTCCTAAGCGTAATTATAAGGCTTCGATCCTCTCTATGATTTCAGCCTGACTTTAATGTCTGTGATTTAGTGGCTGTGGAGCGGCCGCTGCGTCCCTGCGGCGACATCCAAATACCCTGTTCTATCTTTATCTATCTGCGCGGCAAGGCCTCAATCGCCAATAACTACGTCTTGACTAGTTCTGTCATCTGTCAATCCAGAGCCATCTGGTAGAGAGGAGTAGCGACATTGAGGGGTCGGAAACGTTCATGCAGCCTGAGTTTGCTTTGTCCCTAACAAACCTGCTTTGTCCCTAACAATCCTGCACCCTCGTGGCGAGATGTCGCCCCTGTTCCATAATCGGATTCCCCATTCATTTTTCTCATAGACTTTTCGGAAATGATTCATATAAAGACGATTACACTGCAGACAATGCCAACTCGGTTCGTGACAGATCATCACAACACATACAGTACAATGTTTTGGGACAATGAAATAATTTCTAATATGAAAAACGAAACAAAAAAACAAAAATGTTGTACCCTGCCGTTTTCTACTTCTTGTTAATTAGAACATTGCATGATAATATTATGTTTGTTGTCATGATTTGTCACGACCCAAGTTGGTTTTGTCCGTAGTGGAATTGTGTTTATTAACCATTTCCGGGACTGTGCAGCTCTATTGCATAGCATTTCACTCATTGCATCCCCTCCCTGCTGAATTGAAAGGGAGCGACATAGACATTGACAGCTTTTTCAGCCAATCAGATTTTGAGTTTGCCCTGCTGGGCATTTACCCTGCCAGAGCCTGCTAGCTGGACTTTGATGACGTCAACATGTTAGCGCGTGTTCCAGTGCTTGGAGAAATGTCGTCCAATGAGGACTGTGGTTTATGTTTCAAAGATACAAAACATACAGATAAAAATGACCAATAATCTTCTCTGTTCTGTGTAGACTTGGTCTATTTCAGAGGATGGATATTTTAACTTTTGAGAGTGTAAACATGAAACCAAATGGACCCGCAAGGGTCCATTTGGTTTAATGTTTACGCTCTCAAGAGTTACATCTGGTTAACCAACTTTCCATCATTTAGCCTGGGGACCACCTGGAATCCTCTCAGGGACCACTGGTGGTCCCCGGACCACCTGTTGAAAACCCCTGCTCTAAGTCCCTGTGTCCCTGTGTCAAGCTTGTCCTGGTTAAATCAGATCTAACTATGGTGCTCTGGTATCTCCTACACCCATAGATTATACAGGACCAGATCCGTGTTTTGTTTTTTTTGGCTTGGTGACCACAGATTATAACATTGGGAGCAGCGCGGTGCCTCCTAATCACTCTGGGGACCAGAAACGGTTGTTGAAAAGGTGCAATCTCACGACCACGGGTCCAGGAATGTACGGTCAACAACACACACACACACACACACACACACACACACACACACACACACACACACACACACAACACACACCGCACGCACGCACGCACGCACGCACGCACACACACACACACACACACACACACACACACACACACACACACACACACACAGACACACACAGACACACACACACACAGACACACACACAGACACACAGTGCACTGCGAGTGAAAACAAAGATACCAAAAGAATCCTTCATGTCCCGGAGGTTATTGGCAAGTTTACAGAAAGGACACAGGAAAGTTCCATTGTTAAAAAGAAAAAAACAACTTTATGGTTGTTTTTTTTCACCAAAGTTCATGTTTTAGGTTGTTCTTGCATACAGTAAAAGATGGGTGTTTATTGTTTTACATTCATTGCTTTCTTTAGTTTTAGGGATTTTGGCTATGGGAGGGGGCATTCCAACATGGTCCTAAATACATATTTGTTTACACAATTTTAAAGTGATTTTTCTTATTATCTACTACAGTCCTATTAAACCCCAGGAAATTATAACTGGCCACAGAAGTTGACAGGATCTACTGAATGTGAAGGAGGCAGCACACCACACTGCACTGCACACACTTTACCCACATATTTGTGCATGCCTGACCAAGAGGCTCACTATGGCAGTTTGTCACATTCACTAGATCATTTGTGGCCAGATGTAATTTCCTGGGGGTTATTAGCACTGTAGTAGACAACCATAGCTAATCATAGCTAATTATCCCTAAAAATAAGGAAAGCAATTTGTAAAAACAATTAACACTTTCTCTAATAACAACCTAAAACATGAACATTGGATGGGGAAAAAAAAAACAAAGTTATCCAATAACACAAAGAGTGTTTCCCTTACTTGTGTGACAGTGTAAAAGTTTTCTCCATAACATAATACAAAATGAGAAACTTTCATATATTCTCCATCAATTGTGCTTTAAGTGAAATATTTAAAAACATTTTTTGTTTTAATCCTGATGATTATGGTGTACAGCTCATGAAAACCCCAAAACCTTATCTCAATGAATTAGCATATTTTTACAAGACCACTAAAAAATATGTTTTAAACAAGAAATGTTGACTATCTGAAAGGTATATTAATGTGCGCAGTTAACACTTGGTCTGGACTACTTTTTAACAAATTATTTAATCAATGGGGCGGGGCACCTGTGGCACTGTTGAAGCATTATGGAAGCATATATGCTAAGTCATTGAGATAGGATTTTGGGGTTTTCATGAGCTGTACACCATAATCATCAGGATTAAAATAAAACAAGTTTTTTAAATACTTCACTTGATGCACAATTGATTGAGAAAATATGAAAGTTTCATGTTTTGTATTATATTCTGGAAGAAAATTAACTTTTACACAATATGCTAATTTTTTTGAGAAGGACCTGTATAGGACCTGCGTAGGTCCGTCCACGCACGGATCACCACCATGCTGTTACGTCACCCTATGTGTGACGTAACAGCATGGTGGCAATCCGTCTGTCTGTTCACACGTCTGTCTGAGCACGCTTTTGTCCGTCCACGCGCCTGTTAACGTCACCCGAAGGGTTCCCTGCAGGGGTGAAACATAGTCACCAGCAGTGACTGTTAAGTCACCCGCAGGGTGACGTAACAGTTGCCTGCAGGGTGAAACATAGTCACCAGCAGTGACTGTTAAGTCACCCGCAGGGTGACGTAACAGTTGCCTGCAGGGGTGAAACATAGTCACCAGCAGTGACTGTTACGTCACCCGCAGGTGACAGCCTTCATCCTGACCCAAGACGGTGGAGACTAGTTTACTTTTTGTTTTGGTCTCACCTCCCTGACTATAGTCTGTGAAATATGTTTTTTACGTGAAGATCGCTAGCAGCAGCTACCTACAAAAAAAAGTAAGCAAGTAAGTGTTAAGAATCCACCTTTCCTTCAAGCATTTGGGTTTGTCAGCATATTTCGGATGAGAAGCTCAGCTGGGGGAAGAATCATCTTTTGGTTCTCTGAGTGGAACGGAGTCCCAGCAGGATCATCTGGATCCACTTAGAGCCTGGTGACAGGCTGCCACACAGAAACCTGACCTCTCTCTCTCTCTCTCTCTCTCTCTCTCTCTCTCTCTCTCTCTCTCTCTCTCTCTCTCTCTTCTCTCTCTCTCTCTCTCTCTCTCTCTCTCTCTCTCTCTTCTCTCTCTCTCTTTCTCTCTCTTTCTCTCTTTCTCTCTCTCTCTCTCTCTCTCTCTCTCTCTCTCTCTCTCTCTCTTCTCTCTCTCTCTCTCTCTCTCTCTCTCTCTCTCTCTCAAACTCTCTCTCAATCTCTCTCTCTCTCTTTCTCTCTGTCTCTCTCTCTCTCTCTGTCTCTCTCTCTCTCTCGCTCTGTCTCTGTCTCTCTCTCTCTCTCTCTCTCTCTGTCTCTCTCTCTCTCTCTCTCTCTCTCTCTCTCTCTCTCTCTCTCTCTCTCTCTCTCTCTCTCTCTCTCTCTCTCTCTCTCTCTCTCTCTGTCTCTCTCTCTCTCTCTCTCTCTCTCTCTCTCTCTCTCTCTCTCTCTCTCTCTCTCTCTCTCTCTCTCTCTCTCTCTCTCTCTCTCTCTCTCTCTCTCTCTCTCTCTCTCTCTCTCTCTCTCTCTCTCTCTCTCTCTCTCATACTAAAATAATATTGTCCCGTTCAGAATGCCCAGGCTCTCCTCTTTCCAACAGTGTACATAAGACCATTTTTAACCGACATCTCGGCTCTGACTCCAACAGAGAAGGTCACATACAGTGTACAGTATTATATAGCCTGTACTATGTATAGCCTATAGTGTACTCACTGTGTGCATGGAGGGCTTTAAATAGCAAGCCCTAATGTTCTTTTGTATCGCATTGTGTGCCAACATGTTGTCCTGTTACTGGACTTTACTGTACTTTACACAAGTATATATACACATTGGTTGTTCAGCACTTTTGCTTCCTCTACATCTCAAGGTTACTATGTAAGGCAGGCAGAAATGTCTGTCTGTGCGTGCGTCACACACTCCATGTTTGGGTCAAGATCACTGAACCTGACCAAATGGACCCTTAATTGTGAGTCCATTTGGTTTCATTTTTACATAGCCGTTGGGACCGTTTTCCATAACATTAGCGGCCGTTTTGCAAAACAATAAACCAGATGTAACTGTTTGGGAGCGTAAAAATATTGTGAATTATCCCAAGTCAACACAACTAGTGAATTAGTGGTCTAGTGGAATTAGTGGTGGATTAATGGTCATTTTGATCTGTATGTTTCATTGTTTGGTTTCCCAAATCCAGCCTAGAATTGTGGACAAAAGAAAATACAGTAAATCTTTAGTTTTAGGGTCTGTGGGGCCTCAAACGGTGGTCTGTGGCTCAAATGCTGAATTAATAGTGGGCCCTGGTATCGAAAAGGTTGAAAACCCTGGTCTAACAGACCAGAGTGGTCTGTTAGACCCTTACTAGCCTGGCCTAACCTGAAATGATTTTGACGGCGGGGTGCCGTGCGTTTTTGGACGGCAGATGAGCAGATCTGATTTGATCTCACCACCAACGCTGTCATTTCCACTCCTGAACAACCTATTATTGGGATATTTTTATGATGAAGGAAAAGGATAAACTTGCATGATGTCAAAGTGTTCTGCTGACTTTTTTGCTGCGGAGAAACTCCTCTCTGTTCGTCTGGTAAACAATGTTTTATGATGATGATGATGATGACGATGGTGTTAATGTAGTGTAACGGGTTGTGTCTTTCTGTGGAGATGTCTATGGTGCAGGACTGATGACACGGCCACACAGAGAACTTGTCTCCTGTCACTCAGGTCTTTACTTTGGAGCTCCTGGTTAAACACATTCAAATGACCCACTGTCATTTACAGCACAGCAGCAGCATACAGTACACACATCTGCAGCATGGAATCCATTTTTCCTCTGCTGAGGCAATTTACATTACATTACATTACATGTGATCGTATAGTGATAATTAATTTGTCCCTTCATATTTTCCATATAGAGCTCCTAACCTAGTGAAAGCTGTCTTTATAATAACACAAATAGCCTACATAGCGTTCCAAAATATAACAGGTAGGGCATGAAACACTGTTAGCATGGTGCTATGGATTTAATAACCTATTTACCTATTTAACCTATCGACATGTTGTGCTAACCTCTTCCGT
>CM076987.1:5420003-5487503 GCA_039105355.1 Benthosema pterotum
AATGGGACATGTTACATCCGCCCCTGCTGCGTATTGTTGGAAAGTGTTGTGCGAAATCCTAATGCACATCAATTAACCATGTCTTTACTGTAACTGTACTTGTACTGTCAGCTATTTTTTTTATTGTGAAAATGTGCTGCAAATTTTTGAATATATTATTTCAGAAGCCAACATTTTAACTCAAATCTTTGCTTAGAACATGTAGGTAATTCTGGTGGTCCTTGGCATGAAATATGTTCAGCATCGCTGACAGAGGAATATAGATTCCCCCCCCCCCCCCCCCCCAGAAAAACTAGAATCTAGTGTTGGAAATTATAATCATCAGGAACTAGAATCTAGCGTCAGAAACTAGAATCTAGTGTTAGAAAGTAGAATATCTTGTCAGAAACTAGAATGTAACATCAGTGTCAAACTAAAATGTAGCTTCAGAAAGTAGAATCTTGTGTCAAACTACAATGTAGCTCCAGAAACTAGAATCTTGTGTCAAACTAGAATGTAGCTTCAGAAACTAGAATCTTGTGTCAAACTAAAATGTAGCTTCAGAAAGTAGAATCTTGTGTCAAACTACAATGTAGCTCCAGAAACTAGAATCTTGTGTCAAACTAGAATGTAGCTTCAGAAACTAGAATCTTGTGTCAAAAACTAGAATGTAGCACAAGGAACTAGAATCTTGTGTCAAAAACTAGAATGTAGCACAAGGAACTAGAATCAAGCGTCGGAAACTAGAATGCAGCATCAGAAACTATAATGTAGTCAGGACAAAATTGCAAAATTGCAGGATAAAACTGCATTCTACTCTTCCCAAAAACGGTAGTTTCACATGGGGAGTGAATATACCATCGTGGGATGAACGAGTTGGCACAGGTGTTTTGGCACACGGAGGGAAGGAGAAGGCATCATTAATAATAATGGATTGCATTTTTATAGCGCTTTTCCAAGTGCTCAAAGCGCTTTACAATGGTCCATTCATTCATACATTGGGAAGTAGAGCGGCGAACAGTCGACGCTCAGCGTCCTAAACTTCACACATTCACACACCAATGGTGGCAACAGGCTCACACTGACCAACTCATTGGAGGCAATTTGGGGTTCAGTGTCTTGCCCAAGGACACTTCGACACATAGACAGGAGGAGCCGGGATTCGAACCGCCGACCCACGGATCATTGGACGACCTGCTCTACTTCCTGAGCCACAGCCGCCCCAACATTATGCACTATGCAGCCGTTTGTTTGTAGCATGCTCAGATCATCACAGTCTTATCTTATGCTACAGCTCAGGGGTCTTCAACCAGTGCTCCGGGGACCACCAGGCTTTTTTTTTTTTGGGGGGGGGGGGGGGTGATCTAAATCAGGGGTTTTCAACTTTTTTCACTCCAGGGACCACCATTTATTCAGCATCACCCATGTCGCTTTGTGCCACAGGCGAAGAAGTCGCACCTATACCATTTTCAGTTACAGGACTTTTATTAGTCAAGTAAAGCAATATAATGATGAATATTGAAGTTGCAACAGACACGCAGCATGCATAAAGCTAAAGGTCTGACTCAGAGTTTTCTGTTTCCAATGATGAAATGCTGTTGGTTTAGTGGTGACACGTCTGGTGTTAGTTAGTAACAGTAGTAGTGTTTCAAATAACTTTAATTATAAGCACTTTAATTTGAAATATCTTGGGTTGTTTTGCATGCCATCGTGTTTGGTGGGGCAGACTGGGCATTTAGGGCGGCATTGCCCCCCCCCCATGCCCATGCCTAGATCCGCCCCTGATGGGAGCTTTAATGCAAGTCCCTCAGCTAAATGCCTACATTGTAGATTGTAAACTGAGTACTGTTTCTTTCCCTCCAGATGACGCAGTGACCGGTGAGCTGTCCAAGCTGCTCCATGACATAAAGAAGTGCAGAGACAGAGACTACAGCTTTGAGGAGCTCTGTCAGACCATCTCCTCTCACTCCATGGACAGCTTCGGTAGCGGACGTACCTCCACCGATGACGACCGCAGCGAACGCTCCAACGGAACGCTGACCCGCGCCGGAAAGGTACACCACACGCATTACAGTGGTCTGGGGACCACCAGGGGTCCTTGAGAGGGGTCCAGGTGGTCCCCACAGGCTAAATGATGGAAGGTTGTAGCCTGACCTCAGTCTGAATTGAAACTGTTCCGTTGTGGCAGTTAGATGATCCTCGGTGTTGATTGGCTATTTTTTTTAGACCCGCCTCCAACTCCTTCGCTCATTGGCCGAGCCGTTTTTCCGGACGAGATAAATCGAAACTCTTCATCACAACACCAGACCACAGAACCCAGCAGAGTGGGCGGGGCCCAACGGAGTAGATGGGGTCTGTGGGCTGAACCCAGGCTAGATGCAGTGAGGAGTTTAACGAAAAGGTTTTGTTGTTTGTGTAGTTACGTTGCCATAATGTAATTCCAAATTTGGACAAGTTATAAACTAATATATTAGAAATTGATCATTCAAAATATGCTCCTCATTGGGTTAGGTTAGTGACTTTGAGAGCTGTAACAGCTGTTTTAGTGTACATTGTAAGTACACTAAAACGGATCTCAAAGTCAATCTTTTGGTACATAAACAAGCACAAAGTTGATTCAGACACGATAGAGCTTCACAAACATGTAGTTTTATTTTGTCATAAAATTGTTAACTTCATGTTGATTTGGATCAGGATCCAGTCCGGCTTTTCTTTTTTTAAATAAAAATGCTAAGATCAACAGGAAATTCACATGAGTTTTGGTGAGTTGAAGGAAGCTTTGCTTTGTTTACATACTAAGTCAATGAGGAGCATATTTTAATGATCAATGTCTATTCACTGGAACCATTATTTTTGAAAATATCTTGTCTACTTTTGGAATTACATCATGGCAAGGTAAGTAGGCTACACACAAAATAATCTCAACAAAAGGGGTTTTATGCTTTAAAGGGGAAGTCCACCCATGTCATTAGTATACCTTAGAGGTGTTGGATGGACATGATGAAAAAAAGTTCCCCCATTCTGTGTTCCCAAGAAATGGAGGTCTGAAGAAAACCACTGACATGGTGAAACATCTTGATGACATCATCAAGATGTATTTTCACCATGTTAATGGATTTCTTTAGACGCTTCTTTTTTCTGAGAGCGTACAAATGGAACCAAATGAACCCGTTAGGGTTGATTTGGTTGCATTTGTACACTCTCAGGAAAAATGTTGAAAAATGGGTGGAGTTAGCCTTTAATCTGTCATTCAGAATGAGTCACTAATCATTCTCTAGTAGTGCCAGTGGTTTTGAAACAGTGGTCTGGGGACCACCAGTGGTCCTTGATGGGGTTCCAGGTGGTCCCCAGCTGGTGCCAACAGCGTTTGCCAACCCTGTTGGCTCAACACCTGATCGTTCTGATCAGTCTTTCTGCCAACACGTTGACGATAACAAATTATTCTTTTAGTCTGGGATCAGAGAGGCTGTAATTAAGTGAGTTTCAACCAGTGGTCCCTGAGAGGATTCCAGGTGGTCCCCAGGCTAAATGATTGACAGTTGGTAACCATACAGGCCGTTGTAGATCTGTAACTCTTGAGATCTCTCTCGATCGCTCTCAAGACTTAAATTATGAATACTTCATTTTCTATATATATATTTTATCCCACGATTTTGTAACCCATTTTTTCACCCAGTGCCAATTCCTAATGTGATCCTGGGCTCTATACATCCTCTGCCAACCTGGGGAGGCAGCGGACTGGCCTCATGCTTCCTTCAATGCATGAGGAGTCCAAGCTGCCTTCTTTTCACCTGACAGGGGGGAGTTTCCCTGGTTGGACGTAGCGCGTGGAAGGAACACGTTATTCCAACCAGTTCCTGTCCCCTCCATCAGGCGCCCCGGCTGGCCAGGGGGAGGTAGTTTAGAGTCCAGGATTACAGCATGTTTTTGTGAGGGTATCTACCCTAGGGGACACGGGGAGAACATGCAAACTCCACACAGAAAGGCCCTTTCATCAACCCGCCTTGGGTATGGGCACTGATGACGCGGAGGAGCAGACACGCCGCCAGCACCCACAGCAGCGCCCCTAGCGGGAATCGAACCCAGGACCTTCTAGCTGTGAGGCGACAGCACTAACCACTGTGCCACCGTGCCCCACACTTCATTTTCAAGAATCTACAGTAGCAGAATTGTTATTATGACCAACGTTTTGGCATTTTATCATTCCTAAATTGTGGATAACTAAATCCTTAGTTTTGGGTCTGAAAGACTAAACTCAACACCAAAAGGTGGTCCATGGCTCAAATGCTGAATAAATAAATGGGCCTTGGTATCAAAAAGGTTGAAAACCACTGCATTAGGTTAGGCTCCTGGATTAGAGGATGAATAAAAAAAATGAGCTTTGATATTGATAAATTATATGCTAGTGGTGGTGGGGACGATTTTGGCATTCACAAGTGCAAACGCGCGCACACACACACACACACACACACACACAACACACACACACACACACACACACACACACACACACACACACACACACACACACACACACACACACAGGTGCAGTAATTGAGCGGTTCCAGCCTCTCCAGTGGGTGTTTATCAGTTGAGCAGCAGCTCAGTGTGACAGAGAGGCTTAGAGAATATTTTCTATCCTCTCTGTACAGAACAGCTGGGGTCATCCATCACCCTGACACCCAGGGGCGGATCTAGGCATGGGGGGGGGGATGCCCCCTAAATGCCCAGTCTGACCCACCAAACATGTGTAGTTTTGCATGATGGCATGCAAAACAACCCAAGATATTTCAGTGCTAATATTTATTATTTGAAACACTACTGATTTTTTTCTTCTGCCCACACACACACACACACACACACACACACACACACACACACACACACACACACACACACACACACACACACACACACACACACACACACACACACACACACACACACACACACACACACACACACACCAGGGGTTGACACTAAGGTCTCGGAGGCACTTGCCCATCGGGCAAGTGCAAGTCAGGTTCTACTTGCCCTCAGCTCATGGTCACTTGCCCCCTAAAATATATAGGGGGCAAGTACATTTCAGTAAATATACATTTCAGCACCAGGGACAGAGTCACTCCAGCTACCATAACAGAAAGCTCATTTCAGCACCACGGACAGAGTCACTACAGCTACCATAACAGAAAGCTCATTTCAGCACCACGGACAGAGTCACTCCAGCTACCATAACAGAAAGCTCATTTCAGCACCACGGACAGAGTCACTACAGCTACCATAACAGAAAGCTCATTTCAGCACCACGGACAGAGTCACTACAGCTACCATAACAGAAAGCTCATTTCAGCACCACGGACAGAGTCACTACCGCTACCATAACAGAAAGCTCATTTCAGCACCACAGACAGAGTCACTACAGCTACCATAACAGAAAGCTCATTTCAGCACCACGGACAGAGTCACTACAGCTACCATAACAGAAAGCTCATTTCAGCACCACGGACAGAGTCTCTGCAGTCAGGTTCTACTTGCCCTCAGCTCATGGTCACTTGCCCCCTAAAATATATTGTAAATTTTGCAGATGTAACTCCACCAAATGGACCCACAAGGGTCCATTTGGTGTCATTTTTAGGCTCTCGAGAGTTAAAATTCATCATCTTAATTACCCCAGGTCTACACAACTAGAGAATGTAGAAGATTAGGTCATTTTGATGTGAACGTTAAATTGCCTGTTTTGTTTCCCAAATCCAGCCTGGAATTGTGGATATCTAGAAAGCAGGGAAAGACACAGAGGCAGAGTGCAACGACTGCCTTCAAGACAAATTTATCTTGTGTTGTGTTATACACACACACACACACACACACACACACTCGGTCCTGCAAGTTTTGTACTTGTATCCTGGGTGAACAACTTCCACAATAAAATAACCTCAAATGGACAATGCAGAGAATGGATCATGAGGGTGTGGTTTTAATCACACCAGAGTTAAAGGGGAAGTCCACCCATTTTCAACATTCTAATATGTCATTAGTATACCCTAGAGGTGCTGGGTGGACATGATAAAAAAAAGTTCCCCTATTCTGTGTTCCCAAGAAATGGAGGTCTGAAGAAAACCACTAACATGGAGAAACATCTTGATGACATCATCAAGATGTATTTTCACCATGGATTTCTTTAGACGCTTCTTTTTTTTTCTTAGAGCGTACAAATGGACGCTCAGAAAAAAAATGTTGAAAATGGGTAGAATTCCCCTTTAAGGACACTCGTTTATTCGGTACAGTGGGCAGTATGTGTCTGTGTGTGTATATCAGTGCAGTGGGCAGGTGGTTAGAAAGTGCAGCTCTGTTTCTACCACATAGTGTGTGCATTGGTTGAGTAGAGCAAACGTTCCCTTAGCGTTGCAGACACACAGCGCACCTGCATCTCAATTCAATTCAATTCAATTCAATTCAATTCAATTCAATTCAATTCAATTCAATTCAAAGGAGCTTTATTGGCATGATAAAACAGACATTTACATTGCCAAAGCAAGAGTCACAAAACAATACAATAAAAACAGTTGAAAATGGGGACAAATATATACAGTTGGAGGGGGGTACAGATTTTTGTAGACAGAGTTATGCTACATTGCATTGTTTTATAAAAGGTTATAGCACATTATAACACTAACATTTTTATTGCTACTTCAAGACAGATCATGCAGAATAAGAATAGAACAGACAGATTTACTATCTGTTTAAATGTAGCAGCTCTGTTTACATGGAAAAGTCTGGATAGTACAGATCGTAGTCCTTAGGGTGGTTGTGTTCCATTGGCCAATCTTCTTACGTCGCAACAGTGCACAAATCTTGCTGCTGTGTTTGCACATTGTTGTATTTCTCCCAATAGGTATGGAAGTTTTCCCTCGTTGGTCATAGTTTCAAACTTGCGTTGAGTGTGTGCGATTTGTGGGAAGTATGTGTCTCTGATGTCTTGGTATAAGGAGCAGGTGGTTAGAAAGTGTAGCTCTGTTTCGACCACATTTTGTGTGCAGTGACTGCATAGTCGTGCTTCTCTTGGGAGTGGGGTCTGTCTGTGGCGGCCTTTCTCTATTGCGAGGCTGTGATCACTGAGTCTGTATCTGGTCAATGTTTTCCTAAGTTTTGGGTCTTTTACTGTACTTAGGTATTCGGCCAATGTATATTCTCTTTTTAGTAATATGTAGCATTCCATTTTGCTTTGTTTTTTGGTAGACTCTTTCCAGTGTGCCAGGTAGGTTTCTTTTTGTTTTCTTATAATTTGGTTTATCTACCTTACATAGACAATCTGGATATAAAGCACTCGAGGCTAGAGAGTGAACTGTGGCCATAGCCCCGCCCCTTGCTATACATTCCAATACAAGTTGCTCAGTGGCGTTCTCATGCACACGGAAACACTGACTGACACAGCTGGTCCTGGCTGACGCACGTGAGAGTCATGAACGTCCGTCCAACTCTGTTGCGTCCGCCGCCATTAACATACTGCACTTACACATTTCGCCACTAGGCCCCGAAGCTCGAAAATACTTTCACAGGAGTTTTGGGGAAACATATTTGACCCCCTAAACTTTGTGTTGCGTTTTGACAGAGTATGAGCGAGAACATTCGAAAACAAACAGAGCCACCACACACATACTGATCTGTAGCGTTGCCACATCAAACTGCCATTGCTCGTATGTCATCGGTTATATTTTTATTTTATTGTTTGCGTTCGAGATCTCACTTTCTCACCCCTCAATGTCGCAACCTTTCCAGTACACACGCCCCCTCCCCCGGCCTCAACCACTGCCTTACGCTATAGACACAGTTACGACATACAAGTTGTTACGACATCTACGTTCCACACCATTGCAGCGAACGGTCCGGTCGACAGAAGAACTTCCATCACCATTGAAGACAGCGGACGTATATACGAACTGGGACGGAAATCCAGCTTTGCAGAACGACATGGGTTACACCTGCTAGCAGTCAAAGCTACCATCGTCCAGCCTCTGCCGCTGCTGTCCAATGTCCATATTCCAATACTACCCACTCATTTTCGACCGATGCATATCACACACGTGTTGTGTTGTCTAACAAACTGCATGTTCGACTACGCGTCTGTCCAGGCTGCATGAGCAGCGCTCGAGCGCTCAGTTTCTGACCCCCCAATGTCGCAACTGTGACTCTACATGCCATTGATGTCGCAACTCTGACTCTGCATGCCCTTGCATGGCCACAGTGTTACAGACAGTAGACAGAGTTGCGACAACTCCGTAGACATGTACAGGCATGCCATCATGGCGTTCATGTCAAAACACTAGCACCTTTGCCCACTCTCTGGAGGGGACATCTAACTCACGTGGTTTTCAACCAGTCGGCCGGGCGGGGACCACCAGTGGCACTTCTGAGGGTTCCAGGTGGTCCTTAGCTAAATTATCGAAAGTTGGTTAACTGTATTAACAGTATTGTATTACAATTTCCACTGCAAACACGATCCACTGCAAACACGATCGTATTCCACTCATTTCGACCCATGCATCCCACACGTGTTGTGTCTAACAATAAACTGCACGTTCGACTATGCGTTCTATATTGGATCTGTCTATGTTTGACTGTTTTGTTTCCCCAATCCAGGCAGTCTGGTATTGTGGACAATGCAAAAGACATCATGCGTTTGGGGTCTGTGGGGCTAAAATGTCATCACATGCTGGTCCGTGTCTCAAAGGCTGAATAAATAGTGGACCCTTGTACTATCAAAAGGATTGTAAACCAATGATCTAACGGATCACTTCACTGAACACACTGGTTTTGCTCATCTAATCGTGCGGACGCGCGTGCTTACACAGCCATACCTCACTTTATAAACTATTTCAACAACAGAGACGAAACGATCGAGAGACACAGAGGAGATCTAGAGACGTGAATTGGCGTGAAGAAAGTCGCTTAAAAACACTGATTGATCATCAATACGTGCGCACACACGCAGCCTGCAGCACTCTCTGACGCCGTACCGTCTCCAAGTCTGAACTACGGTGAAAATGAACGGTGCGGCCGTGCTTAGTAGCCTACACTGACGTTCGTTTCCACCACACAGCTTCTGCAAAGTTCTTTCCTACCTTTGACTTAATGTGTTGCTAAAAGACGCCCAGATGATAGATCCAATTGATTATATTTGCACGCATGTAGCCTGCAGTGGTCAGCACTTAGCGCTTGAGATTGACACTGTTGATATTTAGTTCCTCACAGATCCAACGCGTGGCGCTAGAGGTTCGGGGCGCGAAGCGCCCCGAACTTCTAGTCGTATACAATGCACATACCGATGCATTAAACATGCAGGTGTACACGTCTTCACTCAGAGTGTAATAATTATAGCAATCCATCTCCATGTGGAAGTAGCTCTTTATATTCCATTACAGGGATTCTCCTTACTGTGGCCTTGTGTTTCCCTGGAGTGACTGTGCACACATGTTGCATGGTCTGTACCTCTCTCTCTCTCTGTCTCTCTGTCTGTCTCTGTCTCTGTCTCTCTCTCTCTCTCTCTCTCTCTCTCTCTCTCTCTCTCTCTCTCTCTCTCTCTCTCTCTCTCTCTCTCGTCTCTCTCTCTCTCTGTCTCTCTGTCTCTCTCTCTCTCTCTCTCTCTCTCTCTCTCTCTCTCTCTCTGCAAACATACATTTGCATTGTCAATGCAATTTCATACCAGGGCCTCTATTTATTCAGAATTTGAGCCACAAACCCACTTTGATGACATTTTAGCCCCACAGATCACAAAACTAAAGATTAATACTAAAGATCTGTTCCTTTTGTTCATAACTCCAGACTGGATTTCAGTAAAAACAAGACAGTCAAACATACAGATCCAAATGAGCATTAATCTTCTGCATTCTCTAGTTGTGTAGACTTGGGATAATTCACATGATGACTATTTTTTACTCATCATGAGAAGAGAAGTTACATATGGTTAACCAACATTTAGCCTGGGGACCACCTGGAATCCTTTCAGGGACCAAAAAAAAATACACACAATGTAGGACCTTTTTTTTATTCTGAGAGTGTACACATGAAAACCAAATGGACCCTTTAGTGCGGGACTGTTCAGCTCTATCTGAAGAGGGTTTGATTTCTTGCTTCTATGTTTTTGTGAAACCAGTAACTATTAGGTCAATGAGCAACCGTATGTATCGTGGGAGTGATACATGGAGGCACTTAATACGCTTTTATCTTCTCCTATTCCCTTTTTTGATCACTTCCATGTGAATTTGTGAATTTGTGAAAGCTTTATTTTGTTGTTGTCATTATCTGTGGGTGAAACTGAAAGATGATCAAATAAATTAAACTAAACTGATCATGCGTTTGATCCATGGAGAAAAAAGCTAGAAAAAACATCTGGCTGTTGTTTGTGATCCAACAGAAATATCACACTTTGGCATTTTTTTTTCCTTTAAGAAAGATTAATCCAAGTTGTAGACACCAGAGGTGGATGTAACATTTCCCAATTGGGGGGGCAGGAGAAAATGGTATGGGTGCGGCTTCATCGCCCACGGGCGATGAAGCCGCACCCATACCATTTTCAGTTACAGGACTTTTAATAGTCAAGTAAAGCATCAATAATAACATCAGTTGTTGTTGAAGTTGCAACAGACACGCAGCATGCATAAAGCTAAAGGTCTGACTCAGAGAGTTTTCTGTTTTCAATGATGAAATGCTGTTGGTTTAGTGGTGACACAGTTGTAGTTGGTTAGTAGCAGTAGTAGTGTTTCACATCATTTTAAATATAAGCACTTTAATTTGAAATATCTTGGGTTGTTTTGCATGCCATCGTGTTTTTTTTTTTTTTTTTGGGGGGGGGGGGGGGGCAGACTGGGTATTTAGGGGGGCATTGCCCCCCCATGCCCATGGCTAGATCCGCCCGTGTTACTAGTTGTTGTTGTCTTTTATCGAGCTGCGTCTCTCTCTCTCTCTCTCTCTCTCTCTCTCTCTCTCTCTCTCTCTCTCTCTCTCTCTCTCTCTCTCTCTCTCTCTCTCTCTCTCTCTCTCTCTCTCTCTCTCTCTCTCTCCTTGCAGCGTCGCACCCCGCCTCTAGGCCCCGCCCCCACTCCGCCTCTCTGCCCCGCCCCTACGCCGCCGTTAGGCCCCGCCCCTGAGGAGGAGGAGGAGTCAGAGAGGAGCTGTGGTCCTGTGGGATTCTGGGAGGCGCTCACACCCTGCAACGGATGCCACAACCTGGGCTTCTCTAGTCCGTCACAGGTACTGTACAGACACACGCATGCACACACACACACACACGCACACACACACACACACACGCACCACACAACTAGAAGTGTCACAAGTTCGATTCCCGCCAGGGACCCTGGGTGAGTGTTCTCAGCTGCGGCCTGATGGAGGGGAAAGGAACCAGTTGGAATAACGTGTTATGCTGGTACCTCCATGCGCTGCTACCTTAGCAGTGTGGCTACAGCCTCTGTCGTGTTGGCCTCCAAAATCTAGTATCTGCCCCTGGACCAAGGGGATGTCCCTTTGGTCTAGTGGTTAAGATGTTCCACCTTTCCCAGGTGTTACACTGTTTACTTGAGTTCTATGACACCACATTTGGAGGAACAGCAGTTCAGAAGTTGGGGCGGCTGTGGCTCAGGAGGTAGAGCAGGTCGGCCAATGATCCAGTGGTCGGCGGTTCGAATCCCGGCTCCTCCTGTCTACAAAGTGTCCTTGGGCAATACACTGAACCCCATCTTGCCTCCAGTGGCTACCACCACTGGTGTATGAATGTGTGAAGTTTAGGACGCTGAGCGTTGACTGTTCGCCGCTCTACTTCCCAATGTATGAATGAATGGACCATTGTAAAGCGCTTTGAGTGCATATGAAACGAGTGCCATAAAAATGCAATCCATTATTATTACCTGTTTTAACTCTGTCTGTGTGACTTTTGTGTCCATATGGAGATGTCTGTGTCTTTTTCTGTCTGCGTGCAATCTGACGACTACTGCAAACTGAAAATGGAGTGGTTATCAAGTAGTCAATTGGCAGGTGTGGGGGCTGCCACGGCATTCCATTGGCTGAGGCAGCGGCTGGGAAATTGCACCGGTCAGGTGAGGAGACTTTGGCTGATTATTAGGCCTCACTGACCGGAGCCTTTGGTGGTGTTTCTGAACAAGAGTGTGTCCCACGGACTGGAGGTCGGGTACTGCACTGCTTGGTTGTGTGTGGAACGTGTGTGTCAGATTTGACTCCCAGTGGGGAGAACGGTGGTCGAGTTACGTCCGTTACACCCAGGCAGACAGAGACGTGGCACATTTATGTAAGGGATAACACCCGACGAGCCGGTGATTTGTTTCCTAATAACTGACCGAGGCGCAGCCGAGGTCAGTTAGTTAGGAAACAAATCACTGGTTCGAAGGGTGTTATCCCGCTTATTACATGGCTTATGTCAGTGGTTGACCACCAGTGGTCCTTGAGACCACTGGTATTTGGTTGTAAGAGACCACTCTATTTGGTTGTAAACAACCAAATACGTAGCCAAATGGACCCGCTAACGGCGTGCTGGAACTAAATGCGAAAGCGCAGCGCGGATTGATATGAACACAGCTGTTTGCACTTTGGGGATCTGGTTTATGCAGCGGTCCAATATAGAGCGGAGTGGTGAATTATAGTGTAATATGTGACCGCTCACATGACCAGAACGCTGGCTTCTGATTAGAGCATTCATTCAAGCCATGTAATAAAGTTAGATATTACAGTACAATACGCACACCATACACAGTGGTTTGTGGAACAGCAGTGGTTCGAGAGGTTTAGAGGTCCATCCAGGCCTATACATTAGCCACGTATGCATATGCTCGCACGCACGCACACACACACACACACACACACACACACACACACACACACACACACACACACACACACACACACACACACACACACACACACACACACACACACACACACACACACACACACACACACACACACACGGTGTCAGTGAAATGAGAGGTTAGTCTACATACAGCTATTGTTCTTGTGTGTAGTGACTATACTTTGTGTGGTTACCGTGGGAACAGATGGTGTGAGATATAGAGATGGAGCGGTGCGCTGTAACGTGGCCGTCTTTTCTTCCATGTGCCCCCCCCCCCCTCCTCCTCCTTCGGACCCTGACACCACCCGCTAGGATCCATTTGGTTCACATTTAGACGCTCTCAGAAAAAAAATGAAAATGGGTGGAATTGCTCTTTAGGAGGTGTCCCCCTACTTCTAAAAGTCCCACTACAACACTGTTCGTAACAACAGAACCGGATAGGATTTCACATGTATGGCTCTTTTACAGACCAGGATTTAACAAGCCTGTTTTTTGAGGCTTAAATCCTGGATTAGTTAAAGGTAGGGTAAGTAATTTGAAATTCATGGTGTAGTTCCAGCTTGGTGCACTAGGGGCACCCAAGAGTAGCTACACTATGTGAACCTGCTGCTCCATCCTGATTGGAGGAGAATTCACCCTCCACCTGGGGAACTTTTATTAGCTCCTCTGCTAACGTGGGGGAGGGGAAACTCCATGGTCTACACACCTTATAATAGAGCATTTTTTTTGGGTGATATCTGACAAAAGTGAAATCACTTTCCCTACATTTAATCCAAGTCTGGTGGTGTCGCAGGTCTTAATAGGCCTGATTGTCAGACTCTGAGCCATGGCTCAAGAGTCTGACATTGGCCCCATTGTAACCGATTTACAAGGAGGCGGGCCCTTGATTTTCCCTCAACCAATCACTGGAGACGTTGTTTGCAGTCGACAACAACAGTTAACTAGCAGTTAACTAGCAGTTAACTAGCAGTTAACTAGCAGTTAACTGACTAGCAGTGCAGTTGGCGTCGGACATTTTCACTATTTATAACTAAATGCAGTATTAAAGAATGAAACTCTACAATGAAAATCTAGTTACAATGAAACTTTAGTTACAATGAAACTCTAGTTACAATGAAACTTTAGTTACAATGAAACTGAATGGATGTGTGCTGTTTTTTTTATGGGAAACTGCTCTGTTGTGGCAGTTAGATGATCCTCGGTGTTGATTGGCTATTTTTTTAGACCCGCCTCCAACTCCAGCTCATTGGCTGAGCCGTTTTTCCGGACGAGATAAATCGAAACTCTTCATCACAACACCAGACCACAGAACCCAGCTGAGTGGGCGGGGCCCAACGGAGTAGATGGGGTCTGTGGGCTGAACCCAGGCTAGGTCTTAATAGGGTTTAGATGGAAAGAAATAGACCTCTTCATCATGTGGTGTTGATCTCCTGCTCATCTCCTTTGCCCCATTCATAGAGAGGATAGAGATATCCTTTCTCTCTCACTTTGTTTTTAGCAGCGAACAGCTGTAGACCCCCCTCCTGTGTGTGTGTGTGTGTGTGTGTGTGTGTGTGTTGTGTGTGTGTGTGTGTGTGTGTGTGTGTGTGTGTGTGTGCGTGTGTGTGTGTGCGTGTGCGTGTGCGCGTGCGTGCGTGTGCGCGTGTGTGCGTGAGCTTGCGCCAACGATGGTTGACATTTACAACATAACACTCTTGTCTCTGTGTCTGTGTGTTGTTGGCTTTAGACCTAGTTGGCACCACGCCTAGCATTAGCAGATTGCACCTGGATTTTGTATGTGCGTGCGTGCGTGCATGTGTTTTGTGCGTGTGTGTGCGCGTGCAGGGGCGTTTTTGCCATTAGGCAGACTAGGTAGTTACCTGGGGCGCCATGAGGGGTGGGGGGGGGGCACCGAGGCGACCACCAGACATGCTTTAAAAGGATCCCAGGCTGATATAATAATCCTCATATTGATAAATACATTATACTTGTCCTCTATAACTAGAATTGAACATTTAAAAAACACATATGTTTTTTAGTTTATGTTTTTATCCCTTGGGGGGCGCCATTTTACTGTGCCTTTCATAGGTATGACATCACAGGAGCTACAGGGAAAATCTTGCCTGGGACTTCAGATTGCTTAGAAACACCACTGGTGTAAAAAGGGTTCATTTGGCCATTTGTACGCTCTCTCTAAAGAAATCCATTAACATGGTGAAAATACATCTTGATGATGTCATCAAGATGTTTCACCATGTTAGTGGCTTTCTTCAGACCTCCATGGGGGTAACTTTTTCATCATGTCCACCCAGCACCTCTAGGGTATACTAATGACATATTAGAATGTTGAAAATGGGTGGAGTTCCCCTTTAAGGAGCCTCTCTGCTGTAGGATGTTATTATGAAATTAGCACAGTGATAATTGCATGGTATAATTATGATCAGAGTCATTCCACTCCAACTAAGGAGCTACTGCATTAGTTCACTGATACTCTCACTCTAGCCTGGTTCAGACCAAGGGCTCCATTTTCGTTAGGCTACATGCTAAACCCCTTATCCCTTCATTTCTTTGCCCTATTAAACTATTTTAACCTTTTTTCAGTAGTTCAAATGGCCAGTCTACAAGTCTACAAGCTCACAACTTGTTAATAGTTTTATCGCCGATCACACGCTCATCGTGTTCTTACCGTAGGGCAACGCTCGCCCCACACACGACGAAGGCACAGAACACGACGAAATGTAGATTTCATTCTTTAATCCATCTATTAGTCTGCGTGCATCGTCTGATAAAGATCCCGTGGCTGACTTTCATTTGGGACAGAATGGGTGAATGGGACAATTATTTTGTCCCATTCGCACCAATTCAATCCAATGCATTCAAAAGCCTCTCCTGAGATTCTGCCCCTGAATGTCGTGGAGCGCAGGTTAGTCAAGACACCAGAAACAGCATGATGTCATCACACATCCTGTTTAGGAGATCTGCGCTTCAAAATATATATATATTTTTTTTTTACCGAATGCACTAGCTTGAGCCGTGGCATATAGCAGAAAACAACGAACATGCGCTCGCGATAAATGATTTAATAGAGTGACATGTTAAAATATTCCAAAAAGTGTTTCAATATAGTAAAAAATAAATAAGGGATTTTGGATAAGGGGTTTAAAGCGGGTAACGAAAATGGAGTCCCAAGTTTCTTGGTCTGGCCTTCTATTGTCCACCTCTGATTTCCTATCGTACCAAGATGACCAGAGGCTCAATATGGCAGTTTGTCAAATTCAGTAGATCATTTGTGGCCAGATGTCATTTCCTGGGGTTTATTAGGACTGTTGTAGATAATAAAAAAATAAATTGTTTAAAAAAATGGGTTAAACTCCAGGAGACAAACAGGAGGATCCAAGAGAGGATCAGGATCAGGCCCTACAGCTGCTGACAACCGTTGGATTAGATTCCAGTTTGTGCTTTGATCTATCAAGTCAGAACACATGTTTCTGTTTCTTGAGACATCTAATGAGATAAGTTGGTGTGTGTGTGTGTGTGTGTGTGTGTGTGTGTGTGTGTGTGTTGTTGTGTGTGTGTGTGTGGTGTGTTGTGTGTGTGTGTGTGTGTGTGTGTGTGTGTGTGTGTGTGTGTGTGTGCGCGCGCGCTAAGTGGTGTTAGCTTGTGATAATCATAGAAGTTGAGCTATAGCTCCTCCTCCTACTGTTTTAGTACAAAGTCTGTCAAGTTTAATGAGTATCATCCGTGTGTGTGTGTGTGTGTGTGTTTGCTAGAGGTCTGAAGAGCATTGTGTTGTGTGCACGTGCGCACTGCGCACACATGCACACACAAAAGCACAATCTTTTTTTTTTTCTGGTTATCTAAAGAAATCGATTAACAGGGGAATGATTTTCTTCAGACCTCCATTTCTAGGAAACACAGAATGGGGAAACGTTTTCATCATGTCCACCCAACACCTCTAAGGTATATAAATGACATATTAGCATGTTGAAAATGGGTGGAATTCCCCTTTAAGTGGAATGTCCCTTTAACTGCTATTGCACTTCATAGTGACACATTGACACTGTGCAGTACCTCATATGACCAACAGGGTGGCGCCACCAGTGTTAGGAAAGGAAGCAGTGATCAGAGAGAGGTAGAGAATCTGTGCAGATTGAGAGAATCTTCACATAGTGAGTGTCTGGTATAATGGTTGCTAGGCAACGCCCAAGTTCATATAATAATCCTCTGAAGCGTGGGATCCTATCCATCGCCCACTGGTACCATTGACAAATCACTGTTACCATCAGTTCAACACACCGCACACGCGCACACGCATGCAAGCACGCATACACACGCACGTGCGCACGTGCACGCGCACACGCACACACACACACACACACACACAGACATGCACGCACGTACGCACTCACACACACACACACACACACACAGCATCAGTGTTTCCAACTGTTTTCTTTGACGCAGTCCTTTCACTTTGCCATTTCATCTCTCTCTCTCTCTCTCTCACACACACACACACACAACACACACACACACACACACACACACACACACAACACACACACACACACACACACACACACCACACACACAAACAAATCCATGTATTCAAGGACGGCTCACATTCTAACGTGTGTGTGTGTGGTGTGTGTGTGTGTGTGTGTGTGTCTGCTGCGGTTCAATAACGTCTAAACGTCCAGCTCTGCAGATCTGCCCTTGAGCAACACAGCAACCTTTCCCTGACCCTGGTGCGTCGGTGTGAACACTGACACCGTTAAAGGAATAGTGTTTTATCCTCATCTGGTTATCCTCGGTCTCCAGGCTTAGATCTGCACAGTGACATGAAAGCCTGAGGTCAAAGTACCCCAGAGGGTGACTCCACACTGCCTTTTGCACAGTCCATGGTTTGGACCGCGTTGTGACGTCATGTCCTGCATTTATGAATAGACCCTTGAAACTAGTCTTGGTCGTTATTGATTTTTTAATATTGGTATTGATTACGTTAATTTTCTCAATATTCGATATTACCAGTTTTGACCACTAAATAGCGTGCAATCAAGAGTTGGACAAGTTCCACCAGTCACCTAGTTTCTCAAATTGCGACATTGAGGGTCAGAAACTGAGCACTCTGCTGTTCAAGCAGCATAAATAGGGAAAGAAACTGTAGTTGGAAATACAATGTTTTCAAAAAGCCTAGCCCAAATAAGGTTTATTTTAGGCATGTGTGTAACATGAAAATTGTTTGTATAGTTACAATTAAAAGTCTCATTGCTCATATTTTAATAGAATACAGTATAATGACGGTATTTGACGATATTCGGTATTCGATATTTTTTATAGACCCAACGATATTACTCGGTATTGATTTCCAATATCCTGATAAACGGTAATAGCCTACCAGTATATTGCCCAAGACTACTTGAAACCCATTGTCCCTGTGCATTTTGGACAGTGGTCCGGCTGCAGGAATAGCATGCCCCGGGCCGAAACACAGACAGGAACAAGCTGGAAGTCCCCATTGAAACCCATTCAAAATGCAGAATGTGACGTCACAGCTCGATCCAAACCACGGACTGTGCAAAGTATAGTCTGTAGGGCGTCAGAGTGACGATCAAAAGGCGGAGTTCCTCTTTGTTAACTTCCCCCAGAAGTTGACATTTTTCAGCCTATAGCAGCGCGGTGCTCCCAAAAATGTATCCCCCCCCCCCCCCCCCCTGGAAACATTTCATTGCTCACCCTTGTGCTCACAAATCCGTTTTAAAGGTTTAAAAGATGGAATCGTGTGCAAAGTGCACACGATTCAGTCTATAACTGCTTTGTTTGGTAAATTCATCATCATTTTTTCCCCCTGAAAATAAGAGTGAACAAGTCCAGACACTATTGAGGACTAAACAGAGTTGTTTCACTGGGGACTGTAAATACAGCAACTTCCGCCAACGACCGTTGATAGACTCTAAAACGTAGGTGTCGCCCTGCAGGGTGGGCCTGGGGAGTGGTTGCACCACTCAAAAACTGATTAAAAAAAAAAAAAAAAAAGAAGTAAGCTGAGTTGTCATGGTTACCATACCATCTCCCGTGACGACGTCGGGTTCAACTAGACCAGGGGTTTTCAACAGGTGGTCCGGGGACCACCAGTGGTCCCTGAGAGAGTTGGAGGTGGTCCCCAGGTAAATGATGGAATGTTGGTTAACCAGGTGTAACTCTTTGAGAGCGTAAAAATGAAACCAAATGGACTCTTGCGGGTCCATTTGGTTTCTTTTTTTTATTTTGTTTTCATTTTTTTTTTCGTAATCTGAATCACCCCAAGTCTATACAGTTAGAGAATGTAGAAGATTAATGGTCATTTTGATCTGTATGTTTGACTGTATGTTGATCTGTATGTTATATATGACTGGTGTTTCCGAAGTCCAGCCTGGAATTGTGGACAAAAGTAAAATACATCTTTAATTTTGGGTCTGTGGGGCTAAAGTGTCCTCAAACGGTGGTCGTCTGTGGCTCAAATGATGAATAAATAGTGGTCCTTGGGATCAAACAGGTTGAAAACCACTGGACTAGACCGTTCCCACGGTCCGTACTGTAAACATGAAGCATGTGTTTCTCCTCGCAGCGCAACACACTGGAATTAATCAAAAACTGGGCCATATGGAGTAGAATAAACCGCTCTTCTTTAATATTTTATTGGTGTTTTTGGTACGTGATTTGCAGTTAGATTAGACCAGTTAACAGTCTTTGAATTGCGTCTTAAATCCCCAGCCATACATACAGTGTTCCCCATAGAGGAGACACATACATATTTTAACAAATTACAACAACATAAATGATCTGCATATGTGTATAGCGCAACAATGTAGTCAGATTACGTTGTCCGTATTCGCTGTACAACTCCATTTTTTTAATCACACAGCTGCTATAGCCTCGACACCCAGGCTTTCATTTTCGTCCCTGTTACGCGAAAAGGCAAAGCCTGGATTAAATGGTTAGCCACAGTGGTCTAGACGTGGGAGGAGTCAACTTTTCAGGGTGGGCGTGGCTCCAAATGATGTGACCTATCACATCATTTGGTAGGGGGAGGTAGGGGGAGGGGCCAGGGATGACGACACGTTGGTGAGATCCAATCAGATCTACCGGTGTGGCTTTGCCAGTCCCCTCCCCTCTAGGACAGGGGTTTTCAGCCTTTTTAACACCAGGGACCACCACTTATTCAGCATTTGAGCCACGGACCACCATTTGATTACATTTTCACACCAAAGACCTAAAATTAAAGAATTCTTTTGATTTTGTCTGCAATTCCAGGCTAGATTTTGTCAACAAAACAGTGTAAACTTCTTAATTAAGTGGTGCTAATTCAGATGATGAATATTTTAACTCTTGAGAGTGTGAAAATGAAACTGGTTGAAATGGTTTCATTTTCACATTCTCAAGAGTTACATCTGGTTAACCAACTTTCCATCATTTAGCCTGGGGACCACCTGGAACCCTCTCAAGGACCACTGGTGGTCCCCGGACCACCTGTTGAAAACCCCTGGTCTAGGGCAAAATCTGATTAATTTTCTCCCCATTTTGTGGTCAATTTGTTTATTAACCTTCATAGATGAAAAATTCACTGAGAAATGGGCCTTTGCTTTCTGCGGTCACGGATGATTAGACCCTACAAAATCGATTTAAAAAAAAAAATCTTTTTTTCAAATACTTTCATTTATTTGAAGGATAAATCATAAGAAAGTTCACGTTCCGTACTGGCATAATTTGGGGGTTTGCCAGTCATGCCATTGTACTGTCACATTTTGTGGCAATGAAAGAGACCAAGGTCGTAGTCACGGAAGTGTCGGACGCGACCCGACTGCCCCTTCTCTCAATTTTCTCCTCTGTCCATTCATTCTTTCTAGATTTATTTCTTTATTCCACACTCACTGTATTTCCCCGAAACACTGTTTCTGTCTGTCTGTCTGTCTGTCTGTCTGTCTGTCTGTCTGTCTGTCTGTCTGTCTGTCTGTCTGTCTGTCTGTCTGTCTGTCCTCAGTGATGGTCTCAGAGGGTCCATTGTCCCCTGGTGTCCTAGACTGTTACACACACGCACACACACACACACACACACACACACACACACACACACACACACACACACACACACACACACACACACACACACACACACACACACGCATGTGTCCAGCCCAGTTCAAATAGCCTCCGCGAGGAAATGCCTGACAATTATATCTGCTATTCATATCTGATGGCCTGTGTGCACTTTCTCTGTGCTGTGTGTGTGTGTGTGTGCGTGTGTGTGTTGTGCATGCGCGCGTGCGCAGTACTGTACATGCTGCAACGATGAATCGATACATCGTGATCAAATCGATAATTTAATTAATTGTCAAATAATTTATTAATCGATTAGTCAGTTTGGCAACTAATCACTGAAGTTATCATGGGTGTTTCCCATCATAGTTTGTCCAGGGGCGGGTGTAACATTTCCCAGTTGGGGGGGCAGGTGAAAATGGTATGGGTGCGGCTTCATCGCCCGTGGCGCGAAGCGCCATACCATTTTTGGTTACAGGACTTTTATTAGTCAAGTAAAGCATCAATAACAACATCAGTCGTTGTTGAAGTTGCAACAGACACGCAGCATGCATAAAGCTAAAGGTCTGACTCAGAGAGTTTTCTGTTTTCAATGATGAAATGCTGTTGGTTTAGTGGTGACACAGCTGTAGTTAGTTAGTAGCAGTAATAATGTTTTTAAAATATAAACACTTTAATTTGAAATATCTTGGGTGGTTTTGCATGCCATCATGTTTGGTGGGGCAGACTGGGCATTTAGGGGGGGCATTGCCCCTCCATGCCTAATGCCTAGATCCGCCCCTGAGAATGTCAGTCTGAGAAACAGTGTGTTGACACTCACATTGCATGCTTTACGGCAGAGGTTTTCAACAGGTGGTCCGGGGACCACCAGTGGTCCTTGAGAGGGTTCCAGGTGGTCACCAGCTAACCAATATTCGTCATCTGAATTAGCAGCACTTAATTGGGACGTTTACACCGTTTTGTTTGCAAAATCCAGCCTGGAATTGTGGACAAAACCAAACCAAACCAAAACTACTAGACCACTTTTTGAGAGATAAACAAACTGCTCATAAAGCTAAGAGAGCCTTCCTTCCAGTATGTGATTAGTTTAGTTTGTTTGATCATTTTCACAGTAATAATAACAACTTGTTTGTCAATACAGAACCAAAGAGAAATGAAGTGATCAAAAGGAACAGGATGAAGATGAAAGCTTTGAAATATGAGCCTATCCTGAGAACAGAAGAAAGAAATAAAAATAAATAAATCCTTAAAGCGGAATTCCACCCATTTTCAACATTCTAATACAGGGGTTTTCAACCTTTTTCATCCCAGGGCCCACCATTTATTCAGCATTTGAGCCACGGACCACCATTTGAGGACATTTTAGCCCCACAGAACCCCCAAAACTAAAGATTTATTTTGCTTCTGTCCATGACCATTAATCTTCTAGTTGTGTAGACTTGGGCTAATTCACATGAGGGATATTCTAACTCTTGAGAGTGTAAAAATGAAACCAAATGGACCCGCCAGGGTCCATTTGGTTTCATTTTTACGTTCTCAAGAGTTACATCTGGTTAAGCAATTTAGCCTGGGGACCACCTGGAACCCTCTCAGGGACCACTGGTGGTCCCCGGACCCCCTGTTAAAAACCCCTGTTCTAATATGTCATTATTTTAGACCTGCGCAGTGACATCACCAGCCCTGTTCCACTAGTGGATTCCTCATTCATTTCCCTCATAGACTTTTCGAAAATGGTTAATAAAAACACCATTGCGCCGCGGCCAAAGCCAACTCGGGTCTTGACAAATCATGACAACAAACACAATATCGTCATATAATATATAATTAGGAAGAAGTAGAAAACGGCATGATACAAAACTTTTTGTTTCGTTTTTCATCTTAGAAATTATTTTATTGTCCCAAAAGTTTTTGTGTGTCATCATGATTCGTCACGACTCGAGTTGGCTTTGTCCGCGGCGTAATCGTCTTGATATAAATTATTTTCGAAAAGTCTATGAGAAAAATGAATGGGGAATCCACTAGTGGAACAGGGGCGGTGACGTCACTGCGCATCTCTATACCCTAGAGCTGCTGGGTGGACATGATAAAAAAAGTTCCCTCATTCTGTGTTCCCAAGAAATGGAGGTCTGAAGAAAACCACTAACATGGTGAAACATCTTGATGACATCATCAAGATCTATTTTAAATATGTTAATAGTTTCTTTAGACACTTTTTTTTTCCTGAGAGCGTACAAATGCAAATGCATTTGTACGCTCTCAGAAAAAAAATGTTGAAAATGGGTGGAATTCCCCTTTAAGTGTTTACGTTCATGTTGTAGTACGACAATATATTATCTGCAGAGCAAAATGATTCACTATATGCTTGGTTCCTAGAAATTAAAATACTTACAAGTTACTATGCCGCTACACCCCTATGCAGCACACATATGATTTCTATATGCACACATGCTCGTACACACACAAACACATTTGCACGTGTGCATATATGCAATGTGCGCGCACCCTGGCACTGGATGGATGGATGGATGGATGGATGGATGGATGGATGGATACAGGGGTGGAAGTAACATGTCCCACTTGGGGGGGCAAGATAACATGTTGGAGGGCAAGAGAAAATGGTATGGGTGCGGCTTCATCGCCCGTGGCGCTTCGCGCCACAGGCGATGAAGCCGCACCGTAAAGCATCAATAATAACATCAGTTGTTGTTGAAGTTGCAACAGACACGCAGCATGCATAAAGCTAAAGGTCTGACTCAGAGAGTTTTCTGTTTTCAATGATGAAATGCTGTTGCTTAGTGGTGACACAGCTGTAGTTAGTTAGTAGCAGTAGTAGTGGTTCACATCATTTATGGTTGTTTTGCATGGCATCGTGTTTGGTGGGGCAGTCAGGGCATTTAGCATGACCATGCCTAGATCCGCCCCTGGATGGATAAATGGATGGATGGATGGACGGATAGGGAGAGCTCTTGGAGAGGACCTGCTCATTAGTGGTCAGAGGAGCAGCACACACACACACACACACACACACACACACCACACACACACACACACACACACACACCACACACACACACACACACAGTGCAGAGCTCTGTTTGGCCGTTCCCTTCCTGTCTGCAGTGGAGACACAAGTTCTCTGTGTTCTATCTGTCCAGATAGAGAGGAAAACACAGAGAGATAGAGAGGGGCGACCAGGGAACTGTGTGTGTGTGTGTGTGTGGTGTGGTGTGTGGTGTGTGTGTTGTGTGTGTGTGTGTGGTGTGTGTGTGTGTGTGTGTGTGTGTGTGTGTGTGTGTGTGTCAGGGCGGATCTAGGCACGGGCATGGAGGGGGGCAATGCCCCCCTAAATGCCCAGTCTGCCCCATGCACCAAACACGACGGCATCCATGCAAAACAACAACCCAAGATATTTCAGTGCTTATATTTAAAAGTATTTGAAACACTACTTAAAATGGTATGGGTGCGGCTTCATCGCCCGTGGCGCGAAGCGACACGGGCGATGAAGCCGCACCCATGCCATTTTCTTTTGCCCCCAATCCCCCCACCAATTGGGAAATGTTACATCCGCCCCTGTGTGTGTGTGTGCGTGTGTGCGTGTGTGGCGCGTGTGCGTGCGTGTGTGTGTGTGTGTGGGAGGGGTGGTGTTTTTTTGGAGTGACTTCTCATTCATTATAGTAGCAGTAGTGAGTAGAGTGAGTGTCTGTCTGTCACAGGGCTGGCGTTGCATGCACACAAGTGTCGTCGAAAAGAAAACGAAACAAAAAACTATTCCTTCTTCTGAGAGAGAGAGCGGGACGACCCGGCCCGACCCGGGCTGACAGACAGACAGACAGACAGACAGACACACAGACACACAGACACACAGACACACAGACACACAGACACAGAGGAGCGGTAGGTCAACAAGAAGTAGCAGTAGGTTCTGGCTATCTATTCAACGCTACAACAAGGGATTATTCTGCTGGCGATTTGGACAAGGCCTTTCTCCCTCACTCGGTTGGGACAGGCCCTTATACGCACGGAGCAACAAGGATTTATTCGGGAACGGAAGAGAGAGAGAGAGAGGGAGAGAAAAAGAGGAGGGCTTCTTGAACCAGACCTACTGGACGGGACCGGGCTGCGTACAAGTGCATGTGAGTGTGAGTGTGCGCGTGTGTGTGTGTGTGTGTGTGTGTGTGTGGTGTGTGTGTGTGTCTGTGTCTGTGTCTGTGTCTGTGTGTGTGTGTGTGTGTGTGTGGTGTGTGTGTGTGTGTGTGTGTGTGTGTGTGTGTGTGTGTGTGTGTGTGTGTGTGTGTGTGTCGCTGTGTGTGTGTGTGTGTCGCTGAGTGTTGTGTGTGTGTGTGTGTGTCGCGTCGCTGTGTGTGTGTGTGTGTGTGTGTGTGTGTGTGTGTGTGACACAAGAGAGGCAGAGAGAAAGAGAGAGATTGCTTATTAGTTCTTGACTCTCATCATCACATAATGCCTTGCCTTTTCCGTCTTCCCTGTACTTTTCGTGCGTGTGTGTGTGTGTGTGTGTGTGTGTGCGCGCGCGTGTGTGTGTGTGCGCGCGCGTGTGCGTGCGTGCGACAGGAAATCCCCTCTCCACTCCACTTCCTCTGCCTCTCCTTCCTCAGAAAATCGGAGGAACTTGTTTCTGTTTGTTTTCTGAGGATTCAGATGATGTTCTGGAATCGGGTCCTACTAGTGCAGGGGTTTTCAACCTTTTTGACACCAGGGACCACCATTTATTCAGCATTTGAGCCACGGACCACCATTTGATGACATTTCAGCCCCAAAGACCTAAAACTAAAGAATTCTTTTGGTTTTGTCCACAATTCCAGGCTGGAATTGTGGACAAAAGGGTTAGGTTAGGTTTAGGCATAGTTTTACTGATGTTAGGTTTAGGGTTACGATTAGCCTCGACACCCAGGCTTTCATTTTCGACCGCCTTGCGCGAAAACGGAAAGCCTGGACTAACGCGCGTTGGAAAGTGGCCTTGAGGGGCGTGTCAACCTTCCGGGGTGGGGCGTCGCTCTAAATGATGTGACGTTGAACAGCAGTGGACGGGCGTGGGAGGGGCCGGAGATGACGACACGTTAGTGAGATCAAATCAGAGCGCAGCACTTCCGCCGTGTGGATCCCACGACACCCCGCCCCCCCAAGGCCAAAAATCATTGAGGGCTACACCAGGCTAGGTTAGGATTAGATTTAGGCATAGCCTATAGGCTATAGTTTTACTGAGGTTATGTTTAGGGTTAGAGTTAGGCTAGGGCTAGGGTTAGGCTAGGGCTAGGGTTAGGGTTAGACGGTGCTTTATGGAGTAACTAACCCTAAACATAACCTCAGTAAAACTATACCCCCGCCCTACTAGTAGTAGCCGACAGGGTGAAACAAGCGCTCCTTCCCAACCCCCCGCTGCTTTATTTCGGGTGGCAACTGAAAAGTCGCGTCAGTCTCCACGTCGAGCCATCTATATCATCTACATCTGTGGATACTACCAGCCTGCTTTGATCTGTGTTCACACTCTCCACTTAAATCCATCAATCACCTCACAGATGTTGTTTTGTTTTCCCTGTTCATGTTGTGTTTGAACCTGTTGAGTTAGAGATGTGAGAGAGAGAGAGACGTGTCACTCTTATCGACGCTACGATACGTTTCCCGTTACCACCACATCGGTGCGCGCTTTGACTGAGGTTAAGTCACCACAGAGATCATCCACCGTCTCTCTGTGATTGACAGGTGGAACTAACGAGGCTGTCACCTTAAATCAACATCATGGGAGCGAGCGTCGAGCCACCTGTGAGGAAGACAGAGTTAAGAGGAAAAAAGAAAAGAAAAAGAAACTGTTGCCTGGAATCCATTAGCTCAGTAGTTTTCAACCTTTTTGACACCAGGGACCACCATTTATTCAGCATTTGAGCCACGGACCACCATTTGATGACATTTTAGCTCCAAAGACCTAAAACTAAAACATTCTTTTGGTTTTGTTCACAATTCCAGGCTGGATTTTGCAAACAAAACAGTGTAGACTTTTTAATTAAATAGTGCTAATTCAGATGATGAATATTTTAACTCTTGAGAGTGTGAAAATGAAACCAAATGGACCCGCAAGGGTCCATTTGGTTTACGTTCTCAAGAGTTACATCTGGTTAACCAACTTTCCATCATATAGCCTGGGGACCACCTGGAACCCTCTCAAGGACCACTGGTGGTCCCCGGACCACCTGTTGAAAACCCCTGCATTAGCTGGTCTCATACGCTTGCGTGCACACACACACAGACACACAGACACACACACCACACACACACACACACACACACACACACACACACACACACACAACACACACACACACACACACACACACACACATCTACACGTTGAGATGTATGCAAGCACGTCATGTCATGATACTGTTACTTGATGATTTCAGGGCCAGCGGTGGTATAGAAGTAGGTCCTAATAAACCCCAGGACATAGGAAGAGAGTAGTGACACTCGCCATTGACTGACTCCAATGCTACAGCTGAACAGAGACTCCTATTGGCTGAAAAGCATCATGTGACTCCTAGTAAGGATTCTGGTTCCAAACAAACCACTCTGTCCATCCAGCTCCACTGACAGCAGATCACACGTCCGCAGTTAAATCGGCGAAATGACGGCATTTTAGGACATTTCGTTGCATGCAACAGACCTCTTATCACTCTCGTGCAGGGGTTTTCAACCGGTGGTCCGGGGACCACCAGTGGTCCTTGAGAAGGTTCCAGGTGGTCCCCAGGCTGATGGAAAGTTGCTTAACCAGATGTAACTCCTGAGAATGTAAAAATGAAACCAAATTAAATGGACCCTTGCGGGTCCATTTGGTTTCATTTTTACACTCTGAAGAGTTAAAATTATTCATCATGTGATGAATAATTTTAACTCTTCAGAGTGATGCCATTGTATCACCTCTAAATTAAGAGGTTTACACTGTTTTGTTGGCAAAATGCAGCCTGGAATTGTGGACAAAACCAAAAATAATTCCTATTTTCAGGTCTTTGGTGTGAAAATGTAATCAAATGGTGGTCTGTGGCTCAAATGCTGAATAAATGATGGTCCCTGGAGTCAAAAAGGTTGAAAACCCTTGCTCTAGTGAATAATGATTTGTTATATAACTGGCTTTAGTTAATGTATATTATCATAAAACAGTCTGTGCTGTGATGCAGTGCTTGCCTATGTAGGGCACTCACTTTTAGTAATTTTTGCCTGTCGACAAGTTGCCTAGTTTACTAGTCGACTAGTCGTTAATGTACCAGGTATTAAAAATAATTGTATTAAAAAAGAAAAAAAGTGGGAGCGGGCATCTAGTAGAAGAGTTGCATCAGTGACGGGTCAGAACTGAGGAAGGGGGAGGCCTTGCCCCTGACCTCCTGGGCTCCCGGCACTTATAAGCCACGGTCAGACGCCACTTGCAAAAGCAAAGCACCTTTCTGGGGCAGAGGCGAGCGTCTCGCTCATGTTATTATAATGTTTGTTATTGTAAAAGGAAAACTATATTGGTCAGTATAATCCAGCTGAGATTTATGTTGTAACACTAAAACAATATTAATAATAAAAATAATAATACCCTTTTTATTAATTTCTTATCGACTAGTCAACTAGTATCAACGAGGTCGACTAGTGGTTTTACTTGTCAACAATCGACTAGTTGGTTGATGCCCTATAACTATGTAGGACTATGTTTGGAACTAGCAGAGCTCCAGCCAGCGTGAGGCGCGAGATCAAAGCACGTCTCTACTCTCTTCTTACAGTATGTGTTCCATTTTGCTCCAATCATGAGGAGATCTCTGATATGCACTTGGTCAACGTATCGATGATAACACATTTAGCCTGGGGGCCCACCCAGACCCCCCCCCCCCCCCCCCGGGGCCCCACCCCCCCCCCCCCCCCCCCCCCCCCCCCCCCCCCCTGCTTGGAACCCCCATCAAGGCGGAAGGAAGGGGGAATCCCCAGGAGAACCAGTAGGGGGTGTATAATCTGGGCCAACCTCATTAATACACTTCCAGCTCATTCATTTAAAAGGTTAGGAAGAGATTGCCGCTTTATTTTGTAGCATTTCTGGCTGATTAGTGACTCTCCTTAACACACCCAGTGCCAGCCCTTTTCATATTTTTTGAAGTAACCAGTGCCAGCGATTTCATCTAGAAGTCATATTTCATATTTCGGTCTTGGTTTTGTCTTGTTCTCTGCCCCTCTAGGTCTTGGTCTTGTCTTGTTCTCGGCCCCTCTAGGTCTTGTCTTGATCTCGACCCTAGGTGGTAGTCTCGTCTCAATCTCGTCTGGATCAAGTCTGTGGTTGTCTTGGTCTTGTCTTGATCTCGACCCTAGGTGCTAGTCTCGTCTCAATCTCGTCTCGATCAAGTCTGTGGTTGTCTTGGTCTTGTCTTGGTCTCGATTTAAGTGGTCTCGCCTCGCGAGACTGCAGGAGTAGTGAGCGTTATGCTCAGATAGGACTCAAAGAGGCTCTGTATAGTCTGCTTCTGGGTACACGAATATCCTAACTCTCCCACTATAAGGCTCTGGTCCTGACCACACTCCCAACAGGTGGTGACACGCGTGTGAACATAGCACAGCTCCAATGTTGATAGACAGGATTCATCCATGATGCCTCGATCCATCTGCTGTTTGTATGGAACCATCAATACATCCTGAGGGTGTGTGTGTGTGTCCGGGGCGGATGTAACATGTCCCATTTGGGGGGGGCAAGAGAACATGTTGGGGGGGGGGGTATGGGGGCATACCCATACCCATGCCTAGATCCGCCCTTGGTGTGTGTGTCTGTGTGTGTGTGTGTGTGTGTGTGTGTGTGCGTGTGTGTGTGTGTGTGTGTGTGTGTGTGTGTGTGTGTGTGTGCGTGTGCGTGTGCGTGTGCGTGTGCGTGTGCGTGTGCGCGTGTGCGCGTGTGCGCGTGTGTGCGTGTGTGTGTGTGTGTGTGTGGCGTGTGGCGTGTGGCATGTGCGCAGTGGCGTTTCTAGGCAAGATTTTCCCTGGAGCCCCCCTTACAGGAAAAAAATCTTGTGACGTCATACCTATGACAGCCACAGTAAAAATGGCGCCCCCCCAAGGCATAAAAATACAAACTATTTTTAAACTAAATAACATATTATTTTAAATGTTCAATGGACCTTTAGCTAAGCCCCTCCCAAACTGCTATTGTCCAATAGACCTTTAGATACACCCCTTCCCCGAACTACTATGGTCCAATTACAGCTAAGCAGACAAACCTCTCCACCTTTTATGATAAAACATTGTTTTAAAAAATAAATGCCACACATTTTCCACTGCATAGGAAATACATGCCTTGTTGATGTATTTGGAAGAGATTTTGAAGCTCCTCAATCAGGAGGAGCGGAATCAATTCCCGACTGCGGCATACGTCGCAACAGTTATGAATCTGTCTCGACCATTGGCCAAAGCGGTTTGTTATTCATCAACTTCTGTCATATCATTCTTACGACCGTGGCATACGTCATGACACTACACCTGTCGAGACAACTGTAGCCACGTATGCCACGGTCGGGAATTGATTTTGCTGTCTCATTTTAACCATAATATATTAATGACTGATATTGTCCGCCTCACGTTGCTTTTTACGATATCAAAGTGCAGGGGTTGACACTAAGGTCTCCGAGGCACTTGTCCATCGGGCAAGTGCAAGTCAGGTTCTACTTGCCCTCAGGTCATGGTCACTTGCCCCCCAAAAATATATGGTCCTTGAGAGGGTCCCAGGTGGTCCCCAGTTAAGTTGGTTAACCAGATGTAACTCTTGAGAACGTAAAAATGAAACCAAATGGACCCTTGCGGGTCCATTTGGTTTCATTTTTACACTCTCAAGAGTTAAAATTCATCATCTTAATTAGCCCATAGTGGTCACAGACCCAGTGGTCCCTGACCCCAGCAAAATGATAGTTTGGAACCAAATGAACCTGGGAGAGAGATACAGTAGGTAGAGATATCTAGAAAGCAGGGAAAGACACAGAGGCAGAGTGCAATGACTGCCTTCAAGACAAATTTATCTTGTGTTGTGTTATAGTTCACTATGTTGCACACTTGCCCGATCGGGCAACCAGGTAGCAGTCTTCACTTGCCCCACCATTTTTTACTTGCCCCAGGCAAGCGGGCAAGTGTTGGTGTCAAGCCCGGAAAGTGGGAACCGTCTACCTTTGACCTTTGCTCCTGTAGCTGGTCACAGCTCCTCCTCCTCTACGACTGTGGGAATTGTAAATCCATTCTATTGCTATTTTCCATGCGCTTCTGCTTCAAAAGCTTCCAGTGCTGTCCATGTTGGAGCACTGCACAGCCTATTTCAAAGTTTTTTCATGACACCAGCTAATGCTGACAGTATTTGTTCAATAACCACATAGGAATAGGAAATACATGCCTTGTTGATGGATTTGGAAGAGATTTTGAAGGTCTGGTTCCAAAAATGAACCAGTATTTATTGTGTAAAGTCCATGATATTTACATTGGAATGAATGAGTCTGGCTGGAAAGTGTCCTAGGGTGGACTAGAGGACGGGGCTTAGCTAAAAGTCCATTCTAGTTATATAGGACAAGTATAATGTATTTATCCATATTAGGCTGATTAGCCTGGGATGTGGGCATGTCTGGCGGTCGCCTCATGGCGCCCCAGGCAACTGCCAGGTCTGCCTGATGGCAAAAACGCCCCTGCGTGTGCGCACGTGCGTGCAAACATTGCTTGTGCGATGCGATTGAAACTCCACAGGCTTTCAATACTTTTTCTTCTTTTTTGTTTGGTTTTGTTATTTTTCATCGTTCTGCTTGGCTTGTGTTCCATATTTGTGGTGATCTGGTTCCAGGATCTCTAGCTCTCACGAGGAGGTTGGTGATCTGGTTCCAGGATCTCTCTCACGAGGAGGTTGGTGATCAAACGGTAACTTTGTTTGGCACAGATGAAGTTTGTTCTTTTTTGTTTTCACCCTGCTGGGATCAGAGGCTGTGCTGTGAAGATGATAGTTGTTGGGTCTGTTACCTAATTCAGGGGTTTTCAACAGGTGGTCCGGGGACCGCCAGTGGTCCCTGAGAGGATTCCAGGTGGTTCCCAGGCTAAATTGGAAAGTTGGTTAACCAGACCAGATGTAACTCTTTGCGAGCGTAATGAAACCAAATGAAACCAAATGGACCCGCAAGGGTTACGCTCCATTTTTCACGCTCTCAAGAGTTAACATATTCATCATGTGATTTATTCCAAGTCTACACAAATAGAGAATGTAGAAGATTAATTAATTTGATCTGTATATTTGACTGTTTTGTTTACCCAAATCCAGCCTGAAATTGTGGACAAAAGCAAAATAAATCTTTAGTTTTGGGGTCTGTGGGGCTAAAATGTCATCAAATGGTGGTCCTCCGTGCCGTGGCTCAAATTCTGAATAAATAGTGGGCCCTGGTATGAAAAAGGTTGAAAACCCCTGATCTAAGTGTCTCTTGTCCTCTGGTCCTCTGTTCTCTCCAGGACTCCAAGCACTCAGCAGAGGTCCTGACGTCTCCGTCTCTGGATGTCTTCCTACCAGAGGACGAGGACAACCCCTATGAGTCTGTAACGTCTGCTGTTACACGAAAACCTTCCTCTCTGGACATCAACCACCGGACCAGCAGCAACAACACCTGTCCTCGCAATGGTAGGATGCACTGCACGCACGCACGCACGCACGCACGCACGCACGCACACACACGCACACACGCACACACACACACACACATAGACTTTTCGAAAAAGATTAATAATAACACGATTGCGCCGCGGCCAAAGCCAACTCGGGTCGTGACAAATCATGACAACAAACACAATATCGTCATATCATATATAATTAGCAAGAAGTAGAAAACGGCATGATACAATACTTTTTGTTTTGTTTTTCATCTTAGAAATTATTTGATTGTCCCAAGAGATTGTGTGTGCCATCGTGATTCGTCACGACTCGAGTTGGCTTTTTCCACGGCGTAATCGTCTATGAAAAAAAAGTCTATGAGAAAAATGAATGGGGAATCCGTTTCTGGAACACTCACACTCATCCCTCTGGAGTGAGTGTGGAACTATAGCGGTCCTCTGGAGTGAGTGTGGAACTATAGCCGTCCTCTGGAGTGAGTGTGGAACTATAGCCGTCCTTTGGAGAGAGTGTGAAACTATAGTGGTCCTCTGGAGTGAGTGTGGAACTATAGTGGTCCTCTGGAGTGAGTGTGGAACTATAGCGGTCCTCTGGGGTGAGTGTGGAACTATAGCGGTCCTCTGGAGTGAGTGTGGAACTATAGCGGTCCTCTGGAGTGAGTGTGGAACTATAGCGGTCCTCTGGAGTGAGTGTGGATCTATAGCGGTCCTCTGGAGTGAGTGTGGAACTATAGCGGTCCTCTGGAGTGAGTGTGGAACTATAGCTGTCCTCTGGAGTGAGTGTGGAACTATAGTGGTCCTCTGGAGTGAGTGTGGAACTATAGCGGTCCTCTGGGGTGAGTGTGGAACTATAGCGGTCCTCTGGAGTGAGTGTGGAACTATAGCGGTCCTCTGGAGTGAGTGTGGAACTATAGCGGTCCTCTGGAGTGAGTGTGGATCTATAGCGGTCCTCTGGAGTGAGTGTGGAACTATAGCGGTCCTCTGGAGTGAGTGTGGAACTATAGCGGTCCTCTGGGGTGAGTGTGGAACTATAGCGGTCCTCTGGAGTGAGTGTGGAACTATAGCGGTCCTCTGGAGTGAGTGTGGAACTATAGCGGTCCTCTGGAGTGAGTGTGGAACTATAGCTGTCCTCTGGAGTGAGTGTGGAACTATAGTGGTCCTCTGGATAGTGCCTACATACACTCTTTGATATCATTCTGTATCATATGTTGGTATGGCAACCTGTCCATTAAAGATAGGAACTCCTTAGGGAGAATTGTAAAAACGGCCTCAAAAATAAGTGGCATTCAGCTGGAGAGTCTGGATCTTTTTTATAATAGACAGCTGCTATTGAGAGCCAGGGCGATTATACGGGATAATGCCCATCCACTGTACCCAGACTATGTGTTGTTGCCGTCTGGGCTTCGATTTGTCATCCCCAGGGCCACAAAGAACCGCTACAAGTTTTCTTTTGTTCCTGCCTCCATTCGTGCGGCCAATGCGGCTGGTGGAAGGTAATCTTAACCTTAACCTTACTGTAACCTGCAAGATGATGGTGATATTGTTACTGAACCTAGCACTTTTACCCATGGCACTTTAAATCACCACTACCTCTTCTTTGTCATGTCTTGTTATGAACATGTTTCATATCCTGTTGTACTTTGCACTTTATGCCCAGGTCTCGTGCTACTGTCTGTTGTTATATGTCTGTCTTGTATGTATTGTTCTTATAGGTCTGTCTGGTGTGTATTGTTCTGTTTGTACTCTGTTGGCCAATACTGCTTGAGCTGTAAAACAAATTGCCCCACGGGGACACTAATAAAGACCTTGAACCTTGAACCTTGGAGTGAGTGTGGAACTATAGTGGTCCTCTGGAGTGAGTGTGGAACTATAGCGGTCCTCTGGAGTGAGTGTGGAACTATAGCTGTCCTCTGGAGTGAGTGTGGAACTATAGCTGTCCTCTGGAGTGAGTGTGGAACTATAGCGGTCCTCTGGAGTGAGTGTGGAACTATAGCTGTCCTCTGGAGTGAGTGTGGAACTATAGTGGTCCTCTGGAGTGAGTGTGGAACTATAGCGGTCCTCTGGAGTGAATGTGAGACTATAGTTATATGGTAGTTTGGAGACCTATATATATTACAATTTTTTAGCTGTAGTTGCAGTAGTTTGAAGGCCCATATATTCCATTTCAGCTGTAGTTTGAGTAGTTTGGAAGCCTATAGTGTACAGTACATTCAGCAGTAGTTTGGGTAGTTTGGAAGCCTACTGCACACATTTCAGTTGCATTCAGCCGTAGTTTGGGTAGTTTGGAAGCTTACTGTACACATTTCAGCTGTAGTTTGGGTAGTTTGGAAGCTTACTGCACACATTTCAGCTGCAATCAGCGGTAGTTGGGAAGCCTACTCTACACATTTCAGTTGCATTCAGCCGTAGTTTGTGTAGTTTAGAGGCATACTGTACACACTTCAGCTGCATTCAGCTGTAGTTTGGGTAGTTTGGAAGCCTATACTGCTGCATTCAGCTGTAGTTTGTGTAGTTTGGAAGCCTATACTGCTGCATTCAGCTGTAGTTTGGAGAGCCAGCGAAATCCATTTGAGCCCTCGCCCGCGGGCGCCCGTTTTCAAAACCGGGCGCCCGTTTTCACAAAAACGGGCGCCCGGTTTCACAAAAACGGGCGCCCGTTTCACAAAAACGGGCGCCCGTTTTCAAAAGCGGGCGCCCGTTTTCAAAAGCGGGCGCCCGTTTTCACAAACTAGGCTATGCCTAAACCTAACTCTAACCCTAAACTTAACCTCAGTAAACCTATGCCTAAACCTAACCTAACCCTAACCATAACCTTTTGAAAAGGGCGCCCGTTTGTGAAAACGGGCGCCCGCTTTTGAAAACGGGCGCCCGTTTTTGTGAAACCGGGCGCCCGTTTTTGTGAAAGCGGGCGCCCGCTTTTGAAAACGGGCGCCCGCGGGCGAGGTCGCTTTTGGATTTCGCCCCTGCTCGTAGTTTGTGTAGTTTGGAAGCCTATACTGCTGCATTCAGCTGTAGTTTGTGTAGTTTGGAAGCCTATACTGCTGCATTCAGCAGTAGTTTGTGTAGTTTGGAAGCCTATACTGCTGCATTCAGCTGTAGTTTGTGTAGTTTGGAAGCCTATACTGCTGCATTCAGCTGTAGTTTTTGTAGTTTGGAAGCCTATACTGCTGCATTCAGCTGTAGTTTGGGTAGTTTGGAAGCCTATACTGCTGCATTCAGCTGTAGTTTGTGTAGTTTGGAAGCCTATACTGCTGCATTCAGCTGTAGTTTTGGGGTCCAGCGCTGCATCTAACCGACGCCCACGCCGCTCCATCGGCTCCCATGGCGATGCTGTTACACATCCTCCGTTTGGTTGTCACGGCAACTGCATCACCCCCCCCCCCCCCCCCCCCCCCCCCCTGTTTCCTCCTCCTCTGGTACAAGCTGGTGAGTCACCTGTACTGGAGCGTTACCATGGGAACTGACACGGCCCACAGTGTGTGTGTGTGTGTGTGTGTGTGTGTGCGCGCGCGTGCGTGCAAGAGAAGAAAGAAGTCGCTGGAGCAAACTCGGACATCTGATGATATGAAGCCTTTTAATTAACAGGGTGCAGGCGACTAGAAACCTGACAACGTGTCACTGTCAGTACATCTTCATCAGGGGTGTGTGTGTGTGTGTGTGTGTGTGTGTGTGTGTGTGTGTGTGTGTGTGTGTGTGTGTGTGTGTGTGTGTGTGTGTGTGTGTGTGTGTGTGTGTGTGTGTGTGTTTCAGTGTAGCTGTAACTCTATCAAAGTGTCTGTTCTCAGAGCTCCTAGAAGGTGGAGTTCCGCTGCAGATCGGTGTCACTGCAGCATAGGCGTGCACAGAGAGTTTCAAGGGCAGGTGCTCAAATGTAACCAGGAGGGCATTCTGGAGGGATTTTTTTTTTTTTTTGAGTTTTGGGGGGTTAAAAACGCATAGAAAACAGCATTTCAGCATCTACAAGTACAACTATACAAACGCATAATAAAGTGGTTTGAAGTGGTTTGAAGAAAATGGTTTGAAGAAAATAATGGCTTCTTCTCCAATGACTGTTCTTAAAAACTGAATTTCAAGCTCCTGTCCCTTAGAATGAAAGCAGACTCCCTTCCCTTGTAGGCCGTGGGCTGGGGGCTTGGGAGCGGTTATCACCCAAGTCGCACGATGTAGTCTACGTTTTTTTTTCTCAGTGGGTAGATGAAAGTCTTATAAGTACTGTAATTAATGTTTCCAGCTCGAATTTCTGCGTCGTAATGAGAACGAACCGATTTTAAAAATGAATTTTAGCGTTACTAAAAGAGGGTTACTATCAGACAAACCCGGCAACCTTTCCAGAAAACTGCCAGGTCTGCGCGTGTATTCACGTAAACAAATCCGTAGCCAGCTCTACTCCAGTATCGCTGCATCTGCATCTTTATAGAAAATCACGTGCATTGCCCGTCAATGTAATTATACCCTAGTATAAACCACTTGTTCCCACGACGTTGTTAATCACCCCCACATGAAAGCTCATATTCTGTAAATCAGCTATGTAGTAAGCGTTTGGATTTGGGAATAATCCTTAAGAAAGCACAGATCATCATACCACTCACCTTTGATCATTATCTAGCTGACCATGTAATTGTACAAAAGAATTTGATCACTTTGGAAAATTGTACTACAACAGTACAGATCTTATATAGATAGCCTACATTCATCAATTGTCTTACCTACGATGCCAAATGGTTGTTCAAATAAAATGAAGTACAACATTTCCAGCTTGTCTGTCTCATCTATAGCTATACCACAACGTCAAAGTTAAAACTACTAATGCATACGTTATTTGATTATACAAGGGTCATTTAGGCTACTAAATTACTCACATTGTGCCAGTACTTGTGTTGCAGATTACCTAAAAAAATCACGCTATTTTTGTTATAGGCCTTCTGTCTTAATACATTCTTGTATTTGGTAACATTGACGTAAATTCTGGTATTTACACTGAAGCAGTACAATTCGTACATGGTTGCTTTTTATCATCGTCTTACCTACAATTGATTGATCAACTGTGATGTAATAAATCTCCCGAACTGCAAAAAAGCATTGATGTCAAAGGTTATTCACTATTGCGCCACTGGGGGTCAGCATACTACCCTTACGTCAGGAGATCTTATTACCTGTGCACCAGCAAACAAGGTAAGGCCCCTCAACATCCGACCTGTCCTGGGGTGACCCCACTGTACATCCTACAAGCATGCAATAATGAAGTGCTGTATGCATCTAGCGTCAGTTACAAACAAACAATTAATATGTTTTTCAGACAAAAGTTGGTCAAGATTTGTGCAATGTGCACACCTATGGATAGGATTAGACACTGAAGAATGTGTTATTGCTGAAAAGGCAATTGAAACTTTTAATATAACAGCAGACCATGTTCCTGAAATACCCAACAATGTGGGCTATCACAGGCAGTGCTACATGCTTTTTACAAATATGGAACACATTCAAAGAGCACGTAAGAGAAAAGAGAACACCAAGCAAAATGAAGGTTTGTACAACATGAAATGCAATACATATTTTTTTTTAATACCAAGTTAACTATTGTACATTTCAAGCATAATTTGAACACCCACATACAGTATTCTACTAAACATCTGTACATTAACAGGTGGCAAAATGCCTAGACCAACATGGCTATATTCAGTTCATCACTATAGTATGACTACAACCTGTAAATAGGATTAAGGTTACAAAAAAACATTAATATGCTTCTCCCATAAAAGTTGGTCAAAATGTGTCTGATGGACGCACCCCACAGATTAGCGGGGTGGTCTTACCGTCTTAGTCAGTGTGAGAGCCATTTCTGTTCATTCATTATATTTCTGTATGATGATGTGATAGTAGGTTCAGCCAAGGGCAAGGTGTTCAGGTGACTAGTCTACATGACAAAGTGATCTACTTGTACTCAGGTGTTGCTGAATAAAATGAGAGCCAAACAGTTTGTTGGCTGTGCTTGTCAGAGGAACAAAGAACTGCAGTTGTATCAACCTGACTGTTGTGGGCCTTTAACCTGCTAAATGACGGTAAATAAACATATGTTAATTCAAACCTAAATCAATGTTTGGACATTAGTTTTTTTTTTTTTTTTTTTTTTTTTTTTACTGCACACGTCAAAACTAGATCTTGAAACTTACACTTGCAACCAGTGGTGTCCAGTTTAGGACGGACACTACAGTCCGTTTCAAAAATATGTTTTGTACTAGACTTTATGAAGATAGGATATGGTTCTGGCCGATCTAGTTAGTCTAATAGTTTTTTCTGCAACCTTAGAAGTGCAACCACACAAAGTAACTGCAACATTTGACACAGCATTAGCAGAGCTGCAATGAGGAGATGCATACATCCACCAAATATTACAGCTCAAGTGAAAATAAATAGTTAACTGCATTGAATCAGCTAGCTGTTCTTCGTCCACAATCGGTGTGTCACTGCCTGCTCCTCTGCAACTTGCCTGAAACACACAGACATCCCATGTCAAAAATATACTAGAACGTTAATCTCAGATGATTTGTTCAAATTAGGGATATGCCTGTCACAGGGCAACCTATGTCCTACAGACAAATGGGGACAATGCACACAGACTCATCTGAATACACAATTCTTCTAATTATCTCTGGCCAGCTTGTTAGTGACTGTGGGGAGCGGTGTTTCATATCTATACCTTTACACTATCTTAAATAAATTCCTCTTATAATGGACCCTGCAATTATTTTAAACATGATATTCAATTGATTGTTGGTCACCCGTCTCTCTTCCCCAGTGCCGGCATCATCCTGTTGACTGGGAGATGCCAGTGCTGTGGAATTTGTAATTATATTACAAATGTGTTTGGCAAAATGATGAATGAAATATGAAAATAAGAGTAAGTTGTATATGGTTTCGGTAATGGTAATGAGCTTTAGTTTGTCTTGTTTAGGTTAGTTACTACTAACTGGTACCTGGTATAAAATGGTGGCTGAACAGACAGGATTTCAGTTTCGTCTAGGCAAGCTACATTGAGCAGTGGAGGAAGAGAGCTGCAAGGACCCCCATAATGGGAGGGTGTTGCCCAATAAAGTAGTTATCTCAAGTTGCTGTTCTTTTAGACTTTGTGCCTGTTATTTGGGATGTTTCATTTTTCGACAGTCTGTCACTGTGTATACTGTACTGGTTGGTGATATTGCTTATGTTTATACAGTATGATCCCATGTATTAAAGAAATAATTTGGTCCAAGTCTACGATTAATATTAATATATATAGGACATACAAAACGGATGTAAGATCCATAGTATTATTTTGTATGAAAGGTGCCACTATCAAGAGTTCACATACAGCATTTTTTCCCCATATGTGTGTTTCTGTGAAGTAATCAGTCTGATGAATCTAATGCAATCTTTGTTAATGACCTATGCCATCTTTACCATGTTTAGAACAACCGCAGTCAGATGATGTCACCGATGTCACAGCATCCAAGGTCCGTGTTCTGCGCTCTTCATCAGATGATGCTGGACTCCCAAGGAGAGCTCCACACCTGCTTCCTGCTGTATGCTTGATCTGCAAGAAGAATCAATATATCTCAGACAGTCGCAGAAAAAGGTCAAAGGAAAAGCTCATTCGGTGTGAAACCATGAATGCAGGTACTTAATCATGAACTCACTGCTGCTTCAGACACATACCAGTCTTAATAGAAGAGTACTTATATACATTCTATCCTACACATTTTATATAACCCATCAATTTCACCCTGTGATTCTGATTCAGGTAATTTACTACGTGCTGCAGAGGAAAAGAACGACGAACCTCTGCTGATTCAGATACGTGGAAAAGATCTAGTCGCCTCAGAGGCCATGTACCACCGGAACTGCTACAACCGTTATACCAGATGCCTGTATAATACGAAGAGAGGTGAAGTGGGAAGTCAAGGATTCAATCCCCACCAGGCCAGCTACACAGAATTTTGCAAGACGGTGGTTGACGAAAGGTTGCTGAGAAGCCGTGAGGTTTTAAGGCTGTCATATCTAAATGACCTTTTCAAAAACATTGTTAGAGAGAAGGAAGGAATGGACATTTCCACTTACAAGCCAATGTATCTGAAAGCTAGGCTACAGAAATCACATCCTTTTCTGAAGTTTCTCAAATCAGCAAGAACTAGCTTTGTGTATGTTGAGGACCTGACTGCTGATGAAGTCCTCCAGGATGAAGCCCTCCAAGAGGCTGGACCTGCATCATCATCATCAGAGGAGGAGGAGGATGATGACGACAACGAAGAATCAAATGAGCATAGAAATGACCCTGCAATACCAGGTTTGTTTATTATGCATTTTATATTACCTTCGCAGTTCCACTCCTGACGTTACCTGTGGTCCAGTCCAGTCCGTTTCTCCACTCATTTTCCTCAGACTGAAATGATTGATAAAAAAGATGCTGGGCAAAGCCAACTCCGGTCATGACAAATCATGAAAACCAACACAATCACATAATTAGTAAGGGGGTGGGGGGTGGGAGGTTACAGCACTTTGTTTTGTTTTTTCTACTGCACAGCTCTATTTATAGTTATCATCACAGTGTATTGCACTTGTTCAATTATCAAGATTTACCTGTATTAGTAGTGAAAATAAACCCTCTTGATTTTCCACAGACACCAGACTGCTATATCACGCAGCCATGTCACTCAAGGGGATCATAGAGGCCAAGTGTAAAACCACTCCAAAACTGTCATGGCCGCCCACAGCACAAGATCTTCAAATGGACACAGCCTCAAAATTGGTGCCAAATGAATTGTATAATTTCATTGCTTGGACCTCAGGTATGACCACGGAATTAGCAACTGATGGTTTACGTGTCAATGTTGGTGTGGAGGAAAAACAGAAAATTGTGTCAACTTGTCAGGATTTCATGAATCTCACAATGAGAGGACGCTGGATTATGCCCAAGCATTATTCTTTAGCAATGGCTGTACGCCACCTGACCGGATCAGCTCAGCTGATAGGAATGCTCCACGGTTTTGGGCACTGCTCCTCACATTCACAAGTCCTGGAACATGACACCGCATTAGCAGAGCTTCAATTGCAACGAGGTGATGCATACATCCCACCAAATATTACAGCTAAAGTTCCAGCAACACTTGTTTGGGACAATAATGACTTTGGTGAAGAAACACTATCTGGCAAGGGAACTACACACAACACCAATGGCATCATAATTCAAAGGCCAATTACCTGTGATATGTCCATGTCTGAGAGGGCTTCCATTTCTGAGAGGGCATCTTTGCAGAGAACAGGGAAGCGGTCTCTTGAGCCACCCCCTGCCAACATTGACACATACATCAGACCGAAAAGGACTGGACCAAAACCTTTTGGATCCAATATTGAACTGGGACATGATAAATGCATACACACACAGGAAGGAGCACGTAGACTGGATAGTGCTTACTTTTTCATGAAGGTTCCAGAAGTCCACCTCAAAGCCCTATCTGGATGGACTGGCCATAACACTCTGCTACACAGAGGGGTGATTCCGCCACAGTCTAGCATCGGCTATCTGCCAGTCATTGATGCAAGCCCAACAGACCTGGACACCGTACACACCATCCTCACTCGTTCCATAGAAATAGCCGACAAAATGCAACTGAAAGAGATGGTGTTGGTAATGGATCAGGCTATATACTGTAAAGCTCAAGAAATCCGCTGGATGAACCCTATATTCATGGAACGACTTGTTTTAAGAATGGGGGAATTTCACACAACAATGGCATACCTGTCATGTATTGGCAAGCGCTTCCGGGATGCAGGATTTCAAGAGGTCATCATTGAAGCTGGAATTGTGGCTCCAGGATCTATAGAAGGGGTGCTAAGTGGACATCATTATAACAGGAGCTTACGTACACACAAATTAATGTGTGAGGCACTTCAAAGACTACGATGGCAGGCATACCTTGACATCCTTTCAGCAGAGGAACGTAAAGCTGCTATGGAGGTTGCTGCTGATCTGCAAAAAGCCTTCCCTGAAGAAGCCTATGACAACCTTGTAATGTCTGAGAAGTTCCGCAAGGTTAAGAGAGGGTATGAAAACTTCATTAAAGACAACACCACAAACAAGACCTTTCACTTTTGGAGCTCATACATCAGTATGGTAGAGGACCTACTTCTCTTCCTCAGAGGGACACGAGAGGCAAATTGGAGTCTCCATCTCTCCAGTGTCCGTTCCATCTTGCCATGGTTCTTTGCCTATGATGGGATCAACTATGCCCGATACCTGTCGGCATACTGGTTGGAGATGAGCTGTTTGGAAGACACTCATCCAAACATAAATCACCAGCTTCAATCAGGTGATTTTGTTGCCCAGAGACAACAGGCATATGGTTTTAGTAACACTGCATGTGATCAAGTGATTGAGCAAACTGCAAACCGTGACTCAAAAACTAAAGGTGGACTAACAGGGTTTTCACTAAACAAAGGCGCAGTTCACAGATGGACCCTCACACAACATGAGCGAGCAGCCATCACAATGCAATGCAGAGAAATGGCTGGACAAAACGCCACAACACGCCAACGAGCTGAACTGGATCACACACGTACAGAAGGTGATGAGTTGGATGTAAAGAGCATCATGTCCAGCATTCAGAACATGCTCAACCCATTTGATCCTTCCATTGACAGAGACATGCTGTACCATATCACCTCGGGTCAGGTGGCGTCAGATGCAATTTCCATGGATGTGCTTGAGGCCAAAGAGAGGGGTGAGAAAGCATTTGTAGACTTTTGCAAAAATAGGCTACAATCTAATGAGGTTGGACTCCATGAGCCATTAAAAAAAATGAAGCTCAAGACATTCAAAGACGCTGCAGCATCAACTGTAACCAAAGCAAAGGGCAGAGAGGTCACTTTAAAAGCAGACTGCAATTTATTTGCCAGACTAATTGTAGTTGGAACAGTGAGAAAGATTGACCTAAGCGAAATGCTTGTATATAGTTTGGGCCCCCTACCTGCATCACTGGCTCATTTTGACGGGTCACTCATGAAAACTGACAAAGCAAAGCTGATGCACCGCCTGGAAGCAGAAGTCAAACCACGACCAACAGTTGAGAAAGTCCCAGACGGCTCAACATGGATATGGGATGCAATGGCTCTTGTTCAAGTCCTAAAACCGCAACCAACATTTGGGAAGATGGCAGACAGTGCTTTGAGGATAATCGTCAGCACAGCCAAAACAACAAAGTCAAAGGTAGTCCATTTCGTACCAGACACCTACCAACATCTGAGCATAAAGAATGCGGAACGAGCGAGACGTGCTGGCCAGGGTGAACTTATTACAAAGATCTACTCTGAAGACCAGAGGACTCCCAAACAATGGGCTAAGTTCTTGGCATGTGGTGAAAATAAAGAAAATCTCCTGCAATTCTTTTTTGAGAGATGGAGCAAATCTGGCAAAGATATGATACAGGACCTCACTGTGATTGTTGGACATGGAAGAGAGTGTCATTGTCTGCGAAAAAATCAAGCTACAGGTGATCTGGAGGTGTCACCAATACCTGCACTGTTCACAATACAGGAAGAGGCAGACACGAGGCTAATGTTACACTGTGAACATGCTGCAAGTTACAGTCAACATATTGTCATCAGAAGTCCTGACACTGACGTGTTTGTGTTGGCCCTTGCATTTTGCAAGGCAGTTGGGGCCCACCTCTACTTTCACACCGGGAAAGGAGACAACATACGTACAGTGGATGTTGAACAGGTACACAAAAACCTGGGTGAAGACTTCTGCGATGCCCTGATTGGTCTCCACTGCTTCTCTGGCTGTGACACAGTTAGTTCCATGTATGGGATAGGAAAGGTAAAGGCTGTCAACACACTCCTGTCTAATCGTGATCACTGCACAACATTTCAACAGTTGGGCACCACTTTCACCGTGACATCAGAGATGTATGAGGCAGTAGAGGCATTCACCTGTGTGCTATATGACCAAAAGGGTCTTACAGATGTCAACATGGCAAGATGCCAAATGTTCAAAACAGGAACCTCTTTGGAGAGAAGTCTGCCACCAAATAAAGACTCACTGTATCTGCATATTCAGCGAGCAAACTACCAGGCTGCAATATACAGGAGGAGCTTGGAAAGCCAGCCAGACATCCCTCCACCAATGCAGCATGGATGGACGATTGAGGAAGATTCCTACGCTATTAAATGGATGACACTTCCACCTGCACCACAAAGCATTTTGGAGCTAGTGCACTGCCAGTGCAAAGCCACACATTGTCTGCAGACGAGATGCACATGCAGACAGAACCAGCTACCATGCACAGACATGTGTCAATGTGTAGAATGCTCAAATTGTGCAGATGGACACACAATATGATATTATGTTACCATAATTCTGCAAAAAAAGAAAAAGTATGTGATGTAATTTGGTCTGCAGACATTAATTTAGTAAATATGTTTGATAAACCAACCTGTTCTTCTGTAGATTCACTTACCCATCACACTCTGCTTCTGAAATTAAATGTAAAAGGCAATCAATTAAAAAAAAAACGGTAGTAGAGCCAATCATAGCAAACAACTATAGCAATCCAACTGTATTGATTGGTCACATGTTAAGCTTTCAGTCATTTTTAATTACCTAAACTATTTTCATTTGGTGTGGTACAGTTAAAAAGCATAAAGGTTGCAACAAGGTCATAACCATTAGTAAAGGCAGAAGGAGCATAGCGCATTTTAATTTAAATGCGTAGGCAAATTAATTTATGCACATTGTGATGAATGCTCAATTGTGCGTCGTGCAAAAGCTTAATAAAACATCGACAATATAATGAATGATAAACATGCATATTATGACATATGCACTGCAAACAAAAAGAATCTGTAAGCCAACACATAACGTCAACCAAACCTGTGCAAACTCGAATTTGAGAAATAGAACAAATAACTGTATCTCAAATTAAAACACGAATTGAAACTTACAGTAACACATTGCAAACACCAACTTGAGTCTGGATTTAATGTGGCACGATACAAACTCCCCGTGACCGTTTCGATTGCTATCAGCAGCCGTGGAAGATAATCATTTATTGAATGAACAGCTGCAAATATTAAACCATTGATTAGTGATCGATCAATGCGCACAAGGTCGCTATGGGGGGAGGCTGTGCTTTGCCCCTATCACTCCGCCGCTGGCACGGCAAATATTCATATTAAATTAATAAATATATATGAATACCTGCCGTGCCACGACATAAATATTAACATGAATATTCGCCTTGCGCACGGCAAATATTTAATATTTGTTAATATGAATATATGGCGAGCGATGCCAGCCCGAGAGAGGCTCAACCGCCTCGTCGTAATTTACTAAACTTTAATTCGTACAATATTATACTATCAATAGCATCACTAAGTATGGCGCATGCAGTCTATATCTATGCATCCATTGAATCAAACTATTAGAATGTGTAAAACCGAATCATAATTATTCTAATTATATTAATTATTACCTCTGCCGCCGCTGAAGTTGTGCTGCTGCTCCCACTGAAGTCTCTGGACTCTTCCTGTTTACATCAGGGACAGGGAGTACCGAAGAACGCGATTGGCCAGCTCAATTTCGACTCTGGCCCATGGCGAGCTGTGATTGGCTTAGGGCGTTCGTTTTACTTTGACATAGTTTGAGGATTTTCTTGTCATTTCTTAAAAAATATTAATATTGCGCAGTTTGTGCGACTGGAAACATTAGATATTGTGTTTATAACCAATTAATGTACAAAATTAAAAAAAATTGTGCCGCCTACATATAGTATCTGCATGAATTTACTAACTCGGCCTTCTAGACGGCCACTTCCCACAGGCCATGACTTGTGGACAACAGTGCCATCGTCTGACACAAAGTGGTACTGCACTGGACTGGACTGTGAGCAACATTGAGGGGCCATAAAAAAGCGCACAAGCGCTGTTTTCTCAAATGTATATTTTTTTGCGCTTTTAAAAAGGGCATGTTGGTCCAGAGAGGGCCACTAGGGGGGTGCTCAACCCCCACTTGACGTCCATGTATGCACGCCTATGCACTGCAGGGTGAAGTGAGGCAGAGAGTGAATCACTCTCAGCCTCCTCAACCAGTGGAACGCAGCGTGTCATTCAAACCAATAGGATGCTGCACGTGACAGGAAGTGCCAACAGTAGTGATATGGACACAAAATATATAGTTCCCTGTGATAGAAAATGAACAAAGGATGTGCTAATATTTTAGAAATAGGTCAACAACATCAAGCAAGTTAGTTTTTTGGTTTCATTTAATGTCACTGCGTGGCCCCCAGTGACCCACAAAAAATGACCGGACTACTTCATACTGTATTTCACCAAAACCAGAGCAGAACTCCCACCATGGGACTTTAAATCAATTAATAGGCCTACAGTTGACACCACTATATTAATGGTGAGTATTTCATACAGCTTAACTTAAAAAAAAAAAAGGCTTAGGCTTAGAATTACAAACTTAGGATCCGCATTTGCTCCGCCTATACAAGCAACACGTACAGCGTCTTAATAGTTTTTCTGCCGTTGACGCGCTGCTCGTGGACATCCCGTGGAGAACCCCACTGCCGGTCACGCGGACGGCTCGTATCACGACGAGATGTAGATTTCATTCTTTAATCCAACTATTAGTCCGTGCGCATCGTCTGATGATCATCCCGTTGCTGACTTTCATTTGGGACAGAATTGGGGACAACTTTTTTTTTCCCTCCCATTGACATGCATTCAACCCAATGCATTCAAACGGCTCTCCTCCGGTTTGCCCCCTCAATGTCGCTGGCGCATGGGTTAAGCAGCCAGGGCTACACAGCTCTTCCTGACTTGTGACCCGGATGTTTTTGGGTACATCGCCAGATGATCGATTAGGCAAGACAACAGACACAGCATAACAGAAACAGCACATCCTGTTTAGGAGATCTGAGCTTCAAAATAAGGCTTTTTTACCGATCGAACTGGTTTGAGCCGCGGCAATGGAGAGGAAACAAAGAAGATCCGATCGCGGTCAATGAGTTAATTGCGGCAAAACGTTGACCAAGTTTAAGCCTGATTTCAAAGATTTACAAGCTCACAATGCATCGTGATGTCCTGTATTCTGACCTGCTGTTTCTGCTATATCACATGCCTACAATTCAGGAATTGAAGTGATTAATGAACGATTACCAAAAAACAAGGACGAACAATAAAAAAAAAAAGTGTTAAAGTGTTAAAAGTGTTTTTAGGGTTAAAATCACACCCATGAAAAGTAAGTGGAGCAACAGTTACACCTGATGGATTAAGAATATGCTACATAATTCGTTGCTCGGACACACAGGGACGCAGGGACCCGGCCTCAAAGCCGTCTAAGAAAGGGGTTGCACCACTGTTAAAAATGGTGAAAACGACAATTTGTCCCATATGTCTGTATGTAGAGAAGCCAAAGGAGGCTCACAGGAGCGTGAACAGTGTGGGTTCATCTGAGGGTGAACGGAGGGGAAATGACAGAATGCTAATCCGTGACACAGCAGGGGTGGAGTGGAGTGGAGTGGAGTGGAGTGGAGTGGAGTGGAGTGGAGTGGAGGGGCTTCCCAGACGTCCCACTTTGTCTCTCTACTTCAGAGGAATACCACAAGCGGCTCTGAGTGGAATATTTGCTATTAATTTTGAGGCGTGTTGAAATATTAACACTCTTATTGCCCTTGACGCATTTTGACGCTGTAAACACGCTATAATACCTAAGCCCTTGATGCCCTTGACGCTGTGTTTGACGCTTTATTTAATCCTTAATTTTTATAACATTCATTTCAGGCGATTAACATTTTTTTAGCATGATCGGCTAACGGCAGGTTCTACTCACTTAGTAATGGCCAAAATCGCCGCGTGCACGCTTGCACGTGCGCGTGCGCGGTCTGTATGTCCATCGCTGATCATAATCCAACCATCGGTGCGCCATTACAGCTTGATTTGACTTATATATGATAGAAAACACGATCGCTCCGATCGAGGCCTTCATGATGATCACACAACCACACTGTTTGCATAGCAGCAGTGCAACGGATAAACAGGAAGAACTCTTACTCTGTGACCGGAAATGCGCTTCATTTCCGGCTATCGTCCTCATTACTGCCACCTACTGGGTGTTATCATATAGTATATGATCAACTCTACAAATGATGAGTATTTGGAATCATATGCTTTATTTGATTGGCATTAATTTGATGAATAAAAAATGTGAAAATTGGGGTATATTGTTGGCATTATGAGGAATAGTGGCATGGCCAGTAATAACTCAACAATGGAATGTGGTAGAGAGATGATTTTTTTTCCTGTGTAAACCAGAGACATTCATGCATAAAATGAGATATTTCGTGACATTGTGGTCATATCACAAAATATTATACTGGAATTCAAAATATGGGCCTGGGAGCTTGATTAATTCATTAAAAATGGGCAATTAATGAGTTAACTAGTTTTGTAGGGTGACACTGGGGCCACACAGTGAAAGTGAATTAATTCACAAAACGAACGTAATCTGTACCGTTGACCTATTTCTAAAATATTAGAGCAGCGTTCGTTCAACTTTGACCCCTCTTTCACCTGGAACTACTGTTTGGGTTCAGTGATAGACTTTACAGATTGGTCTGAAACATCACAGCCCGACGCCACCCGCTTACTTTATCGCACAGTGTTTTCTAAGCGCAAAGCGCCGATCCCGTTACAAATGAACTCAAAGGCGCGATTTATTACTCCCCATCTGTAAAGCCCTATATTGACGACAAAAAAAGCATAGTTCCATGTGATAAAGGGGCCACAAATGTACAAATGTAACACATGACCCCAGAACGATCGGAACTGCTCCATATTATACCAAAACCATAGCCCGTCTCCCACCATGGGACTCTGGACACCAACTGATACTAGTGAAGCACCGATGTGTCTGTACACATATCGGTTCGTCCATATTGGGTAATTTAATTTACTGGAGGATATGCGTAGCGGCTTCCAAACGGTTCATTGATCTTGCTGTCTGTGTGCCCATGTGTGAACTGAACGCACCATAAGCTGACATTAATGTAGAATATGTGCTTCATGACAGCTCTGGTTAGCAATACAGCACTCACTGATACACTGTCCTGGGATTGAAGACAGGGGCAGATGTAACATTTCCCAATTGGGTGCGGCTTCATCGCCGCACCCATACCATACCATCGAGGAAGTCGCACCCATACCATTTTCAGTTACAGGACTTTTATTAGGCAAGTAAAGCATCAACAACAACATCAGTTGTTGTTGAAGTTGCAACAGACACGCAGCATGCATAAAGCTAAAGGTCTGACTCAGAGAGTTTTCTGTTTTCAATGATGAAATGCTGTTGGTTTAGTGGTGACACAGCTGTAGTTAGTTAGTAGCAGTAGTAGTGTTTCACAGCATTTTAAATGGAAGCACTTTAATTTGAAATATCTTGAGTTGTTTTGCATGGCATCGTGTTTGGTGGGGCAGACTGGGTATTTAGGGGGGGCGTTGCCCTCCCCATGCCCATGCCTAGATCCGCCCCTGATTGAAGATCTTGCATGGCAGATTTCTGCTTTTCCTGCTATTCCTTCACAACACGCACGCACGCACGCACGCACGCACGCACGCACGCACGCACGCACGCACGCACGCACACACACACACACACACACACACACACACACACACACACTTGGCAAACCGCTGTGCATTTTTAGGAAATAAAAAAGTGCATTTCTAACACTGTAGTGTAGAAATAAGTGAATGGGGAGAGAGAGAGAGAGAGAGAGAGAGAGAGAGAGAGAGAGAGAGAGAGAGAGAGAGAGGGAGAGGGAGAGATGGAGGGAGAGAGAGAGAGAGAGAGAGAGAGAGAGAGAGAGAATGTGGGTGTGTGTGTGTGGGAGGAAGAGAGAGAACGAGAGAAGCTCTAGTGTTTGAATTCATTGCATTGTGATCTAATCTGTATAAAACATCATTCCATCATTCTATTTGAATTGTACACATAGCCTACATCAGCTCTACATCTCCTCTTGGCACTGTACACAAACAACATGTTTCACCATGACAAGGCCTGGTGTTGCCAACTGCCAAAATACAGACATACAGACAACATACAGATCATGAATGACCATTAATCTTCTACATTCTCTAGTTGTGTAGACTTGGGATAATTCACGTGATGAATATTTCAACTCTGGAGAGTGTAAAAATGAAACCTAATGGACCCGCAAGGGTCCATTTGGTTTCATGTTTACGCTCTCAAAGAGTTACATCTAGTTAACCAACTTTCTATCATTTAGCCTGGGCACCACCTGGAATCCTTTCAGGGACCATTGGCGCATTTGGCGGTCCCCGGACCACCTGTTGAAATCCCCTGTTCTAGAGCACATTATGTTCAGATAAAACATAAATTTCACTTTCAAAAAAACTGTTTTGTCTTCTCCAAAATCCAGCTTGGATTTGTGGACAAAAGCAAAAGAAATCTTTAGTTTTGGGGTCTGTGGGTCTAAAATGTCATAATAATAAACAAAATATTCATCATCTGAATTATCCCAAACCTCCACAACACAAGTAGAGATCTAGGTTTGCCTGTTATGTTTCTGAAATCCATCCTGTAATTGTAGATAAAAAAAACACTAGAAATCTTTAGTTTTGGGGGGTTTCTGTGAGGCTGAAATGCCACCAAAGGGTGGTCCATTGCTGAAATTCTGAATAAATAGTGGGCCCTGGCATGAAAAAGGTTGAAAACCACTGCTCTACCAGATTGTTTTTGTGTGTATGCTCATTCCGCTCCCACAGAACAGTCCATGCATTCCTTATCTAATATTTACATCCACATATCATGAGACGTTCTACCAGACCTTCTAAAAGACCGTCCACAGCGTCCTCATGTCCTCCGCCTGCTGTGTGCACAGGGCCGGATCTAGGCATGGGCATGGGGGGGCAATGCCCCCCTAAATGCCCAGTCTGCCCCACCACCAAACACGATGGCATGATGCAAAACAACCCAAGATATTTCAAATTAAAGTGCTTCTATTTAAAATGATTTGAAACACTACTACTGCTACTAACTAACTACAGCTGTGTCACCACTAAACCAACAGCATTTCATCATTGAAAACAGAAAACTCTCTGAGTCAGACCTTTAGCTTTATGCATGCTGCGTGTCTGTTGCAACTTCAACAACAACTGATGTTATTATTGATGCTTTACTTGACTAATAAAAGTCCTGTAACCGAAAATGGCATGGGTGCGGCTTCATCGCCCGTGTCGCTTCGCGCCACGGGCGATGAAGCCGCACCCATGCCATTTTCTCCTGCCCCTCCCCCCAATTGGGAAACGTTACATCGGCCCCTGCGTGTGCATCCATCGCACGCTGAATACCACGCCTATCATTCCCATCACGTGCACGGCGGTGTGTTTCCCACGCCGTGCAGCTCATGAAGACAGGAGGCTGTTCACACGCTCCTCCTTCTACCCTGTAATCTGTGGTTATACTCCCATATATACTACTGTATATACTGTACCTACTGTTTGTGTTGTACAGCTGCTACGCTACTGCATATGAAACCCCTGGCCTTAATGAAGCATCTCACAGTTTTTGAAAACATAAAAACACCCAAAACACCCCCTTACGCCACTGTGCTGAATATTATGGTCAATGACACAACGTTCTCTGTTGACGTTCTCTGTTGAAACGGCATCACGTCTCACCTCTACCTCCAACTTTATCAGGGATTTTATTGGAGCAAATTTTCCCCCAACAGTTAAATTTTACGAGCCAGGCCTTGCCATACATACAGGAGTGTTACACTGATAGTGAAGGTCTCTGTGTGCTAGTTCAGGTGATAAAGTGAGACCCGTAGCATGGGGGTTATTGGTTGTGGGTCAGGGGCGGATGTAACATTTCCCAATTGGGGAGGCAGGAGAAAATGGTATGGGTGCGGCTTCAGAGAGTTTTCTGTTTTCAATGATGAAATGCTGTTGGTTTAGTGGTGACACAACTGTAGTTAGTTAGTAGCAGTAGTAGTGTTTCAAATCATTTCGATTATAAGCACTTTGATTTGAAATATCATTGAAATGTGGGTTGATTTGCATGCCATCGTGTTTGGTGGGGCAGCCTGGACATTTAGGGGGGGCATTGCCCCCCCATGCCCATGCCTAGATCCGCCCCTGTTGTGGGTATTCACATTCACAGGATGACGATGCAGTCTAAAGCACCTCTTTCATCTTTTCTTCTCTTTTTGTTCATCTTCTCCTTCTGGCTCTTTATTGAACGTTTCTCTCTCTCCACTGCTGTTCCGTTACCACCCGAGGCTAAAGATGTGAGGGGCTGTCGTCTTTTTCTCTTCCTCTCCCTGTCTTATCCTTCATGCTCCTTCCAGCAGAAGGCTGAATCTACAGGACTGAACACATGAGCGAGTTGCTATTAAACATGTTGAAGACCCCTTCAGCATTTCTAATAGCTGTTCTCTCATGTGTTGAGGTCTTTTGAGAGTTTTCAAGGCTCATTGATGGTCTGGGGGTGTACAGTACTGTACGTATGTGGGGGATTAGAAAACGCTGACTCACGTGAGTACAAGTGGAACGGTTGCTCTAATTGTCAAACTATAGAGAGCACGGCAGTCCACCTCTTTCATAACGTCGCCTGCGGCCCAAAAGTTAATTCCCCATTCATTTTTTCTCATAGGTCATCAGTGCCCATACCCGAGGGGGGGTTGGCGAAAGGGCTTTGCTGTGTGGAGTTTGCATGTTCTCCCTGTGTCCCCTATAGGGTAGATACTGTATCCTCACAAAAACATGCAGTAATCCTGGGCTGTAGACTGCCTGAAGGAATCATGGGTCAGTCCACTCCCTCCCCAGGTTGGTGGAGAAAAAAAGAAGATTACGCCGAGGACAAAGACATCTCTGGTCGTGACAAATCGTTGTACCGTTGACAAGTGTTGTATCTTTTTCTTCTTACTAATTATTCTTATCTGTCAAAAAAGTGTTTGCTGTCATGATTTGTCAGGACCAAAGTTGTCTTTGTCCACAGCATAATCGTCTTTTATATAAATCATTTTTGAAAAGTCTATACAGAAAATGAAACGGGAATTTTTCTTTTGTGCTGCGTGTGTACATCATGAAAGGGGCGAGACTGCTCAGCCCTATAGAGCGTCGGTTCTCAACTTCTAGCACTTATAATAATATGCACAGAATTTTATGGCAAAAAATATCTCATAACAGTCCACACACTTTGCAGATAGAAAGAGTGACAATTCAACCTTTCCATACATCTGCAAATGTTGGTGAGTTTAATGTTGTTTAATACAAGCAAATCACAGATGAAAAATGAATGAATTGGGAGCCAAAGGAGGGTATTGCAACTCTAGATTCACCCTATTACCATATTTTCCGCACTATAAGCCGCACCGGATTATAAGGCGCACCTTTTAGAACTATTTTCATATATAAGGCGCACCGGATTATAAGGCGCAGAGAATAGAACTACAGTTAACATAGAATAAAAGCTACTGCAGTCGAAAGATCCATATACAAGGCGCACTGGATTATAAGGTGCAGTGTGGATTTTTGAGAAAATTAAAGGCTTTTAGGTGCGCCTTATAGTCCGGAAAATACGGTATAAAGAAATGTGTTATAGCGTCTAGGTGCAGACCCAAGCACAGGTCTGTACACTCCGCAGCCTCATGCTGTCCAGGTTAATTGTACAGTTTCCACAGGAAAGGTACTAGCAGTCCCTGTGGTTATACCTAAAATAGAAACCGCTGGACTAGTCTAATTTTACCTCCATTTTCTTCTCCCCCTAGTGTATGTTCATCTCTTCACTGTCAGTCTGCTCCAGTCTCAAACTGGTCTCAGGTGCATCGTTGTCAGACACACACAGACCGGCTCAAACCGCTCTGTTATGTCACTTATACTGAGACACCGCTGTGTACAGTAAAGTTATCTTTTTATTAGGGCCATTGAATGATTAAAATTTGGAATCAAATTAATCACAGCTTCAAAATAATGTAATCGTGATTAATCACCATTCGAACCATGTCCAAAATATGCCTGTTTTCTTTTACAGGATTTGAACGTTTAAAAAAGGAAACGAATCTGGGGGTAAAAGACCTGTTTATTCAAAATAGGTGATATACAAACCCCCAATGTTTGAGCTATACTCTATGGCTCTGGTTACAGATTGACATACAGCTACTGTATGTCTCCGTAAAACAGTGCTCTTTTTTTCAATGACAAAATTCTTGAGTTGAGTCAGTGTGCACATCAGTTAATTGTGTTAAAAAATTTAATCGGATTAATCAACATAATTAATTATTGAAATATATATATATATATATATATATATATATATTATATATATATATATATATATATATATATATATATATATATATATATATATATATATATATATATATATATATATATATTAGAGCTGTCAATCGATTAAAATATTTAATCGCGATTAATCGCATGATTGCCCATAGTTAATCTTTGATTAATCGCAATTTAATCGCATATTTTCATGAGTTCTAAATATACCTTAAATGAGTGTTTTTTAAGAATATTCATATCAAGGTCAATTATTTATTCTGCATTTGAGCCACAGACCACCATTTGATGACATTTATTTAGACTTCCAGACCTAAATTAAAGAATTTGTCAACGATATCATTCGGAACGAACATGCACATTTTGTAGAAAGTTCTCTACATTCTCTAATTGTGTAGACTTATTTTAAAATAACTTAACTGATGCAGATATTTAAAAATTATTCACCTGCATTTGGCGAAATTGAACCAAATGGACCCACTCGGTCTTTGGTTTTACTGTGAGTTAATCTCGCACTAAAAAAATTAATCGAGTTAACTCATGGCTGAGTTAACTCGCGATTAACTAGTTAACTCGGACAGCCTTAATATATATATATATATATATATATATATATATATATATATATATATATATTCAACCCATTAAGGACAGGAATCCATATTTGGATCCTGTACAGTATGTACAGTATTCAAATATTTAATATGTTTTTATGCTGATATATAAATATTTAAAGTTTTTCAAAAACCTTAGGTCAGGCCTAAATGGGTTAAAGGAGCTCCATGACAAAATTAAAAGCAAATGTATCATACAAATGTTGCCCTTTAATAACCCTTTTCTACACTCTGTAGCCTAAACTGTAGCCTAGATTTCATATTCTAGGGCTGTTGAATGATTAAAAAAATAAAATAACCAGATTAACCAGAGCTTAAATTAATTTAATCATGATTAATCACCATTCAAACTTTGTCCAAAATATGTCTGATTTCCTTTACAGGTAGGTGATCTACAAGCCCTCAATGCTTGCAGATCCTCCACCTATACTCTATTGCTCTGGTTAAAGGGAGACACACACCTACAGTATATGTCTCATTTTTTAATGACATAATGCTCAGTGGGTTGCGTCAGTGTGCACATGAATTAATTGCATTTTATTTTTAACCGGATTAATCAGTTTAACTTAAATTAACTTATTCATTAATTAGTTATTTTCAACAGCCTTAATATTTTCTCATTGTGCTATTTGGCTGCAGTACAAGAAATGTCCACAGAATCAAAAATAAATACTTTATCAACAAGCTTTCTTCCCGAAAGTCTTCCTAACTGCCTCACTCTGTGCCACCATGCCTGGGTCCGCCTCCCTCATGTTTCCCCTTGTGTTTCCCGCCGGTGTTCTCCTCCTCCTTCCCTCCCTGAGTGACAGACTGGTTCCACCTGAGCAGACCAGCCCAGCTGTAGATCTGGTTGTGTAATTGGACCTGGATGTGGTTTTCACCAGGTGTTCTGTCATGTTGTTGTTTGGTCGCTTCCTCGCTGTGTGTTTTCTGTCCTGGGTTTTATGACTTCTAAATAAAGAAGTTTATTCCTTTATTTCCTGGCTGGTGGTGGCTGTTCTACTGCGGGTTGGGTCCGGCATCCGTCCCTCCGGTTGTGAAGGAAAGGTGTCTACTGACTCTTACCTCTGAGTTCGTTTCAAACTCAACTCCCTTGGGGGAACCTTGTGAAACTTTTGCTGAAAGTTTGGGGTTCCGATGAATACTTATAGCCCTACTTTATGCAGGTGAAATGTACACGTTTCCATGCTGCTTTAACTAGCATGTGACGGGTCAGGCTAGGAGAGATTCATGATTCTGAAGCCATTGAAAGCATTTGTTTTTTGTTGGATGATTGCATTTGTTGGTAAATGTAGTATTTCTTAAAAGGATCCCTGACTAATAAGATAAACATCGCTTAAACATTATACTTTCCCTATATGACTAAAATTATCAAATAAAAACGCCAATAACATCTTATTTCTTTCATAAATAGAGAATATTTCACTCAACAGGAACTGCTCCTGGCGCAGGATGATGATGTCACATGTCCATGTGTGATCTAGCTCTATGGAATATATGGATGAACATGCTCATGTGACATCATCATCCTGCGACCGGAGCACCTCCTATTGAGTGAAAGATTCTCTATTTATGAAAGAAATAAAGTATTGAAGGTGTTTTTATCTGCATGTTTTAGTTATAGAAGGCAAGTATAGTGTTTTAAGGCGTATTTGTCTTAGCCAGAGATCTTTTTAAGCAGCATATTGTTGAGAAATATCAATAAAGGTAGTAATGTCAATAAAGTAAGCAGCCTAGGTGCAATGCAAAGAGATGAAAGTAGAGTTGCAATATCCTCCATTGACTCCCTCATAACAGAAATCTTCATCTGCAATCTGCTTGTATTAAACAACATTAAACTCACCAACATTGCAGCTATATGGAAAGGCTGCATTGTCCTCATCATATCTACAAAGAGTCCGTTTGATAAAAATCCACCATCATAGGCATGCTATGAGCTACTTTCTGTCAATAAATTCTCTGCATTTTTTCCCCTAAGTGCTGGAGTTTAGAAGCGCTCATTATTAGTCACTGAACGGCCCTGTGTAGCACCTGTTTAGAATTTGCACATAATGCAGGAGACACCAGGCCAACCCGTTAATACAAACAAGTGCCTCTCAAGTTCAGCACTTTTATTTACTGACAAAGTATCTCACAACATGTCTACAGTGGATTATTATCAAACAAACGCTATGCAGATAAAAAGAGGACAATTCAGCCTTTCCATACAACTGCAATGTTGGTGAGTTTAACATTGTTTAATACAAGCAGATCGCAGGTGAGTATTGTTGTTATTGTGGAATCAATGGAGGGTATTGGAACTGTAGATTCAACCCATTATATGTGTCCCAGCACCACCCAGGTTGAGTCTTTGAGGGAATTCACTTTTTTTTTTTTATCATGTCATGTGAAAGCAGAGAATCATAGCTACAATTTGACATATTGGTTGTGCAGTTTGACCAACCAGTTTTTGAGATATGGTTTATAGAGTAATGTCTTGCAGAGGAACAGGAATTTGAGAATTTGGCTTTCAAAGGTACCATTCTTGGTCTGAGGCATTGAGGGGGGCGCTGTTTCCTCTTCTGTGCTGAACAGTTTGGGCATGAGAATACCTCCCCCATACTGTGTGGGGCAGTATTGAGTCAGGGTAACACCCTGACTCAATACTGCCCCACACAGTATGGGGGAGGTATTCTCATGCCCAAACTGTTAAGGAAAAAAAAGCCTTAAAGGCAACTTTAATTATTGCTTTATGGTTTTTCCCTAGATAAATGATTGACAGTTGGTGACCAAATGGACCCTTATAGATCTGTAACTCTTGAAACCACGTAAGGTCCATTTGGTTATTATACACTCAAGAGTTAAATTATGAACAAATGAAATAATTTCTAACACAATTAGAAAATGTAGAATTATTGTTATTTTGACTTTTTTTTTTCTCTCCAAAATATTGATACGTTTAAAATCCTTAGTTTTGGGTCCCAGAGACTAAACATCAAATAGTGGTCTGTGGCCCTGGTATGAAAAAGGCTGAAAACTGTTAGTTACATATACACTGTCATTTTGTGTAATTATATAATGGTTAGTTTTAGTTGCCAATGTTCTAAACAATTGTAATTGCTATTCCAATCGATTTGTTGTCCCCATTCTCAGAAGTCTACTATAAGGGCAAGAAATACAGTATATCTCATCACAATTAAGTTAAGACTGACGGTGACTGAATGAATACTTTATTGAGATGCAAGCATTCAGTAATTCAAAATATGTACATGCTCATAAGCATTCAGTAATTCAATATATTATGTACAGGTTAGTGGTGAAAAAAAATATATACAGGTTTGGAAGTAGAATAAAATCACAGCAAACCACAGCAAACAATGAAACTTCCAATAGATAGACAGAGTTACGACCACTCCGTCCACTTCATGGGGACAGTCCAATGGCGGCGCTTCTGCCTAGACTTGAATAGACAATGGGTACAACTAATAGGGACAAGTCCTGTGCCTGAACTAGGCAGAAATGCATTCGACTCAGGCAACAGCCCAGCGTCAACGAGCTTTGTTTTTGATTGCTTTTAAATAGTAGGCTACAACGGTAATTACATAAACATCATTGTATATTAACATTGTCACTGTATGCCTACAATGCCGTTGACATGTTGAAAACATGCATACAATAGATCTTATGTGCGCCGCCCTCGTTGAAAACAATGCATTTCCAACTCCATTTTGTCTCTATTCTGGCTGCATGAACAGCAGCTCGAGCGCTCAGTGTCTAACCCCCTCAATGTCGCAACTCTTCTACCAGATGGCTCTGAAAACTAGCCCCATTCGGTAGCTAGCTAGCACCCCTCTATGTCGCAACTCTTTCCTGTAGAATGTTACGCTGTTGCCAAGTTTGTGAGAAGTAAGCCAACAACGCCAAAAGGTCCAATAATGGCGTATAGTTGGTGTATTTATTATTATACCTATAATTACTACCAGGACTATGCATGCATATCATTATTAGTGTGTTATGCAGAAATGCCTACTCGAGTTTGATTGTGAGTACATAGAATACATTGGCCAATTTGCAGGTAGATTAGCATCCCCAAAGTCCATTGTTTGTATGCATGAATGCAACAGAAGCAGTAAGTGTGATGGATTTATCTTATTATACAGCATTGTTATTATTATTATTATTACCCTTATTATTGTTATTATTATTACCCTTATTATTGTTATTACCCTTATTATTCAATCAGACAGTAGTCACCAGAATAAGGACGAGCATAATATCAAATACATGAGAACTAATCGTATCCCTAAACAAACATGGCAACCCTCTCTCTGTATGAGGAAGTAAGAAGTTGCATACTTCCGCTGTATTCCCCCAGAGAGACGTAGAAGAAGAATTGACTCTGAATTTACACCACCGAAGAAGAGTATGTTTTACTGTTTTACACACCGATTTAATAACATAACGTGGCTACTAGTAGTTCATGTGGAATACGACGGGGCTGTTATTTAAAGTCACATTGACGTGACTGCCGCGTTCTGTTCATGACGACGGGGATCGCGTATTTACCATACTAGAGGCACTTCATCAGATTACAACCGTTAGCATTTTAAGCTAATTAAGCTAACGGTCCGGAAGACTCAGGTAATAATGGTCAGAATTGTCATTACAGTTCAAATTAATTCAATTATAACATGTTTACACAGCGTTTTAAGGTCTAACATTCATCTCATGTATGCTTTAGCATGAAACAACTAATAAACTTGCTTCAGGTCATTTTTCACAGATAACAAAAATTCAGAGAAAAAAAGTTTCATAGCCCTATACTGGAAAGTTCATTTCCCCGAGATGACTCAACGTGGGTGGAGTTTAGTCACATATATATTAACCCTGGACCGCGTACACGGTCGTGCTGTCCGCCGGTAACGACGAAGGTGCAGATAACAACGAAATGTAGATTTCATTCTTTAATCCAACTATTAGTCCGAGCGCATCGTCTGATAACGATCCCGTTGCTGACTTTCATTTGGAACAGAATTGTCGCGACATTTTTTTTTGTTTGTCCCATTCACACCCATTCAATCCAATGCATTCGAAAGCCTCTCCTGAGATTCTGCCCCTGAATGTCGTGGGTGCACGGGTAGATCCACTAGGGCAGGGGTGCCCAACCTTTTTTGACCCAAGATCTACTTTTCAGCAGCCAACCCCTCGGGGATCTACCAGTCCAATATCAACATTTCAAACCACACGCATCGTTGCCGGCCTGCAGTAACTTCACAACAACACAACACTACGTTGTTTTACCACTTTACTTTATGTCCATATAAGCATAAAGTACAACGGACTTGTCATAAATAGGCCTACAACAGACTTGGGCAAACACTGCCATTGCAAATGCAATCATAATAAGAACAGTCCAGAATAGTCCATTATAAGTTGCAGAACAGTCCATTACACGTTGAACAATACTGTTGGCATAATTCACAGACAGCAGACAACGATCCTCCAAATGAGCCGCTTCGTAGACAGACAGACACGCAGACACGCACACACACACATACACACAAAAATATCGCTCTTTTTTCATTTCCACCTCATTTTTTTTCTTTCCTCCCCACATCTCCCAAGATCCACTCATGATCAGGCCAAGATCTACTGGTAGATCCCGATCTACTGGTTGGGCTCCCCTGCTATATAACATAGAACAGCACAGGGAGCTGCCTGTGGTGCTGAAGTGTTTCTATAGAAAAGCACAGGGAGCTGTCTGTGGTGCTGAAATGTTTCTATAGAACAGGGGTGCCCAACCTTTTTTGACCCAAGATCTACTTTTCAGCAGCCAACCCCTCCGGGATCTACCAGTCCAATATCAACATTTCAAACCACACGCATCATTGCCAGCCTGCAGTAACTTCACAACAACACAACACTACTTTGTTTTACCACTTTACTTTATGTCCATATAAGCATAAAGTACAACAGACTTGTCATAAATAGGCCTACAACAGTACAACATAAGTACAACAGACATGGACAAACACTGCCATTGCATTTTCTTATCCACCGCCTTTTTTTTTTCTTCCCCCCCACATCTCTTGAGATCTACTTGAGATCAGGCCGAGATCTACCGGTAGATCCCGATCTACTGGTTGGTCTCCCCTGCACTAGGGCTAGACGTCACTTCCTGACTTTTGACCCGGAACTTTTTGCTCAGATCGTCAGAGGATGTGTTATCGCGATCAGTGTGTTAAAAAAATCTGGATTCTGGATGGAATAGGAATAATTATCAAGAAAGAAAATGTGTCAATAATAATAATTATTATTATTATTACATTTAAAGGGGAATTCCACCCCTTTCAAAATGTTCCTGAGAGGATACAAAATAATGTGAACCAAATGGATCCTAGCGGGTCCATTTGGTTCCATTTGTACCCTCTCAGGAAAAAGGGGTCTGAAAGAAAAATCATTAACATGGTGAAATACATCTTGATGATGTCATCAGATGTATTTCACCATGTTTATGATTTTTTTCAGACCTCCATTTTTAGGAAATACAGAATTGGGGTAACTTTTTTATCATGTCCGCATACACAACATCTCTAAGGTATATTAATGACATATTGAAATGTTGAAAATGGGTGGAGTTCCCCTTCAACACTGTTCGAATGAACGAATCGCAAAAAGCACAAAGGCTGGAAAACGGATAATATTGAAAATGTAAAGTAATTTCTCTCTCTCTCTCTCTCTCTCTCTCTCTCTCTCTCTCTCTCTCTCTCTCTCTCTCTCTCTCTCTCTCTCTCTCTCTCTCTCTCTCTCTCTCTCTCTCTCTCTCTCTCTCTCTCTCTCTCTCTCTCTCTCTCTCTGTCTCTCTCCCTCTCTCTGTCCCTCTCTCTCTGTCTCTCTCTCTCTCTCTCTCTCTCTCTCTCTCTCTCTGTCTCTCTCCCTCTCTCTGTCCCTCTCTCCCTCTCTCTGTCCCTCTCTCTGTCTCTCTCTCTCTCTCTCTCTCTCTCTCTCTCTCTCTCTCTCTCTCTCTCTCTCTCTCTCTCTCTGTCTCTCTGTCTCTCTCTCTCTCTCTCTGTCTCTCTCTCTCTGTCTCTCTCTCTCTCTGTCTCTCTCTCTGTCTCTCTCTCTCTGTCTCTCTCTGTCTCTCTCTCTCTCTCTGTCTCTCTCTCTGTCTCTCTCTGTCTCTCTCTCTCTCTCTCTCTCTCTCCTCTCTCTCTCTCTCTCTCTCTCTCTCTCTCTCTCTCTCCCTCTCTCTCTGTCTGTCTCAAGGTCTCTCGCCCCATGTGAGCAGCAGTGAGGGGGAGCTCCTCGGTAACCATGGCAACAACATCTCCACAGGCCCCACTCCAGACTGCTCCCCCCCCTCCCCCCACACGGCCCTGAAGAGCATCGAGAGAGTCATCCGCCCACAGGTGAGTGTGTATGCGCACACACACACACACGCGCCAGGGCCGGATCTAGAGTGGGCAGGGGTGGGCACAGCCCACCCAAATGTGCATCCTGCCCACCAATGAAAGGTAATATCAGTGGTTTTCAACCCGGGGTCCAGGGACCACCAGTGGTTCTTGAGAGAGGTCCAGGTGGTCCCCAGGCTAAATGATGGAAAGTTGGTTAATCAGATGTAACTCTTTGAGAGCGTAAAAATGATACCAAATGGACCCTTGCGGGTCCATTTGGTTTCATTTTTACGCTCTCAAGAGTTAAAATATTCATCATGTGAATTATCCCAAGTCTACACAACTAGAGAATGTAGAAGATTAATGGTCATTTTGATCTGTATGTTGGACTGTTTGGTTTACCCAAATCCAGCCTGGAATTGTGGACAAAAGCAAAATAAATCTTTAGTTTTGTGGGTCTGTGGGGCTGAAATGTCATCAAATGGTGGTCCGTGGCTCAAATGCTCAATAAATAGTTGAAAACCACTGCTTCATATGAGTTGCCCACCCTGCCATTTCTATCAGCCCATCCTGGTAGGGCTGGCTAGATCCGGCCCTGACGCGCATGCACACACATGCACGCACGCACGCACATACGCACACACACACACACACACACACACACACACACACACACACACACACACACACACACACACACACACACACACACACACACACACACACACACACACACACACACACACACACACAGGTTGATGCATTTATTATTGAAGGTCGCAGCACTTCCAGCTGCAGGTGGATTAACACATTGACTGCAGTGACTGTTTTATCGTCGTTGTCCATCCGTGTGTCATATTAAGGGTCATGTTAGAGTGAAGAGTCTCATTCAGGGAGCAAACATTACTACTGGCCTCCACACCTGACTGTTAGAGCTCCACGGACGAGCAGTGGCTCAGAGTTACCGGATGGTAACCACAAGGTTGCCGGTTCGATCCCAGGCTCCCGCAGAGTTAGTGCCGATGTGTCCTTGAGCAAGACACTGAACCCCTAATTGCTCCTGATGTGCTAGTAGGCACCTTGCATGGTTTCCACTGCCATCAGTGTATGAATGTGTGTGTGAATGGGTGAATGTGATGCACAATCTATGTAAAGCGCCTTGGATAAAGGCGCTACAGTATATATATAATGCACCATTTACCAGTTACCATTTACAACATTTTAAAGCGATTTATTTTTATTATCTACTACAGTCATGTTATCCTGCTTATTACATGGATTAAGCTGCAAGTGCTTAAAGTCCCTACTAATGGCACAGAGGAGGAGACACGTTGCCAGCAGCCACAGCCTCCCTAGTGGGAATCGAACCCAGGACCTTTTTTAGCTGTGAGGCCACAGCACTACCATGTCCACAGTATTTACAACATGAACCCTGTCTAATTCACTTTGCCATTTAAAGAACATTAATCCCCAAGTATTCATGAATCACACACACGCACGCAGGCACACACACACGCACGTACACACGCACACACACACACACACAATCCTGATAATCTCTGTGACAAAGATGTTCTGTTGAGCTTATCTTCCAATGATATTTCTGCATATTCATGTGCTTGTTTTAGAGAGAGAGAGAGAGAGAGAGAGAGAAGGAGAGGGAGAGGGAGAGAGAGACAGAGAGACAGAGAGACAGAGAGACAGAGAGAGAGAGACGGGGGGGGGTGTGGTTCTGGGAAAAAGATCAGGAACAATATCAATTTGCTTTTCTATTACCAAGAATCATAATCAGTTTGTTCTAATCAGTTCTGCTCCAGTGATTTCAGACTGCGGTGGAAGATAGGGATTCAGTCTGTGGTTCTGATTGCTATGGGAAGTTCATTCTGCAGTTTTGTTGCCAGTACCTTCTACTTTTTGCTGCTTTTAAGTAAAAACATGAACTACAGTACAGTAGTTGTGCATTGCAGTATTGTTACTTGTATCGACGTAACAACGTTGGGTACTCTTTTCAGCAGTGGCGTTTCTAAGAAATTTGGAGCCCTAGGCAAGATTTTCCCTGGAGCCCCCTTTGGACCCGCAAGGGTCCAGTACTTGATGCTTTCCCACTGAAAACACTGCGAACCGGCTTTCTTTCTTTCTTTCGTTCGTATTCGCACATGCGCAAACAGTATAATGATGCTTTTTTCTATCATTAAAAATGTGCCAGATACAGCCATCGAAAGAGCCACATCTGGCTCCCGAGCCATAGGTTCCCTACCCCTGGTCAGGGTCGGATGTAGCCTGGTCTAGCCCTCAATGATTTTGGCCTTGGGGGGCGGGGTGCTGTGGCATCCACACGGCAGAAGTGCTGTGCTCTGATTTGATCTCACTAACGTGTCGTCATCTCCGGCCCCTCCCCCGCCCGTCCACTGCTGTTCTACGTCACATTATTTAGAGCGACGCCCACCCCGGAAGGTTCACTCCCCCCTCAAGGCCACTTTCCAACGTGCGTTAGTCCAGGCTTTCCGTTTTCGCGCAAGGCGAACGAAAATGAAAGCCTGGGTGTCGAGGCTAGGGTCGGATTGACCATTGGGTGTACAGGGAGGTCTCCCGGTGGGCCACGACCCGTAGGGGGCCGGTGGTATCACGGTATGATTAAAAGCACTGGTTTTCAACCTTTTTGATCCCAGGGCCCACTATTCATTCAGAATTTTAAGCCACAGAGGACCACCATTTGATGACATTTTAGCCCCAACAGACCCCAAAAACTAAAGATTTATTTTGCTTTTTGGTCCACAAATTCCAGGCTGGATTTGGGAAACAAAACATATCGATCAAAATGAGCATTAATCTACATTTTCTAACTAGACTTGGGCCAATTTAGATGAATATTTTAACTCTTGAGAGTGTTAACATGAAACCAAATGGACCCGCAAGGGTCCATTTGGTTTCATGTTTACGCTCTCAAAGAGTTACATCTGTGTTAACCAACTATACCAGGTAGAACAGGTCCATCACGCGCTGGTCGTGGTGGTCTAGGCCAAATCACGCAAAAAATGTCCGGGCCGATTTTTTGCCCAGTCCACCACTGCCCCTGGTCTAAGATGTTAGTCAGCCACACCAGTAACACGGCACTACGATGGCACCCATTCAGAAGAGCCGGCAATATCTGGGGAGAAAAGACCCAGACTAAATGTGATGGAATATCGTTAACCCTGCTAAAACGATACCCTGCACACATTAATGTATAGCTATAGGCTACTGGTGATCAGTCTCTACCTCCGCCTGGCCAAACACTTATATCTTTTCAATTTTTCAATCAGTATCAAACAGTATCTTAATACTGCTGGATCATTCTTCACTGTGTGTGTGTGTGTGTGTGTGTGTGTGTGTGTGTGTGTGTGTGTGTGTGTGTGTGTGTGTGTGTGTGTGTGTGTGTGTGTGTGTGTGTGTGTGTGTGTGTGTGTGTGTGTGTGTGAGAGAGATAGAGAAATAGATTAACAGTGAACACTATGTATGGTAATGTTGTTATAATGCCTCACGCTGCGTGTCACAGAAAGACTTCCTATGAGGAGGACGAGTGACAGTCAGTTTGTTTAATCATGGAGAGAGAGAGAAAGAGAGAGAGAGAGGGAGGGAGAGAAGAGGGGAGAGGGAGAGGGAGAGGGAGAGGGAGAGAGAGACAGAGACAGAAAGAGAGAGAGACAGAGAGAGAGAGACAGAGAGAGAGATTCAGTCATCACAGACATGTCCAGGTGGTATTGCTGCTAATTAATGAATGTGTTGTGAATGACACATCAGAGAACGACGCCTTAAATTGGACACACACACACACACACACACACACACCACACACACACACACACACACACACACACAACACACACACACACACACACACACACACACACACACACACGGACATTCCATTTGTTGCATACAAGCAAACAAACAATAATAATAATATGGTAGCATGGTTTCGAATAGAACAGTGGTTTCCAACCTTTTTCATACCAGGGACCACCATTTATTCAGCATTTGCGCCAGGAACCACCATTTTAGCCCCACAGGCCCCAAAACTAAAGATTTATTTTCCTTTTGTCCACAATTCCAGGCTGGATTTGGAGAAACTAAACAGTCCAACATACAGATCAAAATGACCATTAATCTTCTACATTCTCTAGTTGTGTAGACTTGGGATAATTCACATGATGAATATTTTAACTCCTGTGAGTGTTAGGCTCATTTTCATGTTTACGCTCTCAAAGAGTTACATTTGGTCAACCAACTTTCCATTTAGCTGGGGATCACCTGGAATCCTCTCAGGGACAGCTGGTGGTCCCTGGACCACCTGTTGAAAACCCCTGGAAGAGAGCATGGCTCCTGTCACTTTATTGACTTTGTTTATGCTGTTTATGACTCCATATCTTCACAATCTGCCTCAAAGCAAGGTTGAATTTGCCATTTTGACAAAGTTTTTCGGAGGATGTTTATCAGTGTTACTTATTCCAGGAATGTCTGATCTCTACCAGTCATCAGTGTTGCCAACAGCCAAAATCCAAAATGCACTAGTGGCACTTCCAAAATGCACTAGAATGCGCTAGATGCTCGCCTGGAACATACAGATCAAAATGACCATTAA
>CM076987.1:5492503-5507503 GCA_039105355.1 Benthosema pterotum
CACTGTTTGCTGTTCGATCTTATCCGTGTGTACGCAATGATCAGTGGAACGCCGCGCGCGTAAGATTGGTAAGCCTTAAGGCTGAACTCCGATACAGTTGCAAAGGAAACTTCAAAGGAGACTTCTGTCCGTGAGTGACAGTAACCAATATTACAGTTGAATTATATACACACGCGTCGCACACATAGAGAAAGAAAAAAGGGGAAAACAAAGGTAAATGTTTAATTCCTCCTCTTTACTCCTTTCCTTCGGAGGAAGGGAAAAAAACAACTTATCGACTCGTGCTTTTTGGAGTCGACACGTGTTATGCAAATCGATGCATCGATGTATCGTTTTTTTGGTTAAAGCCCTAGCGTGTGTGTGTGCAGTCTGGTTGAACAGATCCTAATGACTCCTGAGAGACAGTATCTTATAGTGTCATGGAGAGACACTGTGGAGAGATGGAGAGCTTCTATATGACTACATCTGACACGCACACGCACAAACACACACACACACACACACACACACACACACACACACACACACACACACACACACACACACACACACACACACACACACACACACGTCATGGTGTTGTCTCTCCATGCGTTTCAGGCTGATTGCTGTTTGGTTTCATCTCATTTATTTCCTGCTTCCTGTTTGCCGCTCATTAAGGCTTAAAACTCTAGACTAAATACATGCTAGGGTTGTGTGCGTTTGTGTGTGCGTGTGTGTGTGCAGGCGTTCACGTCTCATAGCGCGCCACTCTGTGGCGCACTATGAGACGTGAACACCTGCTATTTTTCGGGGAAAGTCTTGTTCTTCTATGATCCTCACCAAGTGCTGAGTTAATTGAGAAAGTAAATGAGACTGAGTTGAGGAAGTAAAACAATTAGTCACATTAATTTCTTATCATGGTGTGTGCAATATACCAGAGGGCCAGTTCTAATACTAATTCAATATCATCCCGCGGGCCAAAGATAATTCATTCACGGGCCTGATTTGGCCCCCGGGCCTTGAGTTTGACATATGTGGTCTATTGTATGTTGTAAAAAAAAAAAAAAAAAAAAAAAAAAAAAAACTTTTCACTTCCAGTAGATGCTCTGTGTTCTGGAGGTTTTCTGGCTCAAACAACGTCCTCTAATCTTCTCGTTTGTGATGTCACAGCCTGCTGATCCCATATGTGGTCAACAGGATTTGCCAGCGGTTTTCACTGTTTTGTCACTGAATGACTGCCTAGTAAATTTGCTCTGGTAGGTTGGACATGCAGGAGATGGAATGGTACCAGAGGTTGCCCAAAAGGTTGCGACATTGAGGGGTGACAAACTGTAATTCGAGATCATTGTTTTCAAGCAGCCGCCATTACACCTTTCCAGGGACCTTCCATGGAAGTGAACGATGTTTTAACTCTCTCTATACCAGGGGCGGATCTAGGCATGGGAATGCGGAGGCAATGCCCCCCTAAATGAACTGACTGCCCCACCAGACATGATGGCATGCAAACAACCCAAATTTCAAATATATTTATGAAACACTACTACTGCTACTAACCAACAGCATTTCATCATTGAAAACAGAAAACTCTCTGAGTCAGACCTTTAGCTTTATGCATGCTGATTGTCTGTTGCAACTTCAACAACAACTGATGATATTATTGATGCTTTACTTGACCAATAAAAGTCCTGTAACTGAAAATGTTATGGGTGCGACTTCATGGATATGGGTGCGGCGTTGAAGCCGCACCCATACCATTTCCCCTCCCCCCAATTGGGAAATATTACATCCGCCCCTGGTCTATACTCTATGGCGCTATCCAACCGCTGAGCTTTAGGATGTTTTTTGTACCACCTAGTCTCATATGGCTCTGGTCAGTGTTACATTTCATTACACGTGGGTATTACCACCTAACAGGTGTTTACATTTCATAGAACAATTCTGCGGAAATAATACAAACAAATACAAATAAATACAAATAAATGATGCGTCAATTCTTGTGGCATTATTGGTCTTTTTTTTCAATATGCATGTTCAGTATTTTTTTTATTAGCCCAAGTCCCAACAAAACCTCAATGACTGTAGCAGTAGTTGTAGACGGAATCCTTAACTCCTTGTGCAGAGATGAATTACTGCCGATCAAGACTAAACTTAAATAAGGTAATTGTCTGACACCAAAGACAGCAAACTTACATAGGGTACATAGGGTGATTTTCCCTTGTGTATGAAGAGGCACAATAAATCAGTGGTTCACAAAATTTTATTTCTGCCAGAGCCATATTTTTTATGGCTTTTGCAGTGATTTCCAAGCTGTTTAATTTCAAGGACCCCCAATTTGACAAATAGTCTACAACCCCATTGATTGGTATTTCAATGTCTTGAATCCCCCAAATGATACATTTGAAATCTTGCAATGAGATAGTCTGCATTATGAGCACTGTTGGTAATGTTTATGCCAGTACTTTTGTACTTTACTCAAGTAGGCTACATGTTGAATTTGGTTGTATGGATTATTTCTATCGTTCATTACATAGTATTTATACAATATGTTTATTTATATCAAATAAAGTATTTATACAGTAAATATTTCCTATTATTTCTACCAGAAAAACGTAGCATATATCGGTATTGGACAGTTGGTCAATATCGGCATATCGGATGTTGGTTAAAAAAAAAGTCAATATCGGACATCTCTAATCAGGATGGCTATATACAGTATCTGCCCATTCCTAGAGCCATGTCAACGAATTAACGCTTAACCGGTCAGTTTGACAATCAGTCAATAGACGGTACGGATAAGGAGGTTCTTCATATAAGGACTGTGTGTGTGTTACCCTTCGGCTGTCCTGTGGACACACTGCGATGCCAGGGCTTTTAGAATCCAGGGCCGCTCCAACAGAGAAGTACGGGAGAAGCTCCTCTGTGAAGGTGAAGCGTTCATGGCTGTAGATGAGGGTCATGTCCTCACAGTCATGGAAGGACACCTGTCCCTGGTCATAGTCCAGCGTCACTCTGATCTTCTCCGGGTTCGTCTGCAATCGGATGGTTTCTCCGTAGCCGTTGTCGTACTCTCCTGTGGTGGGATAGACACATGCATTCAGAGTAGGCTATAGGCTGTCATCTGTGTGTCCATAACAGTGTCAGCAACAGAAACACTTGCACATGTTATTGATTTAATCCATTTAATTGATTTTATTCCTCTTCTATATATTGTGTATATATATGTGTGTATATATATATATATATATATATATATATATATATATATATATATATATATATATATATATATATATATATATATATATATATATATATATATATATATACTGTATATATATATATATATATATATATATATATATATACTGTATATATATATATAAACACACACACACACTGTATTATGAATCATTATTATACTATACTACGCTATTAGATGTTATAATAATGGATTGCATTTTTATAGCGCTTTTCCAAGTGCTCAAAGCGCTTTACAACGGTCCATTCATTCATACATTGGGAAGTAGAGCGGCGAACAGTCAACGCTCAGCGTCCTAAACTTCACACATTCACACACCAATGGTGGCAACAGGCTCACACTGACCAACTCATTGGAGGCAGTTTGGGGTTCAATGGCCCATCAAATGATCCTTCAGGATCATTGGACAACCTGCCACAGCCGCCCATCAATATTAGATATACTATTACTATATTATACCATAGTATACTATATTATACTATAGAATTATATATTATACTATATTATATATTATACTATACTGTATTATATATTATCATTATACTATGCCATACTATCATGTGTAAATGGTTGAATTTGCATGCATATACAACATTTATATTAGCATATTAGTATATTTAATTTGGTTTTGAATGTATGCCTGTGAATATTATTCATATTCACAGTCCGCGGGCCCTGGCATAGACTACCTCCGTGACTATAACTGACATTCAAGAACAGATCAACTACACCTATAAGCTGGCAGTCAATAGGCTTCTTTTGTTTAAAGTATGAATTTTGGTACAGTATGTTAATTCCTAAAAACCTGTGCAGAGGAACTAACCCCTGCATGGCACAGTCTGTTTGTTCCAAATGTCAATTGTCACGCATACAGTGCCTGATATCTGGAAAAGGTCCATTATAGTCCCAGTACCTAAAAAGTTCAGTTCAGGTTTATTTGTCATATGCATTAATACAGGGAGTGTATAAATACAATGAAATTCATTGTGCTACAGAGCATCTCAGTCTTCTCGACAACAAAACAACCACAGGCAGAACAGACACAACAAAACAACCACAGGCAGAACAGACACATAACAAAACAACCACAGGCAGAACAGACACATAACAAAACAACCACAGGCAGAACAGACACATAACACACAGAGACAAAGTGCATAGAAAGTGGCAGTGCACTACGGTACAGTACAGTACAGGTCAGCTGTTCAGCAGCCTGACTGCCTGCGGGAAGAAGCTGTTAGTCAAACCAGTGGTGCGAGATCTGATGCTACGGTAGCGCTTTTTGGAGGGAAGTAGTTGGAACAAGGCATGGGCCGGGTGACTGGAGTCTCCAATGATGTTATGTGCTTTCCTTTTACAGCGTGTGGTGTAGATATCGCCTAGACTGGGGAGTGATGTGCTGTTACCAATGATTCTCTCTGCTGTTCTAACAGTCCTCTGCAACTTCTTGCAGTCCTGGGCGGTCATGTTGCCGTACCACACAGTAATTCAGCCTGTTAAGACACTCTCAATTGTGCACCGGTAAAAGTTTACAAGAGCCTTAGTGCTCAGACCAAACTTTTTGAGCCGTCTCAAAAAGTACAGTCGCTGCTGTGCTTTCTTAAGAATGTGCTCGGTGTTCAGGGACCATGTGAGTGTGTCTGTGATGTGAATTCCTAGGAATTTGAAGTAATCAACTATGTCGACAGTTTGCCCATCGATGTAAATGGGAGTATGGATCACACTGGACTTCCTAAAGTCGACAATGATTTCTTTGGTCTTGCTAATGTTAAGTGAGAGGTTGTTTTTTCTGCACCACAGGACTAGCTCCTCAATCTCTTCCCTGTATGCTGTCTCATCACTGTCTACTAACAGACCGATCACAGTGGTGTCATCCGCAAACTTAATTATGGTGTTATTAGGAAAACGTGCAACACAGTCGTACGTGAACAAACTGTACAATAGGGGGCTAAGACAACAGCCTTGAGGAGCACCGGTTCTAGTAAGAACTGTGGATGAGCATTTTTCGCCAATGCGGACCGTCTGGGGCCTGCCCGATAGAAAATCAAAAATCCAGTTACAGATATAGCTGCTGAGACCAAGGTCTCTGAGTTTCAACACTAATTTAGATGGGACAATCGTGTTGAATGCGGAGCTGTAGTCAACAAACAGTAATCTGACATATGAGTTTTTCTTCTCCAGATGTTCTAAGGCAGTGTGTAGTGCAAGGGAAATAGCATCATCCACAGATCTGTTCGAGCAGTAAGCAAACTGTAAGGGATCAATGCCGACAGGAATTATACTCTTAATATAAGAAAAAGCCGTGCCCATTAGAAAACAATGGGCCTCATGCGCCAATAAGTTCTTACATTTTCCTCTTAGATTTCTTCCTAAGAGAATTTCTAAGAGAAGTTCAGTCCGATTCATGAAGCGTTCTTAACTCATTCAGCGCGATCGGATTTTCTTTGTTTTCTTTCCACTGCCGCGGCTCAAACCAGTTCGATCGGTAAAAAAGCCCTTATTTTGAAGCTCAGATCTCCTAAACAGGATGTGCTGTTTCTGTTATGCTGTGTCTGTTGTCTTGCCTAATCGATCATCTGGCGATGTACCCAAAAACATCCGGGTCACAAGTCAGGAAGAGCTGTGTAGCCCTGGCTGCTTAACCCATGCGCCAGCGACATTGAGGGGGCAAACCGGAGGAGAGCCGTTTGAATGCATTGGGCTGAATGCATGTCAATGGAAGGGAAAAAAAAAAGTTGTCCCCAATTCTGTCCCAAATGAAAGTCAGCAACGGGATGATCATCAGACGATGCGCACGGACTAATAGTTGGATTAAAGAATGAAATCTACATCTCGTCGTGATACGAGCCGTCCGCGTGACCGGCGGGGGGGTCTCCACGGGATGTCCACGAGCAGCTCGAGAACGGCACTTTAAGAATTAAGTAGGCATTTTGTTCGCAAAATTTGTTCTTATGGTGATGAATCCAAATCCTTGTAAGTTGAAGGGGTGTGCCGGTTCCTTCAAATTATCATAGGTAGACGCCCCACCTTTCCTAATTTGCATCCTAATTACCATAGGGAACCGCCCACCGATTCCCATATAAGGCATTGGGAATTCCCTCTCCTTCCTGTGTTTTACCCAGGTGGGTGTGGTTTTGCATGACTCCAGTCACACCTGTGTGTGATTGCAACACTCAGAACACAGGACCTCACACAGAGAAATAAAGGCTAAAATGGCTGAAATTAGCACAATACCCATGTTATTTGCAGAAGTAGTGGATAGTAGTGAATATAAAATTTTATAACTGGACTCTGGAGGGTGGGTATGAAGGGACAATTGCTAATGGGTGGGGGTGTATGGGGATAAGGGGGTGGAGGGTATAGTGTGAGGTGGGTATGGTGGGGGGGTTATGGGGGGCACAAAAATATTTTTTGCATGGTGGGGGGGGTGTCATGAGGTGGATATGGTGGGGGGGTATGAGGTGGGTATGGTGGGGGGGTTATGATGTGGGTTTGGTATGGTGGGGGTTATGGGGGGGCATGGTGGGGGGGGTTATGAGGTGGGTATGCTGGGGGGTATGAGGTGGGTATGGTGGGGGCATGGTGTGGAGGGGGTATGGTGGGGGGGTTATGAGGTGGGTTTGGTATGGTGGGGGGTTATGGGGGGGCATGGTGGGGGGGGGGTTATGAGGTGGGTATGCTGGGGGGTATGAGGTGGGTATGGTGGGGGACATGGTGTGGGGGGTATGGTGGGGGGGTTATGAGGTGGGTTTGGTATGGTGGGGGGTTATGGGGGGGCATGGTGGGGGGGGTTATGAGGTGGGTATGCTGGGGGGGGTATGAGGTGGGTATGGTGGGGGGCATGGTGTGGGGGGGTATGAGGTGGGTATGGTGGGGGGGTTATGAGGTGGGTTTGGTATGGTGGGGGGGTTATGGGGGGCATGGTGGGGGGTTATGAGGTGGGTATGGTGGGGGGGGGGGTTATGGGGGGCATGGTGGGGGGGTATGAGGTGGGTATAGTGGGGGGGTTATGGGGGGGCACAAAAAATATTTTTTGTTGTGAGGATTTATCAAATATCTGATCTACAAAAGTAATGGAATGTGCTGTGACCTTGTAGATGAGCTATTTTCAAAGTATAAAATGGGATTAGAAGAGTGGTAAAATGTTTGCTGTGGTCCGCCTGTAGTGTTGCGCGGGCCGGCCCGAACCCGGCGGGCCCCGCGGACCCCCGCGGGGGGCGGGCGGACGGGTTCATGATTTTTAAGTAATTATCACCCCGCGGGCGGGGCGGGCTGACCCCGCTGCACATGCAAAAATAAAACAAAGAAATCACATTTTGTGATTTTGTGCTCTCGTTTTGTTTTACCCTCTCAGTGGTGGTCCTCAGACCACCTGTTGAAAACCCCTGAAATACTGACGAAAAGGCCTAAATTGACAGGTAATTAGTGATGACGGGCAGTTGTTTTTACTACCAGAACTTGCATTGAGAAGACGGAGAATGTTCATGGAGTGGGACACACCAGACCTAGTACAGCATTACCTACAGCAACACTTCACCGTGGAACAGTGCCAGGATAACGCCAAATTAAATTCTGGAGCCCTTGATTCCATTCTTTTTCTGCACAGCGCAGCCGGCCGTCGCAAAGGAGACTGGCTTGGACGCACAGCTAGTAGAGTATTAAGCCGTATGGTTTCGTATGTGCGAGAGAGAGAGAGAAGCTGACAGCGCGTCTCAAATGTGGTCTTGTATATCGCATAATAGGGTTATCTGCACATCAAGAGGATACGATGGTAGAACGCGCCTCAAAAGTACTATTGTACATCGCGTAAGATACGATGATTGAGGCTGATGATCAAATATTTGGTATGGGCATTTAATAGCCTACTATTGATTGCAGCTGCGTTTCCAGATCATCAATGCAAACGAAGCGCTGTTGACTACGCATGTTTTAGTCGCTGTCTTACATAACAACAAGTTACGGGATGCAAGTTATATAACTTTTTTTGTATATATTGTAATATTGTAATATCAATAGCCTCGGTGGACATGGGGGAGAGACAGAGACAGAGAGAGCGCTGTGGTGTTTTTTTTTATTTTATTACCTGTGTTGTGAGTTATTTCACATTGCAATGCTGAGTGGCCGTGTTATATAGGCTACAATAAGTTGTAGAACAGGGACAATCCGTCGCGAGGAAAATAAGTCCATGCATGCAGTATACTATAGGGAAGTCCAACGTTCTCTTAGTCTTCAGACGTTCATATTTTTGCTAGTGTAGGCTATATAAGCTGGTCTGCATCTGATTAAATGAATGAAGGAGGATGCGGCATTCGTGCGGTCCATAGTTTGTTTTATCGTTTTCGATCCATCACCGACAGCCGCCTTTTATTTATTTTCCATTGTCTTAGAAAGACATAGGTATTTAGAGCCAAGACTGTCGATTTTACTGCCATTCTGAACAACATGCTTGTTTATTCAGCCCATGACAATATCATTTATATAGCTGCTATAGTATTTTAAAGCTTGGGGTACTCACAAGAACATGCACTAATCATTATATCATTTTTCTTTAATTGCGGGCTGCCGGGCTGGGGCGGGCCGTTGATTAAAATTTTGTGGGGCGGGCTGCTGCGGACGGGCTGGGACAATTGGCGGCGCGGACTGGGGCGAGTTGTGAAAAAAAGCCGGCCCGCGCATCACTATCCGCCTGGAATGTCCTCATGGACCCTTGAGGTCCCTAGACCAGACTTTACACATCTTGTAGAGGGCGCTGTTTTCCCTCTTCTTTTCAGATTGCATTTAAGAACAAAAAAGGCACCCTAAGAGTCCTCCTCAGTGTGCGTAGATTTTGTTCTTACCTACGAACAAATCACAGCTAAGAAAACATTGAGGGATCCCAAAATGTTCTTAAAAACTTTTTAAGTGTGCCTAAGAACAAATTTCCTCTTAAGAACATCTTAAGAACGGTTGGTGCATGAGGCCCAATGACTATAGTAGCATTATGCCAGTAGCGTTAACTTCAAATGTGGTGAAATCCCTGGAGAGAATACTAACTGAAGAGCTCAGGAAGAACACTGAGCCATCACTAGATCTGTATCAATTTGCTTATGCGAGAAATCGTGGAACTAGTGATGCAATCTCCACTTTATCTTACCGGGTTCTAAAGCACCGAGAAGGTGACAAAACGTATGTAAGACTTCTCTTTGTTGACTTTAGTTCTGCTTTTAATTCAATACATCCGGACGTTCTGTTAGAACTCTGATGATACTGTTGTTCTTAGTCTAGATGGTAGATGCTACCATCATGGTAGTATAAGTAGCTACCCTGATGGAGGAGACAGGTTTGTAGGATGCTGTGACAACCATTACCGAAAAAGATAGAAGAGATTGTCGTGGATCCTCGTTCCATAGGTGACCATACCATAATCAAGATACATGGTCACGATATCAAACAGGTCACCTCATATAAGTACACAATGTTGAAAATCTGTGTGCTAGAATACATCAACAGTTGCACTTTCTTAGAAGACATATATTTTACCCTGAGTTTAGGTTACTGTCGTCAGGAAGGAGGTATGAGGCTCCAAAATGGAGATAATAGATTCAAATATTCCTTTGTACCTTTGTCCATTTCACTCCTTAATAACTCTCTTGCGGAGGGGGCAAGGGGAGGGAGGAGAAGACTGTGAATGTTGTTATGATGCTGCTGGAACTGTACTAGTTTTTTGGTACTGCTGTATTTATTCTATTTATATTCTTATTACTACTTAACAAAGCACTACTTATGGGAGGTGGTGTGTAATCCTGATGGGGTGTACGTACGAGTCACTACTATTGTGTTGTCCTGTATTGTCTTATTGTTGCTGAAAGTTTGTATGTCCAAGACAAATTTCTCTCATGAGACAAAATAAAGTAACCTTGAACCTTGATGTTTTTATTGGCCTAATATTGTCTGTATATGTATGTACAGTACATACTGTACATTCATAAATTGCTGTCTGCCTGTCAGTATTATGTTTTCATATGAGCTCATACTGTACTGACCCTTCCTTATGTCAATGCTATAGTCACATTACACTAACATAACATTAGCTTATTAAGGAAGCATGACCATAACATTAACAAACAGCCATACTCATTTCATTATTATTGTATCATTATCTCCTGTGTAAATTTGTGATATGCAACTCTGGCCATCATACTCACCATCTCTCAGAGTTAAACTCCAGATTCCATGCTCTGGTGTGGCGTAAATCCGTTCCTTCTTGTCGACGGTGCTGTTAGCGACGCCTATGGTCCAGTCAGGATGGTCTCCGACCTGCACGTCCCAGCTGTGTGTCCCTGAGCTGAAGCCCTTGGACCCCAGGACAGTGGCAGAGTAGCTGTTCCTCTCTGGGTTGTCGGGAAGCTTCTGTGGTGTGTCTGAACATCTCACACTACTCAGGTCTTTAGACAGCTGCAGGTAGGGGTTGGCTGTGTTGGGGTCCAGGATGACCGGAGTGAAGGGCACTGTGTCCTTCATCTTCTCCCAGATTCTGAAGCCCAGGTTGCCCACATGTTTGGCCACGTCTATCAACAATCCTGACACAAACGTAGGGTCTGGAGTGCTGCACTGGACTTTTGCGATGTGCTGAGGTTCTTGAAAACTGCAGACGAATGACAAGTCAGGTTTCTGCAGCTCTGCCTCTACTTTGGAGATGCTTTCTGACAGAACGGAGATCTGATCTTTGATGAGTTCTATCTCGTTCATCATGGCCTTCTTCTTGCTATCTCTTTCCTCCCTCAGTATCTTCAATCTGAACTCCTCTTCCTTTCTCAGGAACTGCTGCATCCTTATAAACTCTTCCCTGATCTGCTTCTCGGTGGCCTCCACTTGCTTCTCTGAGTGGTCCATCATCTGCTTGTAGGTCTGTTCCATCTCCTTGAATTTGTCTCTCTTGTCCTGCATAACCTGGAGGTCAGTGTTCATGTCCTCCTTGAGCTTGTTCACCCCTTGTTCCAGGGGGACCACTGTGTGACTGGGGTCATGAGTGAAGTCGCATATCTCACACACAGTTCTCTGGTCGTTTACACAGAACAGCGTAGGCTTCACATCTGGATGTTTATCACAAATCCACACAGATGATTCAGGCTTCTGGACATGAGACGGGTTCTTGAGAGCGAAATCGATCCAGAACTCTTTGGAGAATCTTCTCTTACAAATGGGACAGTTCTTGGTTTGGTTTTCTTTGCAAAACTTTCTTAGGCACTTAGAACAGAATATGTGTTGACAGCCAATAATCACTGGATCGTGGAATGTCTTGGCACACAGAAAACATTGAAGATCTATTTTCCCTGACATTTTCCTTCAGTCGTTAAAGCAACTTCAAATGACAAAGACTCACCGATTCTCCTCAACTTCAACCCAGTTAGCAGTGAGTCTCCAACAGTTTTGTACAGTACTCTAATGTCCAGCTGTTGTTCTCAGCAGTAGCAAAGACAACTACCCGGAGTTTGCTTCGATCAAAGCAATAAAGGTTTTACAACTCAGTTGAACTTTGACCATCCACATTTTTATGTTCACTAGTTAGTGGAACATTAACCTATACAGGCTACTTCCCAATTTCATACAGTTACTTGCTAAAACATGTAGTCAGTAACATAATCCAGGTTACCCAATGTAACAAGTAAAGTAAAATTTAAGCCAAACTTTAGATTTTACTATTGATAATCAGACCAGAATGTTGTCTGTGAACTTTGCACAATTTGATAGAATGTTGAGCCTATGAAGCAAGCAGGAGATTGCAGTAGGCTGATCATGTGATCAGAGGGCTGACCATGTGTCATTGTGCGTGATTTAGTTTGACTGATTATTTTATGGTTGGAGTTTTGAAAAAGAAAAAATATACGCCCACTCTCTGCTATCTGCTCGGTATAAGATTTATTGAAAAGTGGCGTTGCAGTCCCTCCAGACCTTTGTCAGGCATAGTACATCAGGCATAATACATCATTTTGACAAAGTTACTAATATTTCAAACAAACCGTTGAAAAAACAACCAATCGGAATAGAGTGACTAACTTGAAAAGTGCCCTTCTGGGCACAGGTCAGGTTGTGGCCTCCTGGTTGCGCTATAATCGGACAATGTTAGAAGGGTGACATTACTTCTTATGACTTTGGCATTTGGATGATTTGAGGCATTTTGTCTAAAAAATGTGCAAATATCCACCTGTTGGTGGCGCTATAACAAGCCATTGTGAAAAGAGTGGGATAGCTTTCTGGGAATAGTAGGAAAGTGCATTAAATATTTAATGTAAATTGCCTGTTCATCATTTTATGCTTTTTGTTATAAACAGGCCAATCTTGCAAACTTGCCTACACTTGTAGGCAATTAGGATGGAATATGGGACCCCACAGAAAATCCACTGAATGGTCAAAGTTCAGGTTTTCTGGGTGTAATTGAGATCAGAAAACATGAATCATAAAACCTAAAAGATACATGGAAATTGGATTGAAATTTTGCCCAAACTCCCAAACTCTGTCTGTCTGTGAACGTTGCACAATTTATGTTGATGTATGTAACGGTACTAATACTTGGTTGACAATGACGGTAGCAGGAACCTCATTTGATAGTTCATACATCCATATACTGTGTATCCAAACTCAGTTGTAATCATGCTCAGTTGTAAGTCACTTGTAATTAGTCAATTAGTAATTAGTCATTGTGAACTAAGTGAGTAACAGGGCTGTTGGCCAATCGCGTGCTGGGATTGGATGACGACGTTGTGATTGTGAACGAAGTGAGTGACAGGGCTGTTGGCCAATCAGGTGCTGGGTTTGGATTTCCAACCGGCACAAACAGCGCCAAAGGCAGGGAAGCCAGTCCTTGAAGCCAGGCTAGTACCGGCACTGACCACCAGTCAAAGTTACCCAGTACATATTTAAATAAAACAAATATACACAAATATACACAACAGTAAATATAGTATAATGAAGACGAGAATCATTTATTTCCACCAAATGTGATCTCTTTTGTTTACTCTAGACTCCTCCGTTGTCACTCTACTCTCCACTCCTCCTCTCAGTTCATCATTGTGTGTTTTGCCTCACTATTAAAGTACTCTGTGCTTAGTGAAGGTCGTGTGGAAGTCGATCGTCAACCTGTCAGGAGCAGCGCTGCGTTTTTTTATTTTGTTTTTTTCCTGCTCGGGAGGTCTTGTGTGCCCTGACATCACATTTACGCACACACACACGCACACACACACACGCACACACACACACACACAGTGTCAGAGTCAGACGTTTTGACTGACAGCAGGTTGTTGTGTCTCTCTTAATGCCAAGACACATTAATGTGAGATTATGTAACATTATGATGTCATCTGTCATCTCTGCCTGTCTGTCTGTCTGTCTGTCTGTCTGTCTGTCTGTCTGTCTGTCTGTCTGTCTGTCTGTCTGTCTGTCTGTCTCTCTCTCTCTCTCTCTCTCTCTCTCTCTCTCTCTCTATCTGTCTGTCCCTGTCTGTCTGTCTGTCTGTCTGTCCCTCTCTGTCTCTCTCTATATGTCTCTCTCTGTCTCTCTCTCTCTCTCTCTCCGTCTCTGTCTGCCTGTCTGTCTATCTGTCTGTCTGTCTGTCTGTCTGTCTGTCTGTCTGTCTGTCTGTCTGTCTGTCTGTCTGTCTGTCTGTCTGTCTCTCTCTCTCTCTCTCTCTCTCTCTCTCTCTATCTGTCTGTCCCTGTCTGTCTGTCTGTCTGTCTGTCCTCTCTGTCTCTCTCTATATGTCTCTCTCTGTCTCTCTCTCTCTCTCTCTCCGTCTCTGTCTGTCTGTCTGTCTGTCTGTCTGTCTGTCTGTCTGTCTGTCTGTCTGTCTGTCTGTCTGTCTGTCTGTCTGTCTGTCTGTCTGTCTGTCTGTCTGTCTCTCTCTCTCTCTCTCTCTCTCTCTCTCTCTCTCTCTCTCTCTCTCTCTCTCTCTCTCTCTCTCTCTCTCTCGTCCAAAGTATGCATCATCTTCCTAACCCATGCTGCCATATTTGTTTGTGTTTGTTTGCATGTTATGTGTGTGTGTGTATGTGCGCGTGTGTGTGCGCGTGTGTGTGTGTGTGTGTGTGTGTGCACACATGCACATGTTTGTCTGTAAGAGTGTTGTCAGGGGTATTTCTCTGATGTGTCACAGCAACACACTGGTTAATTAGCACTAATACCACCTGGACATGTCTGTGACATGTGGAAGACAATGCTCACACACACACACACACACACACACACACACACACACACACACACACACACACACACACACACACACACACACACACACACACACACACACCACACCTGTAAGAATTTGGTTCGTCAGTATATGTATTTTTCAACATTCATCTTGGTTGCACCAGCAGTAATTGTGAGTAATGGTGCTCCTGTTATCAGTAACAATAACATGTCTGACGCAGATCTTTATGAAATAAAAAAAAAGAGGATATACAGTAATTCAAGATATTGATGCAGTTCCAATGTTTAATGGTAGTACATTAAATTTAAACTATAATGTACCTGTATATTTGTGTAATGTTCATAACATTTATTTATTTTGACATTGAAATGTCCACCATTGAACAAAACCAATGCAATACAGTCAGAGGGATGTGTATTTTTGTATTTATGTATAAGAAACAACCCAGCACAGTTATATAGTGACTGACAGATGTATAAAATGTGCATATCTTTTGAATTTAGGCTTAAATGTTGTCTATACTACCTTTGTTTTGTTTGTTTTTTTCAACCAAGGTTCATGTTTTAGGTTGTTA
>CM076987.1:5512503-5522503 GCA_039105355.1 Benthosema pterotum
GCAGAAGTTACTTGTAATCTCAGAGGTAATCTATTCCTCCTCCTCCTCTCCCTTCTGCCACTCTCCTCTACTATCACTCAGGTTGAAACTCCTGTCACACGGATTCCACTCTCAGACCCAAATTGATCACTTTACTTGCGCTCGCTCTGCTCGCATACTTAACAGTTTTCGTGCCGTGGAAATGAATCTACGTCACCCGTTATCATTATGATTTACAGTAACAACTGATGCCGCTGACGTTAACACTACTTGACGTAACTTAACGCTACTTGACGTTACTTACCGGCGCCGGTTTAATCCGATCCCCATGCTAACAGCAGCTAGCAGCGACCGCAGCGACCATTGCTAGACCATAACAAGGGACGGACTAACCCGGAACCAAAAGTGTGTGTCCGTCAACTAACTTGTCCGTCGGGAAACATGGACCGAAATATGAAATATGACCTGTAGATGAAAATCGCTGGCACTGGCAACCTCCAAAAATATGAAAAAGGGCTGGCACTGAGAGAGTTAATAATAAAACTAAATGCCGAAGTGATGAGACCTTTAAGAGCTTAATGAGTGTTAATGAGTATTATTAATGAGTGTTAATTAGTGTTATTAATGAGTGATAATGTGTGAACAGCAGCAGCAGTATGCTCCCTGCAGGACAGATGTACATTCACATCACTGATACACTCATTAACTGTCCTGGGGGAGGTCTAGTCCTCCACTAACACTATCTGTTACACCCCGCTGTGTGTGTGTGTGTGTGTGTGTGTGTGTGTGTGTGTGTGTGTGTGTGTGTGTGTGTGTGTGTGTGTGTGTGTGTGTGTGTGTGTGTGTGTGTGTGTGTGTGTGTGTGTGTGCGCGCGTGCGTGCGCATGTGTGTGTGCTTGTGCGCGCCCGTGCTTATCTGTGTTTATTATTGTAACGTGACAGTTCGGGGCAACGCAGCCAAAAGCTCTGAAAATGTGTGATAAAATTGTGAATCAAGGATCCCATCATCCCACAGCTCCAGCATATGCTGTCATAATGAATACATGAACAGGTGAACACAGACATCACACCTGTCACTGGCACAGGTCTGACAAACAGATGTTCTCACCTGAGATATACATGGCTCTGCTTTCCCCAGTGTTGCCAACTTGGCGCATTTGCCACTATATTAACACAGCTTCTTTCCAAACCCCTCTAGCGACTTAATTAGTGAAAAGCTTCTGTTGACAAATCTAGGGATTTCTTCCTGGTGATTTGGAGTTGGAGACAAATCATGTGAAAGTCGGCAGGGATAAAACCCTTGTTTTTTTCTTCATAATTTGCCCTCTGTGTTCATGTGCTGTTGGAGGAGGACTGCAGTCGCCTCCTCGGTCCTCAATGACACGCACAAACGTGCACGTTGTGGCCTCGAGTGTCACCTTAGAGCCATCTAGTGTCAGTGTTGCGACATTGAGGGGTCAGAAACTGAGAGCTCGGGCTGGATTGGGACAGGCTGTAGTTGGAAATGCATTGTTTTCAACGAGGGCACCTAACAGGTGCTATAGGGACAGCAAAAAGTCGCTCGGGGGGCGGCGTGCGCTCCATGCACACAAGACCCAACCATGGTGAATTCTACAGACTTTCAAAGAGCCACTAGCTATGTTCCCATCACCTCTGATATCCAGTCACTGACAGGGGGATGGGGCATCGAGTTTCGACAGAGCTGGCTGAGCCAGGCCCACAGCATGTGGATGTAGGGAAAACATTCCTGGGGAAATGATAGATTTCAAAATATATTTCACATGTGTTTTTTTTCCCCTCTCACTCAGTTTATTCTTCATGTCCATGAGCAACAGTACATACTACAATCACAGTTCTTACAATATATGGATGGATCTAAAATCCCTCTATGGGAATTACAATTCATAAACCAGTGATCTTGGCGCCCTCTACTGACATTGACATCAGACCTTGGTGCCCTGTCAGGCTGAACCTCCTACATGGTACCAAAGGCTACTGGAGATGGACTTTGAACTGTTGGACTATACACTCCTGTACTATGACATTGATGCACACTATCATTGATTGCACCATTGAACTTGGGATAATGTATACAGTAAGTTTACTTATTTGTATGCCAGTAGTGAAGCTCCATCCATCCATCCATCCATCCATCCATCCATCCATCCATCCATCCATCCATCCATCCATCCATCCATCCATCCATCCATCCATCCATCCATCCATCCATCCATCCATCCATCCATCCATCCATCCATCCATCCATCCATCCATCCTTCCTTCCTTCCTTCCTTCCTTCCTTCCTTCCTTCCTTCCTTCCTTCCTTCCTTCCTTCCTTCCTTCCTTCCTTCCTTCCTTCCTTCCTTCCTTCCTTCCTTCCTTTCTTCCTTCCTTTCTTCCTTCCTTCCTTAACCATAACCAAATCAGCCTTCTACCATCTCAAGAACATCTCCAGACTTCGCCCATCACTCTCCGACTCCGTGGCAGAGATGCTCATCCATGCATTTGTTACATCCCGCCTGGACTACTGCAATGGAGTCCTGTTTGGGGCTCTCAACAAGTACCTGGACAGGCTGCAGTATGTTCAGAACTCAGCTGCCAGAGTTCTCACCCATATCAAGCGTTGGCAACACATCACCCCCACCCTGAAACAACTGCACTGGCTTCCTGTCAAGTTCCGAATTAACTATAAACTTCTTCTTCTCACCTACAAATGTCAAAACGCTCTGGCTCCTCAGTATCTCTCAGACCTCCTCCACAAAGCTCCTGTGACACGGAACTTGCGGTCCACCAACTTGGACCTTCTTTCTGTCCCAAAGGCAGCCAAGCGAACCTTTGGAGACAGAGCGTTCAGTGTTGCAGCCCCCACCCTGTGGAACTCTCTCCCAATAGAGATTCGCCATGCTCCAACACTGGACTCTTTTAAGGCTGCCTTGAAAAGACACTTATTCTCTCAGGCCTATGGCATATAGTTGCCAATTGTCTTTGGCTCATTGTAAAGCGTCCTTGGGTTCATGAAAGGCGCTATATAAATTCAAGTTATTATTATTATTATTATTATTAACCGTTTCTGTACTGTGGGCATATTGGTGTTCGAAGGATTACGTTATACTTTAGAAAAATAAAAATTGTGAAAATGTGGTGCAAATCTGTTGCTTTATTACTTCGGAAGCAAACATTTTAAACTCAAATCTTTGTTTCTGGGGGACCCCGAGAACTACATGTTTTCAGAAGGGGGTCCGATAATTCTGGTGGTCCTTGACATTAGCATCACTGCCCCAGGAACATAGATAAAAAAAAAAAAAAAAAAAAAAAAAAAATATAGAATCTACTGTAGTGTCAGAAACTAGAAGCTAGCGCCAAAAACTAGTAACAAGCATCAGGAACTAGAATTTGGTGCCATAAACTAGAAACTAGTGTTGAAAACTAGAAACTAAGTCAGAGACTAGCATCTACTGTTAGTAACTAGAATCTAGTGCCAGAAACTACAATCTGCTGTCAGAAACTAGAATCTAGTGTCAGGAACTAGAATCTAGTGTCAGGAACTAGAATCTATCTAAAATTGTAGCTTCCATGCTATAGAGTTCCAGACTCTAGCACGTGAGACTAGTAAAACAGCCAGCTGGTCCAACAACAAAGAATAGACCACCCCCACCCCCATACAGTATATACCCCCCCCCCCCCCCCCCCCCCCCATCTGCTTTCTACATATTATCTTGGTTTGGTCCATTGTGTAGTTTCCACGGCAACCAGGAACCGTCCTCACATCAGAGATGGATCACATTAAGGAAAAGAACAGTCATGTCATAGAGAGAGGGAAGGAGTAGGAAGACAGAGCTCTTACTGCCAACGCACTGAGCTCTTACTATGAAAGCCTGGCTGAACATGTGTCACACACTCCATATTTGCATATTTGAGTACTCCTGGCCTGGCCCAGAACTACACAGGCTGCATATTTGGGCAAAGAATAAATAATAGGCTAGTAGTAATAATAATAAACTTTATTTGTATAGCACCTTTCATGTCACAAGTGCAGCGCAAAGTGCTTTTGTGTGTGTGTGTGTGTGTGTGTGTGTGTGTGTGTGTGGTGTGTGTGTGTGTGTGTGTGTGTGTGTGTGTGTGTGTGTGTGTGTGTGTGTGTGTGTGTGTGTGTGTGGTGTGTGTGTGTGTCTTTGATTCGTACATGGAGTTGGCATTCCAGGATAAAATGTCAGTATCTACCAAGTATCTACTTGGAATTATGACGGGTCTAGGATATCACTTGCCAAATTGATATTTGGAAGCCTGGGCCATGTGCATAAACTGACCGTGAGTGGCCTAGGAGAATAGCTGGCATGACAAAGAGCAAAGCTAAACAGCTCGCTAAATTCTGTTCTGTATCGGCTGTTATAGGCAGTTTGTCTGTGTGGAGGAGGAGGTGCTATGTGTACCCTTATGTGAACATGAACTGTCAGCCCCGTTATATTTGTTTCTCTGTAAATTGATGTAATTTGTGGATTCAAATAAAGAACTAAAGTGTGTGTGTGTGTGTGTGTGTGTGTGTGTGTGTGTGCGTGTGTGTGTGTGAGTGTGTAGGTGTCGGTCACCTGCGTAGGCAGTGGTAGTGGGCCTATTTTAAGTGTGTGCAGCCCAGCTGGCTGTGCATACAGAGCCACACATGCAGCTTACCCTATACGTTTTAACGGCAGGTGGTGGATAAAAAACGCCGCCCGATATCAGCGACGGCCACAGTCATTACCGTAAATTCTCGCTTAGAATGGCATGCAAAATGAGTACCGTAAACAACGGTGCTGTGGTGCACTGAAAAAAATAGTATGGAGGAGGAGGAAGTGGGACGGAACTAGGAACCAAACTGCGCCGAATGGTTTCGGGTCGAGGGCAAAAAAGCAGCACTTGGCTCTGATTGGTTATGCCCGGCCAAACGTCGGCCGATTCGGCCGAAAAGCTCACCAATTTTTATCTTTCCGGGCGACGTCGCCCACCCACGTCGCCCGACGTCGCCCGTTCTGCTGCTGTCGCCCGAATCGGCGGCTCCCATAGAGAAATAATGGATGTTTATCATCGTCCGAGGTCCCCCGCCGTTAAAACATAGGGTTACACAGCCACTGACTGACTGACTGACGGACAGCCATTGTCTGAGATTTAGCCTCTCTGAGTTTCTATTCACGGAGGAGAGAGGGTTGTCAGAGGATGATCAATGTGATGCTATTTCACTGTTCACACTGTGTGTAGTGATATGTTTTAACCTAGTAAAAATGATCCCTGGATAATAGGACAATGATGCCTTAAAGCAGTAGGTTTTCAACCTTTTTCATACCAGGGTCCACTATTTATTCAGCATTTTAGCCACAGAGGACCACCTTTGATATTGAGTAGAGGAGGCAGCACACCGCACTGCACTTTACACACATATTTTTTATACACATATGGCAGTTTGTCACATTCACTAGATCATTTGTGGCCAGATGTAATTTCCTGGGGTTTATTAGGACTGTAGTAGATAATAAAAAAAAAAGAAATCACTTTAACCCATAGTAAACCCCTAAGTTTTACCCTAGTTGACGGGAACACCAATATGCGTTCTGTACAGAATGTACAGTATCAAAAAATGTCAAAAATTTGATGGTGTTTAATTTGAACCAGTACACTAGTATTTCAAAGACATTTTTTAGAATCGGGATAGTCTACAATGGGTTTAAAATGCTGTAAACAAATATGTATTTCGGACCATGTTCGCCTCCCATAGCTAAAATCCCTAAAACTAAAGAAAGCAAGGAAGGTAAAACCATTAACACTCATCTTTTACGCTCTGTAATAACAACCTAATCAGCTCCAATCAGCTATGCATGCATACACCAAACAGGAAGTTCAATCAGTTACAGGAAGGGCTGGCAAAAAATCTGTCACTCGCACTTAACTGTACTGTACTACAATACACACACACACACACACACACACACACACACACACACACACACACACACACACACACACACACACACACACACACACACACACACACACACACACACACACACACACACACACACACGCATACAGTTAAAAGTGTTCCTTTATGGCGCCATGGGATTTCATGAAAGGGACATTAATTAAGTCTTTGGCGTCTAAGCACAATCGTCCGTGAGTGTTTGGCAGTATCTCAACGTCGCGACTCGCGAGTAAACACAAGGCAGTTTGATGATGACTCAAATGGCAATTATGGGGAGTGTATATTGGCAGGCGCACGTCGTACAGTACATTATGGGGAGTGTATTGGCAGGCGCACGTCGTACAGTACATTATGGGGAGTGTATTGGCAGGCGCACGTCGTACAGTACAGCAAATGTACACACAGGGACTCAACCAGCGTCATTTTATTGTGACAGCTTAACTCTCTGGCTGTATTTTATACACTGCAAAACACACAACAGACTGTACTAAGGCTATATTGTTTAGGGATGTCGCAGTGCTCAATACTCGCAGTGGTTTTCAACCAGTGGCCCGGGGACCACCAGTGGTCCCTGAGAGGATTCCTGGTGGTCCTCAGATAAATGAGGGGCAGTTGGTAACCAAATGGACCCTTATAGATCTGTAACCCTTGAGATCGTAAAACGATACCAAATGGACCCTCATAGGTCATTTCATGCTCTCAAGAGTTAAATTATGTTTAAACGACTGATCCACTTAATTTCCAATAATGTACACATTTAGAAAATTTAGAAGAATTGTTTGAAATGTTATTTGGACCAACATTTTGCCAGTTATCTCGTGAATTGTTGAAACAAATTTGAAAATCCTTAGTTCTGGATCCGAGAGACTAAACACAAACCACTCAACTGGTGGTTTGTGACTAAAATGAATAAATAGTGGGCCATGATATGAAACAGTTTAAAAACCACCGCTCTACCACTATCAGAAAAAAATATCGGATCAGCTCTTTTTTGTCATATCGATTTATATCAGTATTACCAAATACTGTATCAGTATTGGAAAAGTAACAGCTACAACAGTAACAGCCCTTATTTGTAATTATTGGGTCATAATTGGGTCATATCAGTATTGGCAAATATACCAGTCTAACCAGTGATCAGACACAGGGGTAAGGGGTTGACACTATGGTGAATATAACAGTCTAACCAGTGGTCAGACACAGGGGTAAGGGGTTGACACTATGGTGAATATACCAGTCTAACCAGTGATCAGACACAGGGGTAAGGGGTTGACACTATGGTGAATATACCAGTCTAACCAGTGATCAGACACAGGGGTAAGGGGTTGACACTATGGTGAATATACCAGTCTAACCAGTGATCAGACACAGGGGTAAGGGGTTGAGACTATGGTGAATATACCAGTCTAACCAGTGATCAGACAGGGGTAAGGGGTTGACACTATGGTGAATATACCAGTCTAACCAGTGATCAGACACAGGGGTAAGGGGTTGACACTATGGTGAATATACCAGTCTAACCAGTGATCAGACACAGGGGTAAGGGGTTGACACTATGGTGAATATACCAGTCTAACCAGTGATCAGACACAGGGGTAAGGGGTTGACACTATGGTGAATATACCAGTCTAACCAGTGATCAGACACAGGGGTAAGGGGTTGACACTATGGTGAATATACCAGTCTAACCAGTGATCAGACACAGGGGTAAGGGGTTGACACTATGGTGAATATACCAGTCTAACCAGCGATCAGACACAGGGGTAAGGGGTTGACACTATGGTGAATATACCAGTCTAACTAGTGATCAGACACAGGGGTAAGGGGTTGACACTATGGTGAATATACCAGTCTAACTAGTGATCAGACACAGGGGTAAGGGGTTGACACTATGGTGAATATACCAGTCTAACCAGTGATCAGACACAGGGGTAAGGGGTTGACACTATGGTGAATATACCAGTCTAACCAGCGATCAGACACAGGGGTAAGGGTTGACACTATGGTGAATATACCAGTCTAACCAGTGATCAGACACAGGGGTAAGGGGTTGACACTATGGTGAATATACCAGTCTAACCAGCGATCAGACACAGGGGTAAGGGGTTGACACTATGGTGAATATACCAGTCTAACCAGTGATCAGACACAGGGGTAAGGGGTTGACATTGACACTATGGTGAATATGCCAGTCTAAGTCTTTGGAGGAGGTGGAGTGAACATCACATGCTTTAACTCCGAGGACCCCCTACGGCGGTCCCCAGGACCCCCTATTGAAGAGCCATTTCTCCACAGTGGGACCCACAGAGGTTTTCTAATGCTCTAATTAACGGTGATGTTTTATTAAACAGCTGGGCCTGGTTTTGATCACGCATTCCGTGTGAAAAAAATAAATAAAATAAAGAAAAAAGTAAATGGATGTTTCATCTAGTGCAGATCTTTCCCCATGCCCTGCAGACCCAGTTGTAGTTGTTGTGTAATTATTACTACAGGAGTAGGAGCTAAAATTGGAAGAGCCTGATTTTCAATTGTCTCAGATGCTTATCCTCTGTTTTCTGTTTGTGTGTGTGTGTGTGAGCATGTGTGTGTTGGTGTACATGTGCGTGTGTTATGTGCACGTTATAGTCGTGCGTGTTTTTTAATCTGCTTTCCCCCAAGGGATAGACAGATAGCTTGTACCGATGCCATTGTACCACTTGTACCGCCGCAACGGATGAGTGAATTCATCTACTTAACGCATTATAAGACAAATTAACACAATGGATGCTCCCAGCACCTTACAAAATGCTCTGAAATCCACCCCCCTAATCCCCTCCCTTCCAAGTCCCTCTAAAAACGTTAATATTGTAAACCAGAGGCGTGTTGAAGTTATGTAATTAAGACGGAACATTACCCATCTGGTCTGAACCGTGGAGAGTTCCCTGGATATTAGTTAGGGTTGTTCAGTGGAAAAGCTGTAGCAAGGCAAGCATTCGGTACAAAAGCATCAGCAAAAAGGGCCTTACAGGCAGGGAGTAACAAATCGCGCCTTCTAATTCATTTTCAACTGGACCAACATTTTGGGCTTAGAAAACGCTGTGTGATAAGCAAGCGTGTGACGGTAACCCGTCGCCGTTGCGGCTGGCTGTTTGCTTAACGATTATGACAGCTACAGAGTTTGCGTCACAACAGCCGTACTTCCACTAAGGGGTGCTGTTCTGAATATGCGGGAGCTTAAAGAGCCTCTTGTTTTGTCTCTGCTCCTTGACTATAGTCGGTCTGTGATCGCATCGCTCATGGACACTGCCGCCAATGGACTAAAACACTAGGGCGCGGCAGTGGCTCAGAGGTAGAGTTACCGGATGGTAACCACAAGGTTGCCGGTTCGATCCCAGGCTCCCCCAGAGTTAGTGTCGATGTGTCCCTGGGCAAGACACTTAACCCCTAATTGCCCCTGATGTGCTAGTAGGTACCTTGCATGGTTTCCACTGCCATCAGTGTATGAATGTGTGTGTGAATGTGGTGAATGTGATGCACAAGCTATGTAAAGCGCCTTGGATAAAGGCGCTATATAAATGCACCATTTACCATTTACCACTTAACACACCCACTGCGTGCACGTGTTCGTCCTTATCTGCTATATGCCACGGCTCAAACCAGTGAATTCGGTAAAAAAAAAAAAAAACTTATTTTGCCAGATCTCCAGATCTCCTAAACAGGATGTGCGATGACGTCATGCTGTTTCTGGTGTCTTGACTAACCTGTCCTCTGACGATCTGAGCAAAAAGCTCCGGGTCAAAAGTCAGGAAGTGACGTCTAGCCCTAGTGGATCTACCCGTGCGCTCCACGACAGTCAGGGGCAGAATCTCAGGGGAGGCTTTTGCATGCATTGGATTGAATGGGTGCGAATTTGACAAAAGAAAAAAAAAAAGTTGTCGCACCAATTCTCTCCCAAATGGAAGTCAGCAACGGGATCATTATCAGACGATGCGCTCGGACTAATAGTTGGATTAAAGAATGAAATCTACATTTCGTCGTGTTCTGCGCCTTCATCGTGACCGTCATACGAGACCGCGCACGATGCGCACGACG
>CM076987.1:5527503-5565003 GCA_039105355.1 Benthosema pterotum
TATCCCAAGTCTACACAACTAGAGAATGTAGAAGATTAATGGTCATTTTGATCTGTATGTTAATTTGCCTGTTTTGTGTCCCAAGTCCAGCCTGGAATTGTGGACAAAAGCGCAATAAGTTGCAGCATACTTGCCCGATCGGGCAACCAGGTAGCAGTCTTCACTTGCCCCACCATTTTTTTTTACTTGCCCCGGGCAAGCGGGCAAGTGTTAGTGTCAAGCCCTGTAACAGATAGGGAGAGAGACTCAGACTGTGGAGTCGCTGCACCGTTGAGCCAACGCTGACCTTACTGACCTTCTGTAAACATCTCTCTGCTCTATATGAAACAACAGTTCTGTGTCTGTGTTGGAGCTGAATGAATGGCTGAAGGGCTGAGATATACAGTATGTGTATGGTGCAACAGGTCTGTCTGTCTGTCTGTCTGTCTGTCTGTCTGTCTGTCTGTCTGTCTGTCTGTCTGTCTGTCTGTCTGTCTGTCTGTCTGTCTGTCTGTCTGTCTGTCTGTCTGTCTGTCTGTCTGTCCTGCATGCGTGCGTGCATGCACGCATGACATGTATGTATGCATAGTTTCAGTTAAATCACTAATAGTCCAGGCAAAATAGATTTTCAAGTGGAATAAATTGTAACATGGGATTTTTCTTCACAGATCATTTCTTTGAGGTCTCCAGAACAACATATTAAAAGTCCCGAAAAATCCCAGTTGCGCAAATATGTTTAATTTCATAAAGTAATAGAATACATAGGCTCCAATGGAGTGATAGCCCCGCCCCCTCCTATACAAACCCATTATAACTTAAAACTCCATTTTAACCATGATGGATTATTCAAAAACAACCCATCTTTTTTCTGGTGACTGATATTGTCCTCCTAATACGTGAGAGGACTGTGGAATTTCATTCACAGGTTTCAGTTATTTTTAAAATATTGTTTTGGAAAATGTAGCTGCCTCCATATCTGGCTATGCCCACCCAAATGAATATTTTAAAAAATAAATAAATGAAACCTGTAAATGAAATTCCACTGCCCTCACCTTTTTCTGGTGACTGATATACTCCTCCTAATATGTGAGAGGGCAGTGGAATTTCATTTACAGGTTTCATTTATTTATTTATTTAAATATTCATTTGGGTGGGCATAGCCAGATATGGAGGCAGCTACATTTTCCAAAACAATATTTTAAAAATAACTGAAACCTGTGAATGAAATTCCACGGTCCTCTCACGTATTAGGAGGACAATATCAGTCACCAGAAAAAAGATGGGTTGTTTTTGAATAATCCATCATGGTTAAAATGGAGTTTTAAGTTATAATGGGTTTGTATAGGAGGGGGCGGGCTATCACTCCATTGGAGCCTATGTATTCTATTACTTTATGAAATTAAACATATTTGCGCAACTGGGATTTTTCGGGACTTTTAATATGTTGTTCTGGAGACCTCAAAGAAATGATCTGTGAAGAAAAATCCCATGTTACAATTTATTCCAATTTTAGGTAAAACATGAGCTAAAATTACTGGCCTATAACAGCCTAAGGTTCGGAAGCTCTGAAGCTCATAGAGTGCCACTCGGTGGCTTGTAGATCTTTTTTGGGGAGAAAATTGTGAAAATGTGACACAAATGTCTGAATATTCTCTCTGAACTTTGTTTTATGCAGACAAACCAAATGCATTTGGTTTGTCTATGCTTAGCTGTGATTGGACCATAGTAGTTTGGGTTAGGGGTGTATCTAAAGGTCTATTGGACAATAGCAGTTTGGGAGGGGCTTAGCTAAAGGTCCATTAGACTTTGTATCTTAATATTGTGTGTGTTATTGTGTCTCTCTTTCTGTCTGTCTCTCTCTCTCTCTCTCTCTCTCTCTCTCTCTCTCTCTCCTTCTCCCTCTCTCCTTTTCCCTCTCCCTCTCCCTCTCCCTCTCCCTCTGTCTCTCTCTCTCTCTCTCTCTCTCTCTTTCTCTCTCTCTCTCTCTCTCTCTCCTTCTCCCTCTCCCTCTCCCTCTCCCTCTCCCTCTCCCTCTCTCTCTCTGTCTATCTGTTTCTCTGTCTCTCTCCGTCACTCTCTACCTCTCTGTCTCTCTCTGTCTCTCTCTCTCTCTCTCTCTCTCTCTCTCTCTCTCTCTCTCTCCCTCCCTCTCTCTCTCTGTCTCCCTCCCTCCCTCCCTCCCTCCCTCAGACAGACTGATAGTCTCATCTGCTTGGCAGGACACTGCTGGATCTCTGCCACGTTGAACATGAACATGTGTTAACAAGCAATTAGAGATGACCCTCCTCAGTCTATGGCCTGTGTGTGTGCGCGTGTGCATGTGTGTGCGTGTGTGTGTGCGTGTGTGTGTGCGTGTGTGTGCGCGTGCGTGCGTATGTGTGAGCATGATTCAGGGTAGGTCAGGATAGAGTACATTGCTATTTTTTGGGGGCATTTCGTCAGAAAGTGTCCCTCTTGGTGAACGTGTCTCTCTAAGACACACTCTGCACATCCCTGTAAACTAAGCTACAGTATATGCTGTTTGTGACATTGAAGAGCAGGGGAGAGCGTCTTTTCCCTCTATTCTGGTTGTTGCCGTTGGTGGTTGTGGTAACTTGTCCCAGCAGAAAGACACTGTGTTGAAGACGTCGATCACCATCTGACCCCTGTCCGCTCCAAAGAGATACGCTTTGCCTTCGACCACATGACCGAACATCTCATCCACTTCCCTCTAATACAGGGTCTTCAACAGGTGGTCCGGGGACCACCAGTGGTCCTTGAGAGGATTCCAGGTGGTCCCCAGCTAAGATTTCAAGGCCCCCAAGAAAGTTTGACTTAGTGGTGAAGGTGTTACTTGCTATAATAATGTTTGAGAACAATACACTATGGACAAAAATGGAGGGGGGAGAATTAGAATGTTTTCTTGTATGCTACTACTAACGTTTGAAAACAGTGTTTGGGGTTTGACTTTACATTTGAATTTAGTCTCTTGCACCCAAAACTAAGAACTTTCACGTTTTTGTCCACAATTGGGAGACATAACTGGCAAAAAGTTGGTCCAAATAACAATTATTCTCCATGTTCTAATTGCGTGGACTCAGATTGAAATTATCTAATTCAGATGTTTAAAGATAATTTAACTCTTGAGAGTGAAAAATGAAACCCAATGGACCCGTAAGGGTCCATTTGGTTACATTTTAACACTCTGAAGAGTTACAGATCTACTGTATAAGGGTCCAACTGCTGGGGGGATTGTCATGTGATCTACCTGTATGGTCTGTGTGATCTACTGGTAGATCACCATCTACCTTTTGGGCAGCCCTGAGCTAGATATTCTGTGAATGAACACAGACCTGTTGCTTCTTCTTCTCACCAACATGCACACATCTGCCTCATTCAAACAGCCCCAGTGGGACGGGGAAGTGTCACCAGGGGTGGATCTAGGCATGGGCATGGGGGGGGGCAATGCCCCCCTAAATACCCAGTCTGCCCCACCAAACACGATGCCATGCAAAACACCCCAAGATATTTCAAATTAAAGTGCTTATATTTAAAATGATGTGAAACACTACTACAGTACTGCTACTAACTAACTACAGCTGTGTCACCACTAAACCAACAGCATTTCATCATTGAAAACAGAAAACTCTCTGAGTCAGACCTTTAGCTTTATGCATGCTGCGTGTCTGTTGCAACTTCAACAACAACTGATGTCATCATTGATGCTTTACTTGACTAATAAAAGTCCTGTAACTGAAAATGGTATGGATGCGGCTTCATCGCATCCATACCATACGCATCGAAGCCGCATCCATACCATTTTCTCTTGCCCCTCCAGCATGTTCTCTTACCCCCCCCCCCCCCCCCCCCCCAAATGGGAAATGTTATATCCGCCCCTGCGGGGAAGTGTCACAGTCACAGTGCTGTGTGAAGACACGTTGCACCGTCACACCCATAATTACTACCAACAACTACAGATACTGATACTATGACAGTATGACACTGGCAGCAAAGCCTGCTTAAAGAAAAGAAAACTGTGAGACTACGAAAACACACACACACACTCTGCTGCGGTTGCATAGACAGCTTATCCAAATACCAATCGCAGGTTGAGCTGATCTGTGCATGACACAGCCTGCACAACACTATAGGTTACTGTGTGTGTGTGTGTGTGTGTGTGTGTGTGTGTGTGTGTGTGTGTGTGTGTGTGTGTGTGTGTGTGTGTGTGTGTGTGTGTGTGTGTGTGTGTGTGTGTGTGTGTGTGTGTGTGTGTGTGTGTGTGTGTGTGTGTGTGTGTCAATAAATATGCAGGCCACAGCATGCTGTTGTGAGTTGTCAGAAGCTCAGCTGTGTGGATGTTTAGCATAGCATGATCATTCACTTTAACTTACAACAAGAAACGGTTATTTCTTTGGTCAGCTACTGGGGTAAGGAGCATGCGCACACGCGCGCGCGCGCGCGCACACACACACACACACACACACACACACACACACACACACACACACACACACACACACACACACACTACTACGACCACACAAGTGTAGTAGTAGTGAATGGCGATTTGTTAGAATAACTTTATCTTCATTAAAAATGATGATGAAAGGTTTGCGATCTGTCAAGTCTCTCCCTTAGGTGGGCAACTGGCAGGAAGAACAAATACTGTAATCACAAAGAAAAAACAACAACAAAACAACAAAAAAGTGTCGTGACCTATGTTATGATGAATGAAGTGATCGTGTTGATTATCATGTCTTAATCTAATTATTAATCTAATTACTAATGCAAATTACACAATAATCATCACAAACTTTATTTGACAGAAAACACCCAAATCAAATCATGCTACGACATGCAAGTGTTCCACTGTAGCAAACCGCATAAATAATGTTTCTTTGCCCATGAAAGGACATGATGTTGATGCTATACAATTAAAGTATACTCTAGTTTATAATGCCAGATCCTAGATTATGACGCCAGATTCAACTGTAGATTATGACACCAGATTCTAGAATATGACATAAGGTTCTAAATTATGACACCAGATTCTAGATTATGACACCAGATTCCATATTATGATGCCAGATTCAACTGTGTATAATGACACCAGATTCTAGAATATGACATAAGATTCTAAATTATGACACCAGATTCTAGATTATGATACCAGATTCTAGATTATGATGCCAGATTCTAGATTATGACGCTAGATTCTGGATCATGATGCCAGATTCTTGATGATAACACTAGATTTTTTAAAAGCAGGGGTTGACACTAAGGTCTCCGAGGCACTTGCCCATCGGGCAAGTGCAAGTCAGGTTCTACTTGCCCTCAGGTCATGGTCACTTGCCCCCCAGGTTCCAGGTGGTCCCCAGCTAAGTTGGTTAACCAGATGTAACTCTTGAGAACATAAAAATGAAACCAAATGGACCCTTGCGGGTCCATTTGGTTTCATTTTTACGCTCTCAAGAGTTAAACTTATTCATCTTAATAAGTAATGTAGATCTGATTTTTTTCAATAGCTGTAATAGTGCAGTACAGTACAGAGTCTGTCTGTCTCCATGATAAATGATACATTACTCTCTCAGAACAAACCATTTGAATAGATGATGAGGCTCCAGGCAGGCTGTGAGCTGATGTTAATGTTAGTGGAAGTGTAGAGAAATGATTGTTCTAGTGGTGGAAGATTCTCTGCTGGGTGTTGGAGACACTCTGTCTTCTGTCACTGTGAAGACACTGCACTGCTGCTTGTTACAGTAAAGACATGGCAACCCTTTAACCACTCAGATACACTGCACTGCTGCTTGTCACGGTAAAGACATGGCAACTCTTTAATCACTCAAATACACTGCACTGCTGCTTGTCACGGTAAAGACATGGCAACTCTTTAATCACTCAAATACACTGCACTGCTGCTTGTTACGGTAAAGACATGGCAACTCTTTAATCACTCAAATACACTGCACTGCTGCTTGTTACGGTAAAGACATGGCAACTCTTTAATCACTCAAATACGCTGCACTGCTGCTTGTTACGTTAAAGACATGGCAACTCTTTAATTACTCAAATACACTGCACTGCTGCTTGTTACGTTAAAGACATGGCAACTCTTTAATCACTCAAATACGCTGCACTGCTGCTTGTTACGTTAAAGACATGGCAACTCTTTAATCACTCAAATACGCTGCACTGCTGCTTGTTACGTTAAAGACATGGCAACTCTTTAATCACTCAAATACGCTGCACTGCTGCTTGCTACGTTAAAGACATGGCAACTCTTTAATCACTCAAATACGCTGCACTGCTGCTTGTTACGTTAAAGACATGGCAACTCTTTAATCACTCAAATACACTGCACTGCTGCTTGTTACGTTAAAGACATGGCAACTCTTTAATCACTCAAATACACTGCACTGCTGCTTGTTACGGTAAAGACATGGCAACTCTTTAATCACTCAAATACACTGCACTGCTGCTTGTTACGGTAAAGACATGGCAACTCTTTAATCACTCAAATACACTGCACTGCTGCTTGTCACGGTAAAGACATGGCAACTCTTTAATCACTCAAATACACTGCACTGCTGCTTGTCACATTAAAGACATGGCAACTCTTTAATCACTCAAATACACTGTACTGCTTCTTGTCACGTTAAAGACATGGCAACTCTTTAACCACTCAAATACACTGCACTGCTGCTTGTCACGGTAAAGACATGGCAACTCTTTAATCACTCAAATACACTGCACTGCTGCTTGTCACGTTAAAGACATGGCAACTCTTTAACCACTCAAATACACTGCACTGCTGCTTGTCACATTAAAGACATGGCAACTCTTTAACCACTCAAATACACTGCACTGCTGCTTGTCATGGTAAAGACATGGCAACTCTTTAATCACTCAAATACACTGCACTGCTGCTTGTCACGTTAAAGACATGGCAACTCTTTAACCACTCAAATACACTGCACTGCTGCTTGTTACGGTAAAGACATGGCAACTCTTTAACCACTCAAATACACTACACTGCTGCTTGTCATGGTAAGACATGGCAACTCTTTAACCACTCAAATACACTGCACTGCTGCTTGTCATGGTAAGACATGGCAACTCTTTAATCACTCAAATACACTACACTGCTGCTTGTCATGGTAAGACATGGCAACTCTTTAACCACTCAAATACACTGCACTGCTGCTTGTTACGGTAAAGACATGGCAACTCTTTAACCACTCAAATACACCACACTGCTGCACGACTTGAAGACTCTTTAATCACTCAGCTAATTAGTGCCCCCTCCCCTCCCCCTCCTCGGGCCTTTTTAGACATAAAGACATAATTTATGTTCCTGTACATACAGTAACTCTATGCTTTAGTTATCTAATGGTTGTGGTGTAATGGATGCAATTATTAAAACGAAAATAAGTAAAAAAAAAAAAAAAAAAAAAAAAAAAAAAAAACGCACAGTAATTTTAGGCCTTTTAGGCCTGTGGTTTTCAACTTTTTTTCATACCAGGGCCCACTATTTATTCACTATTTGAGACCACCAGTTGATGACATTTTCACCCCCACAGACCCCAAAACTAAAGATTTATTTTGCTTTTGTCCACAATTCCAGGCTGGATTTGGGGAAATCAAAACAGTCCAACATACAGATCATAAATGACCATTAATCTTCTACATTCGCTAGTTGTGTAGACTTGGGATAATTCACATGATGAATAATTTAACTCTTGAGCGTAAATAATTTAACTCTTGAGCGTAAACATGAAACCAAATGGACCCTTGCGGGTCCATTTGGTTTCATGTTTACACTCTCAAAGAGTTACATCTGGTTAACCAACTTTCCATCATTCACCTGGGGACCACCTGGAACCCTCTCAAGGACCACTGGTGGTGGTCCCCAGACCACCTGTTGAAAACCCCTTCTCTATGCTTTAGTTAAGTAATGGTTGTGGCGTATTGGATGCAATTATTACAAAACGAAAACTAAAATAAGTAAAGCTTGCAAAACAAAACAAAAAAACATTACAATAGTGTCGTGTAGCGCAGTGCAGTGTGTTGTGATAGTTTAATTATTCGTCTAACCTTTTCAAATCTACCCCTGATGTGAACGTAACCTGTGCAGAGATTATTTTTAATTGGGTTAATTGCAGCCTCTGTGGGGGGTATTTCTATGGAAATGTCATGGCCAATTGCAATGAAATGCTTAATTACTTAATAAATGCTTAATAATTATGTGAAAAAACAACAGGAAAAATTAATGATGACAATTTTTAATTAATTAAGGGGTTAATGTTTGCCAAAAAGCAACACTGGGTCTTGTAGGGCTAGAGTGAGTGGTGAGGATCTGTAATATCAAGGCGGACCTGGTAGTAATGTAATGCCTCCCTAAATACCCAGTCTGCCCCCACAAAACACGATGGCAAGCAAAACAACCCCAAGATATTTCAAATTAAAGTGCTTGTATATAATTAAAATGATGTGAAACACTACTACTGCTACTAACTAACTACAGCTGTGTCACCACTAAACCAACAGCAGAGTCAGACCTTTAGCTTTATGCATGCTGCATGTCTGTTGCAACTTCAAAGTCCTGTAACCAAAAATGGCATGGGTGCGGCTTCATCACCCGTGGTGCAAAGCGACACAGGTGATAAAGACGCCCTCATAACATTTTCACCTGCCCCCCCATTGGGAAATGTTATATCCGCCCCTGCACTAGGGTCTCTCTCCCTCTCCCTCTCCCTCTCCCTCTCTCTCTCTCTCTCTCTCTCTCTCTCTCTCTCTCTCTCTCTCTCTGTCTCTCTGTCTCTCTCTGTCTCTCTGTCTCTGTCTCTGTCTCTGTCTCTCTCTCTCTCTCTCTCTCTCTCTCTCTCTCTCTCTCTCTCTCTCTGTCTCTCTGTCTCTCTGTCTCTCTCTGTCTCTCTGTCTCTGTCTCTGTCTCTCTCTCTCTCTCTGTCTCTCTGTCTCTCCCCCCCCCCCCCCTCTCTCCCTCTCTCTCTCTCTCTCTCTCTCTCTCTCACCCGTTTATCAGTGTCTATTTATAGCACATAGAGTTCAGGACGCATTATGATGTCATGTTGTTCAATCAACACCATGAAAAACACAATCCTATTATGTGCGTGCGTGCATGTGCATGAGCGTGCGTGCGTGCGTGTGCATGAGCGTGCGTGTGTGTGTGTCAGTGTGTGTGGGTGTACATATGCGTTCACCTGCTAATGGATTATGATGCTCCATTATATTCACACAGAATGAATTCCTGGCGTGTGTGTGATGTGATGATCTAGTCTACTCTGTCTGTCTGTCTGTCTGTCTGTCTGTCTGTCTGTCTGTCTGTCTGTCTGTCTGTCTGTCTGTCTGTCTGTCTGTCTGTCTCTCTGTAGATGTATACGTGTGTATCTGTGGTTCTGGAGGGGGGAAGGGAATCATGTTGATGTTTAAGCTGTGCGTTGGGGTTTGAAAAGTCAGATGTGGTCCCCTATGAAAGGTCTCAACTTAAGTATCTTAGATATCATTTTATGAAGACTTGGATATCAGTGTGTGGAGACTGATAGCATTTCATGTAAACACAGCACTTGATAGCATTTGTATCCATAGATTAGCCTACATCAGCATTGCTCCAGGTCAGGGGAGCAGTAACACCATTCAAGGCACCTTTGATCACAGAAATGAGCCTGTGTTATCGCACTGCAAAACGCACCCTCCCCCCCCCTCCCAATACTTCTTCGTGGACCCCATAAGAGAAGATTTGTACGGCTCTAGTAGTCAGGATCAACAAATCTAGCCTGCTTAACAGTTTTTTTTGCCATGGCAGTAGATCTACATCTTTCTTGTCATTATTAAAAATAGTTATGACCGATGCCGCTTAGGTTGATCTACGTCTCTCTACGTCGCTTACCGTCGCTGGTTTGATACGATCCCAATGATAACAGCAGCGTGCAGTGACCGCATATTCTATTGACGGACCATAATAAGGGACGGACCAACCGGAAACCGGAAGTGTGTGTCGCCAATTAACTTGTCCGTCGGGAAACATGGACCGAAATATGAAATATGACTTTTAGATGAAAATCGCTGGCACTGGCGACCTCAAAAAATATGAAAAAGGGCTGGCACTGGGTGTGTTGTTAACATGATGTTTGTATGTACAGTCATGTTTCAGGGCTACAACCAATTTATCTATACAATCTCGCCTTTTCTGAACAAGAATGGGTGAAGAATCAGAGTCAGAGTTTACTGTAGATGTTTTTTTAATTATTATTTCCGTTTGTTTTTGTTTGGGGTGGTACAAAAAAACCTTTCGCTGAAATGTTCAGAACAGGGCTTTAAGCGACCAGTACCTTGCTCACAGACGCTCCACTAACCACCACTAACACTAGGGTAGCCCGGCGGGGGATTGAACAGTCCGCTCTACTCCCTGGGTTAATCTCCTGGACCACTTATTGTAGACAATCACACAACGGGCATCCTGCCTCGTGCACCCACCCACCCACTGCAGCCACGCACGCATGCATGAATGAGTGCACGCACACAGTCATTTCAGAAACGCACACACTATCGCAGTGATTCCACCGTGCCACTCAGGGCTGGTAGACGAGAATCACACAGCGAGGGGGAAAAAAAAGCTCACAGGATTGAGGTCTACAATAAATCGCTGGCGTGTGCAGTTGGCTGGGGTGCCATGCTTTAAAAGGATCCCAGGCTAATAAGCATCATATGGATAAATAAATACATTATACTTGTCCTCTATAACTAGAATTGGACATTTAAAATAGATATACCGTAATATGTTCTTTAGTTTAAACATAGTTCCGATTCTTATCCCTTGGGGGAATGTATTTTGTCCACGTAGTAGTCCTGTATTTAACCAGTGGGGGTCGCCATAATTTAATTACAAACAGAGCAGTGTATATACAGTCAATGTTTTACGTTGCAATGCTGGGTATCATAGAACCAATGAAATTAATTGAGCCACCCTTACCAACCAAAGCAACCAAAGGTTTGACTGCACCTTACCTCAGTGGCCTCATAAAACCCTACAAGCCCTCCCGCGCACTCCGATCAGCCGACACTGGGAAGCTGGCAGTAGCCCCACTAAAAACGCCTGGACAACGCTCCACGCGCCCCAAGCTCTTCTCCCTCCTGGCCCCAAAACTATGGAATGAACTTCCCCCTGCAATCAGGACCTCAGACTCACTACCTATCTTCCGCCGCAGTCTGAAAACACACCTCTTCAGACTCCATCTCAGCCCATAGCACTTGTATTATATACCAACCCACAGTACTTGCTGCAATGACTTATATAGGTTGCCTAATGTATTACAATGTTTTTAGAGCTTCATTGTATGTTGTAAAATGTATTGTAAATCCAGATTAAATTGTAAACTTTTCACCATTGTAAATCGCTCTGGATTAAGAGCGTCTGCTAAATGCCTAAATTGTAAATTGTACCAATGAAATTCATTGGTGGGAGGGGGGGGGGCTCAGGGGAAAATGTTGCCTGGGGCCCCAAATTGCTTAAAAACACTACTGGGATTGGACATGACATTTCTAGCGGCTCTGCCCTCACCCCACTGCATGCACGCAGCCAGGCGGTCATGCAGACATGTGTCTGTGTGGGTCAGATCTTCAGGCTTTACTTTAACTCTGAGAATGAGAGAATGTTTTACGGTTTTACGGAACACTGTTTTTGCACATTCTCAGAGTTACATAAGAGCAGTGATGTGAGTTAGTTAGTGAGTGTGGGTATCCTTCATTTGGATGTTATTGCCAGAGCCAGCGGAAGCAACCCTTGACTGTGACGGCCGTCGCGGCGGTTTTATAACCGTCGTGACGTTGTGACGTTTTTGCATAACAATCGTGACTGTTTCACATAACATCGGACCGTTACGCAAATGCATAACAGTTGGCGGTTTTCCGTAACAGTCGACCGTTTCCCCTACTAAACCAAACCCTAAATAGCCTGACCTCAGTCTGAATTGTCATTTGGTTTCACTTCATTATTCAGACTGAACCACAGCAGTTTCTAGGATGGGCGTTATCAAAGCAGCAGTCTGAATGGTGATTGGTGATTGGTTCATATGAACCCATAAGAATATTTGAAAAGGAGACAACGTTGTGGTCAAAGTGATTGACAGGGCTGTTGGTCAATCATGTGCTAGGATTGGATTTCCAATCAGCACAAAGTCCCCAAAGGCAGGGAAGCCAGTCCTTGAATCACAGGGAAAAAATAAGCTAGTATTTTTTTAAGGTGTTAATTCAGTGCTGAGCCCGACTATAACCCTAAACATAACATCACTAAAACCTATGCCTAAACCTAACAAAATAGACTGTTGCAAAACGGTTGACTGTTATGCAAGACTGTCGCGACGGTCGCCACAGTCGAAGACTGCTTTTGCCCCTCCTGGACGGTTCAAAGAGTCCACACACACACACACACACACACACACACACACGCACACACGCACACACGCACACACGCACACACACACACACACACACACACACACACACACACACACACACCAAGGGAACGGGTGTTTAAAATTGGAGTCAGGAGTTCTCCCCCCTCCCCCTCCTCCTCTCCTCTACAGTAGCACAGGTCTGTTCTCTCCAGTCAAACAGAATCTCTTGTTGGTCTTCGTTTATCTGTTATCTTTCAATTTGCTGCTCCTTCGTTGCATCCTTGTAAGTTGTGTTTTTATCTTCGTTAGTCTAGCGATCGCTGCGCTACACTACACTCCTCTCTGGTACCGTACGACTACAGAAAACACTCCTTCCTTTGCTCTGAGAACAGATTCATGTAGTTGTTGTTGTTGTTGTTGTTGTACTGGCGCAGGTTCATCAGTGTGTGTGTGTGTGTGTGTGTGTGTGTGTGTGTGTGTGTGTGTGTGTGTGTGTGTGTGTGTGTGTGTGATTGTCTCGCGGGCGCAGTTCCCCACCTCCTCCCCCCGTTGCGTGCACACGCCACCAGTTAACTCTAATCGCCTTGTTTTTGTTTGTTTGTTTTTGTCTCTATTCCAGACGACGGAGCGTACCAAGACCAACAGGATCCTCCTCCTGCTCCTCTAGCCCCTCCTCCTTCCTCCTCTGGCTCCTCCCCCTCCGTCACCACCTCCTCCACCGCCCCAGGCTCCACCTCCTCCTCCTCCACGGTGGAACAAGCTCCTCCCCCTGCTCAGGCCCCGCCCCCTCAGGTATTCACTTTTATTTATCAGAGCCTTCTAGTGGGAGAGTAAGGACATTCCCGTTCACTCCTATGCGCCAGGGCACAGCCGTTACTGGAGGAGCATGGAGGAGCCCTGTGAGTCCACTCTCAAACCGGAAGTCCATGAAATGAATGGGATTTAATAGGGACCAGCAAAGTCTCGCGATACGGTATACGTCTCGCGAGACTGCAGGAGTAGTGAGCGTTATCATAGACTTATTATGAGCGTTATGCTCAGATAGGACTCAAAGAGGCTCTGTATAGTCACGTGACCTGGCTGCTCCGCTCTGCTTCCGGGCCTCTGCTTCCGGGTACACCAATATCCTAACTCTCCCACTATGAGGCTCTGGTATTTACTTGATTTTTCTGTTTCAAGGATATTGTCAATCAAAGCTGTTAACTGTGTTCCCATCATCCTATTATGTTTTCATCATCGTTACTCATGGTGTATCATCATCTCCTTTCAACCTTTTTCATACTAGGGCTCTCTATTTATTCAGCATTTATTCAGCAGCATTCACCAAATCTAAAGTTTGATTTTGCTTTTGTCCACAATTCCAGGATGGATTTTGGGAAACCAAACAGTCCAACATACAGATCAAAATGACCATTAATCTTCTACATTCTCTAGTTGTGTAGACTTGGGCTAATTCACATGATGAATATTTTAACTCTTGAGAGTGTAAACATGAAACCAAATGGACCCGCAAGGGTCCATTTGGTTTCATGTTTACACTCTCAAAGAGTTACACCTGGTTAGCCAACTTTCCATCATTTAGCCTGGGGACCACCTGGAACCCTCCCAGGGACCACTGTTCTAAATACATGAATATAAATCCAAATCCAGGAGGACCGTAGGAAGAGCCACGTTCCGGAGGAGTTTGCCGGCCTCCTCCACGGTTCCTCTCCCGCCTGTGAGACCCCCGACACCCCCTACCACCTGTACAACCACCACCACCACCTCCAGAACCACAGCAACCACACCCAGAGCAACCACACCACCCCCACGCCGGGCGGTGGTGTTGGTGGTGGCAGTACGGGGGGCAGCCTGCTGAGGGCGCCAGAGTTCAGCATCGTGTTGGGTGGCGGCCCCGGGACCATCCCTCAGGTCAGTGTAAAAAAATCTTACGTCCAGAGGCGTAGCGTCATTTGGGCCATTCGGGCCATGGCCCAGAATTATTTTGCTGGCCCAGGCTGAGGTACAATACACTTGGGCCAAGAATTCAGGGGAACAGATAGACAGGCCCAATGAGTATCTTAATGTTGGGGGATCAGAGGTGTTAGACGGCTTGATGCCCCTCTATTCATCCAGGCTTTTGTTATCAGAAGGGTCAAAACCTGTTTAACTGGTCCTGGTGACTGGAGGTGGCAAAAGTTGGTCCCCAAAACAATAGGTGTTAATGGCCCATGCGCCCATCTTTTCCAGTAAAACCTGGGGGTGGGGGGGTTCTACTGGCCCAGGCTGATGTCCGATCCACGCTACGCGCCTGCTCACGTCAAGTAAAAAAGATGTTGAGTAATAGTTTTGGGCTGTTTATTTTGCTGGTGAAAACTAAACGAAATTTTTAAAAATCGTACCCGTGTGAAGTGGAGTTGTGAAATCTGAATCTTATCCTTCCTTATATGACTGCAGCTGGACTAAAGATTTTTTTGGGGAGAAATTTTGCAGTTTTATGTATTTCTTCAATGTGAACGCACCCTTACGCAGACTCTGCTCCGCTCTTCTTCAATGTGTCTTTATTATTCAAAATTTTAAAATATACAGTCTTCAACATATGTTCTTCTATTTGTTCTGGTTTATAATCCCGTCCACTTGTTTTTGTTGCAAACCTGGCAACACAGAAAAAGAGGAACTTCTGCAACACAAAAATGCAAAGAATTATGTGTTGTAGGAAAGTTGTGTCACAGCCTGCAAAAGTATGGTGTCCCCAAATGGTGTTTATGGACTCTGATGTCAGATAGAGGCTATTCAACTAAAACTAGATTAAAACCTGAATTGACAGTTTTAATTCGAAAAACACTAAAAACTAACTAAACAGCCTCAACACTGCCCCCATCAGGTCATCACCAGGACAGCAGGGAGCCAGCTGTCCTCCGCTGGGGGCGGGGCCACAGCCGGGGACCCCCAGAAACCACAGGTGGTCTACAGGACTGTGTTCCACACGCGGGTCAACCAGGACCAGGACCAGGTCAGTGGACGGAAAATTAACACTTTCCTGGACTACAGTTCCCACAATGCATTGGTGCACTGCACCTCCGTGTGGATAGGATGAGGGAGGGGCTGTCTTACTGAGACAACATGTAGTCCATGAAGTAGTTAGTGTCCATGACATCAGAAATACTAAGCTCTCTGCTAAATTCTTTAAGATATCTGAAACCACGTATTACACACAAAGGGGCCTATTTTGACCTCCGAGTCAAAACTCGGAGGTGTGAGAAAGTTTTTTGGCTGTTTTTAGTGGCTAAACAGCTTTGCCACACCTCCAAGTTTTGACTTAAATCTTAAGAGCTGATACTTTAGACCAGGGCTGCCTAAAAGCTAGATTGTGATCTACCAGTAGATCACACAGGCCTTGCAGGTAGATCACATGACAGTCCCCTACATAGGCAATAGAGGCACTTGGACCCTTGTAGATCTGTAACTCTTGAGAGTGTTAAAATGAAACCAAATGGACCCATAAGGCGGCCCAGGACCAGCGTTAAAATGAAACCAAATGGACCCGTAAGGGTCCATTTGGTTTCATTTTAACGCTCTCAAGAGTTAAATTATATTTAAACATCTGAATTATGTAAATTTCAAGAGAATAATTGTTATTTTGACCAGCGTTGTGCCAGTTCTCTTTCCTAATTGTGGACAAAACACATGAAAGTTATTGCTTGTGTGTGCAAGAGGCTAAACTCACCATCACGAACTGTCAACTCAAACCCCACATACTGTTTTCAAAGTACAAGAAACCCCTCCCAATTCTCCCCCTCTAGTGGAATAAGTGCATTATTCTTAAACACTATAATAACAGTAACTAACACCACCACCACTATCTCAAAGCTCAAACTTTCTAGGGGCCTTGAAATGCATTTGCACTAATGGAATAATCACATTTTTGCTGTGTAGACCTTGTTGTGCCGGTCATTTTGAAAGTAGCTCTCAAGTCAAAAAAGTGTGGGCACCCCTTTAGACAATCAAAATACGGCCCAAAGTGTTCTAAATGTCGTTAGCATAATATGTATAGAATGTTGGTGAAATGTCCGTTTAAATGCAGTAAATCAGTATTTAAATGAAGTAAATCAATAATTCGATACTTGTCCACCTCTGGATACAGGCGTTGCGGCGGTCCCGGACCGGCCAGCAGGGGGCAGCAGCGGGGGACCCCTCCTCCTCTTCCTCCTTCTGCGGTCACAACGGGGAGGTGGTCCCCAAGACGCCGGTCTCATCGTCGTCACCCTCGCCGTCGGGACCCGTGGGCGGGGGGTTGGAGGAGCGGGCCTGTAGCACCCTGGGTAGGATGAGGTCTGTGCCTCGCTCTGTGCTGGACCTGCAGCTCTCCAAGTCCCTGTCCAAGTCAGACTCCAACCTGGTCACCGCCGTGTCTCCTGTACAGGTAGGACGGTGTCCCAGTCCAACCCTGGAGACCACACTGTCTCCTATAGCTTACCCACAGCCATCTAGTAGGAGAGTAGCGACATTGAGGGGTCAGAAATTGAGCACTGTTTGTGAAGCCTGAATAGGGACAAACTGGAGTTGGAAATAGTGAAATGACAACTGTTTTAAAGTATTAAATGAGGTGAGGTGGAGTCAGATTCTGTTTTTAAACAAATCTGTTTGCAAACACAGAGTTTGTACAGACTACTGATGCCTCTATTTCCGTTAAACCTGGGCTGTTGTATCTGCCATATATGAATCTTTGTTTTGACACAAATAGTCTCTTCTGAGGTCCCTGGCACCAAACATTTCTATATGACGGACAAGTTCTTTTGGGGGACAAATTTATTCTGGGCGATAACATTTCTGAATTCTGAGAATCCTTGACAATTACTGGCCCTGCTAGAGAAAAAACAGCATGATTTCCATGCTCGTCTTGGCTGGTCTTTGCTGGTCTAAGATGGTCTAAACTGGTCTAGCTGGTGGTTTATGCTGGTCTAGCTGGTGGACCATGCTGGTAGACCAGTGTGGTAAATTTTCACCGGTACAAATAACGTATGTACCAGATAAACATACCAAACACATCCTGAAAAACATAGTTGATCGAAGCGAAGCATGGAGTTCTGGGCAGCTGGTGTTCTTCAGATGGTTGCGTTTATTTCAGAGAAGCATCGGCATGACAGCAAGCAGTGTACGCCTAGGCCACGCAGGGCCTGGGCGTCACAAGTGTGTGCACCTTAGTGACACACCAGAACTGACTCCTGTAGTACAGAATGACTTGGTTTTTATACATTCAAAATACATGACAGTCGTGTAGGACGTGTGAAACATCTCAGACAAAATGGAGGACAATCACTCAGACATGTCTCCATCAATGTTCTTTCAAGAGACTCCTCTGATCACCATATCTTTGTTATGTCAACATTTCCATTGTCTCACAAATGGAATCGCCTGCAATCACCAGGGGCCAGGTCAAAAGCTCAAAGGGGCTTTACCTATGTCCGGGGTGACAACTTAGTAATTAGCACATACTGTAGATTCTTGTAGCATACTGTATTGATATGTGTAGCTTTATGAATATTGATTATTAACGAGACTACACCAGCGTGAGTTTAGCTGGTGATACTGGTCTAACTGGTGGACCAGCACACCAGCTACAAAACATAACATATGCTGGTTGTGCTGGTATGCTGGTCATGCATGCTGCTTTTTTCCAGCAGGGGATTTCTAAGGCTTCATGGTCTTACTCAGGGGCGTAGCTAGCAATTCTGGGCCCCCTGCAAAGCTTTTCCACATGGGCCCCCCTTTCCCGGCGGCGTCAAAGGGGAATTTCACCCATTTTCAACATTTTTTCTGAGAGCGTACAAATGGAACCAAATGAACCCTAACGGGTTCATTTGGTTCCGGGTTCATTTGGTTCCATTTGTACACTCTCAGAAAAAAAGAAGTGTCTATAGAAATCCATTAACATGATGACATACATCTTGATGATGCCATCAAGATGTGTTTCATCATGTTTTTGTGTTTTTTCTTCAGACCTCCATTTCCAGGAAACACAGAATGGGGGGAAACGTTTTTATCATGTCCACCCAGCACCTCTAGGGTATACTAATGACATATTAGAATGTTGAAAATGGGTGGAATTCCCCTTTAAAATGCTTCAATCTGGTGCACTTTGAGATCAAATATTTTTCATAACATAATCAATACAAATAAAACCTTATTAATGCAAGCTTTCAGTGGGCCCCCCTGACTTTGGGCCCCCCTACACTTGTCCCCCTTTTCCCCACGTGTCTACGCCCGTGGTCTTACTGCTTTGACCTGAGCAACCTCTGTTGCTCCAGCTCCAGTCAAATCAGTGAGATTCCACAGAGGAGAAGGGATTTCTCATTCTAATGTGTGAATGTGTGTGTCGTGGAAGATGCGGCTGCAGCCATCGCCACTTAGATGTCGATCGGTCTGATTGACATCTAAGTGGCAGCAATTATCCCAACACACTGGCGCGTGCGTGCGCACACACACACACACACACACACACACACACACACACACACACACACACACGCTTGGTGGCCTCAACGATCACAAGAATTGACTCTGGTATCGCTATTCACGCTGTGCAGTGTGCACGCTGTGTCCACAGTTTATAAGATAATCAATCCCAACACTTTCATATGTGCTTGGCCTTGCATGCAAGCAATCACAACGTGTGTAAACACCTTGCAGTGCACTGATGAGAGATGTATTGGCTGCAATCAACGTTTTCATGTTTTCAAAACAGTCAAGGACCCCCATTTAGAATTCAGATTTGCCAGAGAGAGACCCCCCATAAGAAGATTTTGTTCCCTCAAGGTTATGGTTAGATTTAGGCATTGTTTTACTGAGGTTAAAGGACCACTTCACCACTTTTCAACGTATATTCATATAACAGGTCCTCACTAATGTACATGATAAAATACCACCCTCTATTTCTACTCAGTCTGTGTCTCACAGGAGAGCTGTGGTCAGTTCAGAAACTTCTTCCAATGACATCATCAATGGTGGAATCCAAGCTAATAGAAACTGCAGGCTTTATGTTCCTGAAAAGTTAGCCTGGTCTAGCCCTCAATGATTTTGGCCTTGGGGGGGGCGGGGTGTCGTGGGATCCACACGGCAGATGAGCTGCGCTCTGATTTGATCTCACTAACGTGTCGTCATCCCCGGCCCCTCCCCCTCCCGTCCACTGCTGTTCTACGTCACATCATTTAGAGCGACGCCCACCAAGGTTCACTCCCACTTGAAGGCCACTTTCCAACGTGCGTTAGTCCAGGCTTTCCGTTTTCGCGCAAGGCGAACGAAAATGAAAGCCTGGGTGTCGAGGCTACACTCATAGTGAAAAGTCACAATGCAAAAATGGCAGCCATCGTTGTCCCGATAATAAAAATATGAATATCTTTTCAAAAACACATTGAAAAAATGATGATGTCATTGGAAGAAGTTTCTGAACTGTCCACAGCCCTCCTGCGAGACACAGACCTAGAGGGGAAAAAATAGTGGTATTTTATCATGTACATTAGTGAGGACCTATTATATGCAGGCCAATAGGGTACGTTGGAAAGTGGTGAAGTGGCCCTTTAAGGTGAGGGTGAATTTGACTTTTGTAGAGCCTAACTAATTTCATCCCTAGACACTTCCCAGAGTCTTTCAGCTCTAAAATAGGAGTATAAATTGACCCTAACCGTGTCCTCAGACATGACACTTGTGTAAGACAGCAGCGAGAACATTCTGAAATTAATTGGCACGGCCACTAAAAATGTAAATTGGGAGAAAATTATAATAATTGCCTACTCTAAATGCAGCCTAATTGAAAAGGGAAAGAAACTAGAGAAATTAATGTCCTTATTTTGAAATGAACATCCAGGGGCGGATGTAACATTTCCCAATTGGGGGGGCATGAGAAAATGGTATGGGTGCGGCTTCATCGCCCGTGTCGCTTTGCGCCAAGGGCGATGAAGCCGCTCCCATACCATTTTCAGTTATAGGACTTTTATTAGGCTTATAAGTATAAGCATCAAAAATAACATCAGTTGTTGTTGAAGTTGCAATAGACACGCAGCATGCATAAAGCTAAAGGTCTGACTCAGAGAGTTTTCTGTTTTCAATGATGAAATGCTGTTGGTTTAGTGGTGACACAGCTGTAGTTAGTTAGTAGCAGTAGTAGTGTTTCATATCATTTTAAATATAAGCACTTCAATTTCTTGGGTATCTTGGGTTGTTTTGCATGCCATCGTGTTTGGTGGGTTAGACTGGGCATTTAGGGGGGGCATTTCCCCCCCTCCCCATGCCCGTGCCTAGATCCGCCCCTGGGTAGTTGATGAGTCAGTAAGTGATTCCATGGTGGTGATTGGTTGTCAGTAAGTGATTCCATGGTGGTGATTGGTTGTCAGTAAGTGATTCCATGGTGGTGATTGGCTGTCAGTAAGTGATTCCATGGTGGTGATTGGTTGTCAGTAAGTGATTCCATGGTGGTGATTGGTTGTCAGTAAGTGATTCCATGGTGGTGATTGGTTGTCAGTAAGTGATTCCATGGTGGTGATTGGCTGTCAGTAAGTGATTCCATGGTGGTGATTGGTTGTCAGTAAGTGATTCCATGGTGGTGATTGGTTGTCAGTAAGTGATTCCATGGTGGTGATTGGTTGTCAGTCAGTGATTCCATGGTGGTGATTGGTTGTCATCTCTCTCTAGGAGGGACCAGGATCTTCCAGTCCAGGAGACAGTACCAGTCCTGGAGGACGACTGGAGAGAACACCGTCCTTCACTGCAGAGTGGGAAGAGGTGAGACCAGTTCATTCATCCATCCATCCATCCATCCATTTATCCACTTATGCCTCCATATATATGGTCACGCTTTGTGACATGATGCCAGGGGCGGATTGGCCATCTGGAGTACTGGGAGTTTTCCCGGTGGCCTGCAGCGCCACCTAGTGGCCTGCTGGACAAGATCCAAAATGCACTAGTGGCACTTCCAAAATGCACTAGAATGCGCTAGATGCTCGCCTGGAACATACAGATCAAAATGACCATTAATCTTCTACATTCTCTAGTTGTGTAGACTAAGTTGGGCTAATTCACATGATGAATATTTTAACTCTTGAGGGTGTAAAAATGAAACCAAATGGACCCGCAAGGGTCCATTTGGTTTCATTTTTACGCTCTCAAAGAGTTACATCTGGTTAACCAGCTGCCCCTCCCCCAGGGTGGCCTGGCAAAGGCAAAATTGTCCCGGTGGGAAAATATGTGCCAATCCGCCCCTGCATGATGCCTCGTGATATCTTGCCCGTATACTTGACACCACATCAATAGTTTTAAGTCCTGCTTCTCAACTGTGCCGTATTAAAGAGCTCTGCTGTTTAGGGCGAGGTTGCTTCTCGCCCCTCACATACATGTGACCCCACATTCACTTAATCAAACCCCCTTAACGTCTTTTCATTTTTTGCTATGGCCATTTTGCAAAACAAACAAACACAAAAAGCATAGCTCGACTAGCCAATCTACCCTCACACTGAAGTTGTAGACTATTCAGAAATGTTTATCTCAAAGTGCCATTTTCTTTTTCTGTATAGAGCCACTAAATGTACTAAATACAGAACCGACACTACAGAGCCCCTAAAGAGCCAGCCCTGGTTCCAAAAACGGTATAGAAATGACCAAGTTACCATGTAAGGCTCCCTGAGGGGGTCCCTGGACATCCATACCCCTAGGAACATGCCCAGGGCTGCGGTACTGCGGTACAGCGGTACTGTACCGCACGTTTTTTTTCCACTTTCCTCTGTGCTGTAATCGACTGGTCACTGTTGGTCCTTCATCTGTTCCAGACCCTCAGGAACACATGGTTTCTGCTTCCCCCAGGGCTTGACACTAACACTTGCCCGCTTGCCCAGGGCAAGTAAAAAAAAATGGTAGGGCAAGTGAAGACTGTTACCTGGTTGCCCGATCGGGCAAGTGTGCAACTTAGTGCACTATAACACAACACAAGATAAAATATAGCTGCAAGCAGCAATAAAACGTGACCAAGCAAGCAGCAATAAGGAGTCAGAACAATATGCAGAAGAAGGAACATATTTTTGAGAAATTATCTGAGGGGGGTGCTTTTGCCCCGGGTCCATACAATAGTGAATGAATAAATGAAATGTAAAATTCCTACAGTAGCCTACATGTCAACCTGGCCTCCTACAACAAAACTGATAAAAGCTTGGAGAATTACAGTACAATTCAAGTACAACTAGAAGAAATTGTGAAATAAATGTGATTGGACACTAGTTAACAACAGTTGTTTAATGGCCACTTTGTTCAAGAAGTTAATCTAACATAATCTGGCACAATGTTTTAACCACTACACTGTTACATGAAATGATCAAGGCTTGTACAATGTAAAGCTTTCGTTGGGTAGGTTACTACTGGAAATCTAGAATGTCGGGGTATGACCTGGCCGGGAATCGAACCCCGGTCTCCCAGTCTCAGGGCAGACACTCTAACCACAAGGCCACTGAGTTGGTGCCATTACCATTACATTGAGTTTTATCATCTCAATCACAAAGTGACATTTCCGTGAATTTCACTTTCATGATATGCGAGTGTAACTCAGCTATTGAGAAGTAGGCAGAAATGCATTGGACTCAAAGTAAAAGCCCAGCTTGAATCCTTTTATGTTAGGTCTTTTTAAGTAATAGCAAATCATACACATTGCAGAGACTTTAATTGTTACTGTAAAATAATTCAAACCGGCTGTCATTTTACATCTCATCTTGCTCACTTCAAACAATGTGTTTCAGACACTAGACTATGATTTGTCACAGTTAGGCTCACTGTGACCACTGATCACGTGACTAACCCAATGTAACTGTGTACCCCATCATTGGCACAACTCCGTCTCTAAATGGCTCTGGTGCGTTGCATTAAAATTGGATTTTAGATCATGCAACAGCATGCAGCAGTGGATAAACAAAACACAAGACAAATCAGTTTATAAAGAAAACTGAAGCAATAGGACATGTGGGTGTGACAATCTGCCACATTCTGATGTGAAACTCTACATATAAAAGTATACTGGTTTACGGCAGTATGTTTTTATGAAGTGTATCCTTTGAACAAACAACTACCCTTAATCAATGATAATCTATGATAAAAATGCTTCAAAACAAGAGCCTACACATCAATGTTAACAATTAATGTGATTCATAAAATGACCAATGCCAGGCTGCATTATATATTTGATGGTCAAATGAATTATTTTCGAAGTAATTTAAACATTTCATTGATGAGCCATGCGAGTTCCATTGTAAAAGCAGTGAGGTGGCTAACACAACACAGCCCACATTTCATTACAGCTTGAAGTAGTTTGATAGTTTACACACATACTGCATAATTATCTCAACAGCATTCAGGAAATATTTATTCATTGAGAAAACTCACCTATTCATGCAAAGGATAGCCCTAATCTGGTGTAAGGCCAACACTGAGCTAAATGCTGCAGCCGCTTCGACCTCTATCCATCGATTGAATAGACACTTATCAACAGAAATGTTACGATCCAATCGTGCCGGTATAGCAGATATTCAGATACCCGCCGGGCAAGTAGATATTTTGTATTCATTGCATCAGTGGATCACGGATACTACTAGTAGGGCGGGGCGAAGCATAGTTTTACTGAAGTTATGTTTAGGGTTAGTAACCGCATAAAGCACCGTCTAACCCTAACCCTAGCCTAATCCTAAACCCTAAACATAACCCCAGTAAAACTAGGCTATGCCTACACCCAGAGTTGTACCCGAACGCGTTCAAAGAACGAAAGTTCTTTGAACCGTTCATATTTTTAAGGAACTTGAACGGAACGGCCCCTTTATCTGCTTGAAGAACGGCGATGTGAACTCGTTCATTTCTGGCGTGAGTGAACGCCACTTTTCTTGCGTTCGATTTCGCTCAAGAGCAGAGCTCGACCCTATGGGCTCGCATTTGTGAGTAAAAAGTTCATAGCACCGGTGCGAGTAGAGCATTTGGCCATTCAGCTGTGATAGAGACATGACAAGTGCGCATTCTATGAGTTATACCTAAATTTATATTACTGTAGTACGGCGGTGTTGTTCGCTAAAATAGAGCAGATATACAAGCTATCAACGTGTTGAGGCTCGAGGCATCCTTAGCTTGAAGATCTGTTCTCCTTGCCCACCGCCCCGCCCCTCCCTCTGCTCTGTCAGCAGCGCACAGCATCAGAGCAGACAGCCAACACGCTGCGCTTCTCTCCAACACGCTGAATGAGCTACTAAAGCTGTTCATGTTGGTAAAATGTATAATCCTCCTGCGCTATGCGTGTATTTAAATCATATACTGTCTGCGCAGCAACCTTTTGCCTCATGCACGTGTGTCGCTATCCCGAGATTAATCATAAATAACGCACCATGCACGTGCGCGCTCGGACGCACAACACTTGTATATTCTTACCATCATTGACTGATTTGCCGTCGGATCGTTTTCATTTTTATTTACCGGTAGGCTGCAATTAGCCTACTACAGCGGCCTTAAGGTTTGGGGGACCCTTTCACATTGTGATTAATATAACAATATGCGCTATTGTATAGAGTTGGGATACCCGACTGAAACAATACCCGCGACTGCCCGGGCTCATTTGCTTAATTGGTGGTCGGGCTTTCAGTCGACCTGGCTGGCTATGTTAATAAATTGATATTGTAAAATAGTAGCCTACTTGGAAAAATGCTAAGCATTGAGCCCTGTTCAAGAGTGAGACTAGAATGAGCTGAAAATAGAGCAGATCTACAAACTCAGTGACGCACTTTGAGCTTGTTGATCTCTATTTCTGCTGATATTTTCTGCTCTATTTTCAGCACACAGAGATGCACAGGGCTGGACTGAACTGAGCGCCTTCATAATAAAAATCTTCACAAATCAATAAGGACATCTTCAGTTGTATATGGCTATGGGCTGCAATCATTTTGAACAAAAAAAAGAGGGAGGGGGAAAAAAGAACGAAAAAGAACTATAATAGTTCTTTTTTTGGAACCATGAACTTTAGTTCTAAAAATTCAACAATGAACTATGAACGGAACAAGTTCGTTTTTAAAGGTAGGAACTATGAACTGAACTATTTCAGAAAAAAAGAGAACTTTCCCAACACTGACTACACCTAACCCCAACCCTAAACTTAACCTCAGCAAACTTATGCCTAAACCCAACCTAACCCTAACCATAACTTCAGTAAAACTTCCTTCGCCCCGCCCTACTAGTAGTATCCATGATCCACCGATGCAATGAATACAAAATATCTACTTGCCCGGCGGGAATCTGAATATCTGCTATACCGGCACGATTGGATCGTAACATTTCTGTTGATAAGTGTCTATTCAATCGATGGATAGAGGTCGAAGCGCGTGAATGCTGCTTGGTGAAACCAAAGACAAGAGTGGACACTCCCATAGTAACAACCGCTTCCACCATTTTGGAGTGACTTTTTGGAAAGATCTCATGGAGTGGCGTTATACTGCCATCTTGGAGTGATCTAGTGGTTCAAAATGTGTCTTCTCATCTTGCTATATACTATCTTTGGTAAACCCACCTGTGAGAGGACCTAAATGACCCACAATGCAATGCAATCTAGCTAGCCTTAGCAAAGCCTGAAAAAATAAATAAAGACATTTTTATATATGTAACCTTGGCCGAATAGACATGAATACATAATATCTGCGACTACGCCACCTCAGGAATTTAACCCAAGGAAATCAAATAAAAGTGCTACGGTAAAGTGCAACACAGGTTTGTTTAAGCAAGAGCAGAGACGTGCTTCAAAAAAGACTTTACAATTTATTGTTAACAGTTAAAATGTCAATTATAGTTCATACAATTAAATAAAATAGTTCAATTTAATTCAAGTGATACAATGCAAACTTCTTTTTAAAACAGATCAGTAAGCAACCATCGACTTGGGGGAGTAGGAAGGATGGGTTAGTTCAGTGAGTTCAAACTGTAAATAGACAGCAAATCACACAATACACTACAAACACTTATACACTCTGGTACAGTTTCCAAACAATAGATTAACAAAAGATGAATGGCTCAAATGGAAACTCCAACATGAAGGACATCAAGAGAATGGCAAGGTTTAAACGGTTTTTATTAACAACCACTCCCAAAAGTATTAGATTACATTTGTACAAGGGCAGCATTGCTGGTTGAACTGGTAGGGATACTAAGTAATCTGATTACTTGTAATGAATTATTTACATGATTACTTTACCAAACAAGGAGAACAAAGGAAGACCTGGAGATGCCGCAAACAGAAGGAGGGGGGACCCAGGCCACCCCTAGGGACGTCGAAGCTGTTCCCACCCCTCCCCCTAACTTAACAAATGAATCCTAAACCGAGAACTAAAACATATAACGAAAACCAAGGCTGCCGGCCATCTCCAGGCCAAACAGAAATAAACTAACTAAAGAGAATTGAAAACAAAGGCTAACAAGAGCAGAGCTGGGCTGCTGAGCTGTTGTCTGGTCTGTGTCTGCCAGACTGAAGGAGCTGGCTTTTATGCAGGAGGAGGAGCATGGCTGATTGGGGAACCTGCTGCAGGTGCCAGCTGGGTGTGTCACTCTGAGTGAGGGAGAGACAGAGGGAGTTAATCACAGACACTGATTGACAGACAGAGTGTGTGTGTGTGACTGTGTGTGACAGGTCAACCAGCCTGCATGTAGGCTACACCCATCTACACTGGAAGTGTAACAAAACCCCATATGAGTACATAGATCACACAATATATCGTAAAACATTCAAACATGAGCATTTAAGGATCTACAAGCTCCTTGCTCAAAACATACCTCTGGTTAAGCGCAAGGGAACAAACAAAAGAGGCCCTTGAGCAGTACTGAGGCCTATGCAGAGGGCACCTGAAGAATACTGAACCACAGTGTAAAATTATACAAATAGTAAAATGTGAATTTAGAAATGGCTGATCTACAAGCTCCTTGTGCATAAACATACCTCCAGTTAAGTGCAAACAACCCAACAGGAGCTTGTCCCTCAGCGCCCAGAACTAGGAGGAGAGCACCTGAGGAACAACAGGACCATTTACTACATACAATAATGTGAGTGATGGTTTAGCATAAAACACACCTAATGCCTACCTTGCTCACTCAGTGTTCAGTGGCCACCTGCAAGTGGGTGAGTGTTTGGGGAGTGGCCACAGATCATTGTCTGCAGAGCCCTGGAAATAGACAGAGTTACGCCAACTCCGTTCACTTCATGGGGCCAGTCCGTCTACATAGACTTCTGTTGGATAGTGACAGCCGGAAGTTACTGAATGCATTGAAGCCTATGGGCTCGTGTGAGTACGAGAACCACGTGACCAGGTGGTTTTCTGACCCCTCAATGTCGCAACTCTTCTACTAGATGGCTCTGATTGTCTGGAGACAGGTCTCCCTGCTACATGCAACACACACTATATATATATATATATATATATATATATATATATATATATATATATATATATATATATATATATATATATATATATATATATATATATATATATATATATATATATATATATATATATATATATATATATATATATATATACCCTGAATATAAGACAAATCAATTTTTGGGATATTTCCATTGGGAAAGGGCATTGTCTTATATTCAGGCCAATAGTATTATTCAGGCCAATAGGATATATATATATATATATATATATATATATATATATATATATATATATATATATATATATATATATATATAATATATATATATATATAATATATATATATATATATATATATATATATATATATATATATATTCATCACATGATGGGAGCTTTTATATCTTGGTACCAAGTATTCAAACTTTGCACATTGACATGCTCGTAACACATCATCACATCACAGATACATGCAAGACCACCAAACCGTCTGACAATATGCAAACAGCACTATATGCACAATAAGCCATATAAAAATGGAAAACTCACCTTGCAAATTGGAAGACCATATTTCACATGCTTCCATAAGTTCCACATGCTTATTGCTCTCACACAATCTGGCACAATATACTTGCTCCAGTGTTGCCAGAGAGAAACAAGCAGAAGAAGACTGTAGCTAGTGGCGCAATGGATAACTGAAGTAATTAATTAATAATTGAATAATTGACTGAATTGTAAAAATAACCATTAATGACTGCGTACAACCAGAAGTAACTAGATTAGGCAAAGGAGCTCAATAGAATGGGGTGAAACCAATGAGACACAAAAGCAGTATTAAAGTTTTAAACACAAAATTATTATTGACCTTGTTTGTATTGAAGCACAGTACATTTGGGTGTAGAAAATAAAAAAGAAGAATGGGGGGCCCTTTAAGTCCAGTCAAGGTTTTAGTCTCTGTGAGTCAAGTCTCTTTCTCCTTGATGGAGAACCATGAACTACATACAAAGACTGAGTGGGTCTGAGGTGGGGTTCCTGGGTCGGCTCGCCAGGTCTGGAACCAGCCGGTTCCAGAACCATCCAATGTTGGTTCCAAGGTGTTCTGGGCACACACAAAAAAACCTGGCCTGGAGGGCCAGGTGTCTACATCAGTTCCCATTGTTGTACAAACAAAGGAATATAAAACATAAATTAAATCAAATATCATGACGAAATGACTTGATGTGATCAAGATCAAGTCATTTCACTCATTGATCATTTTCATCTATTTTCATTAATTTCAATTGTTTCCATATTAGCATGCTTTTAATCTTTAGTAGGCCTACTTAATGTTTTAGTCATCTTAAATATCTTTGAATCAATTCATTAATTCATTTCTCTTAACTTAAAACCAACTTTTAGCTTGACCAATCATGTAAACAAAATGATTTAACTAAAAGTATCTTTTCAAACAAAAATGCCAATTCAAAACCACATAATGAAATCAAACATAACTCAAAACAATTGTAAATAACTCAAAATCAAATACATCAAATAATCAAATAAGTAAACCAATGATCAAACTAATGATACCAAGCCAACTAACTCACCGCTGAGTGGAGTAAAGTCTAGTACAAAGGAGTTGTTGTGGAGAAGAGAGGAGCTGCTGCACATGTATCAAACATTTCGGCCATCTTGCCACAGAGGGTGAAGATGGGAGTGGAGTGAGTGAGAACTGTCATATGTGTGAGTGGGTTGCCAGGTTGGTGGAAGGTAAGCGGTTGCCATGTTTGTCAGAGGTAAGCGGTTGGCTGGGTTACAAGACTCTTCACAAAGCAGCAATTTTCATTGGCTTATAAAAACGTCATTTTTTGATGAAAACAAATTTGCTTCGGAACTTTTGTCCGGATGGGGCCAAAGTTCTCATGGTGTCATGCAAATTGATCAAAAATCCAGGCAGAAAATCAGGCATGAGCACTTTTCAAACTGCTTAAAATGGCAGACACTCTGGGGTGGAGCTTACCGGTCAAAGTTACAGATGTGTTCCACATGAATCAAGCAACATGTAGAAACAAGTCCCATGATTTTTGGCCAAACGAGGCCCGAGTTATGGTTGTTCAAATGTTTCAGTTTCAAAGAATTGTTATAGCGCCCCCATTTGAGCAATTGGAGTAAGACTGGTTTTGCTGCTATTTGGCATCCCCCTCTACAAAACTGTAAAATATCAGAAGCAGATTACGCTGCATGTGTAGATTAGGGGCATTAGAATCATTTTCACAAACGAGCAATTTTCATTGGCTCGTAAAAACATCATTTTTTTCACTAAAAACAAAATTCACACCCATATCATGTTTGTATGGCTTGAAAGTTCATGTGTAGGTCATTGTTATGCATTTCGATCAAAGATTGTAGGAGAAGAGACATTTTAACTGTTTTACATATAATTCAAGATGGCAGTTCATCTAAAGGTCAGAGGTCAAAAGTCAGAATGCAAAAGTTGTTCGGCATAAGCAGACGCATAAGTGAATATAAGTTACATTTCTGAGAGTCGAGCAGTTAATGAGTTATAAGTGTTTAAAGTTTGCAATTTCAGTTGAGTGCTATAGCGCCACCATTTGACCAGTGGTCACAGGCTTCGCATCATCACCGTTTGGCATCACCCTCTACCAGATTACCAATTTTCGCGAAAACCGACTGCACGGTTCAGCCAGAACAGCTATTTTTGGCGGAAGAAGAAGAAGGAGAAAAGCAGCAATATCAATTAAGTGACCAAGTCACTGCTTGGTCACTTAATTAGTCTTGAAGGCAGTCATTGCACTCTGCCTCTGTGTCTTTCACTGCTTTCTAGATATCCACAATTCCAGGCTGGATTGCAATTGACAGGGTTAACCCTTTAGTCACAAATCTCTGAATATTGTGTGAAAAAATGTATACAACTGCTGTTTGTGATTTTTTTTTTTTAGATCAAATCAATCATTTACTTAATGCATATGAACCAAGTGGGGGCGCTACAGGCTGGAAAATTGGCACTGATGCATTCCAGGTTTACAACGCAGTGCGTTAATGGTAGGGTAAGTGATTTGAAATTCATGGTGCAGTACCAGCCTATTGCACTAGGGGCGCCCAACAGTAGCTACACTATGTGAACCTGCTGCTCGATCCTGATTGGAGGAGAATTCGCCACCACCTGGGGAACTTTTATTAGCTCCTCTGCTAACGTGGGGGAGGGGGAAACTCCATATATGGTTTCCACACCTTATAATAGAGCATTTTAACAGGAAAAAAAATTGTGGGTGATATCTGACAAAAGTGAAATCACTTCCCCTACCTGTAATGAATGCGGTTATGTGGAGTTCGTTGACGGTGTATGGTCCGTCCCTGGTGGCTGTTTGGTTCCCTGGTTAATAAAAACAGCTCTGAGTGGAGAGAGAGAGAGAGAGGCTGGAAATAGATCCACTATATACCCCAAAAATTCACTTCATATCTCACTTCGGTACGAGGGACCCCTCCTCCTCCTCCTCCTCCTCCCCGCGGACCCCTCATCATCACAGCCTCCCGCGGCGCACAATTAAAAACACTAAAAGGTCGTGATAATTGCTAGGAATGATGGGAAGTATAGCCGCGCGGTGATTCATCACCATCAAGAGGTTTGAGGCGCAGCGCGAAGCAAATTAATGTTAATGAACTGAACGTGGAAGTTTTACCTGAGGTGTATGTGAGGGAGGAAACGTGACCATCTGCACACATGTTAAAGGGGTATTTCACTTTCAGAGAAGCTTTTGGTCATATTATGGTCTACTCAGTCTCATGTGAACACACCAGACAGTTTATAAGTTACTCCTTTCAGTATTTAGATATTTGATGTTCATTTTAGCGTATCCGCCTTCTTCCTATACAAACCTATTATAACTTAAAACTCCATTTTAACCATGACAGATTATTCGAACAACAAATCTTTTTTTCTGGTGACTGATATTGTCCTCCTAATAAGTGAGAGGGCCGTGGAATTTCATTTACTGTTTTTATTTATTTAATTTGTTTTAACCCAACCCACCCTGGTTACGGCCAAATGAATAAAACAATATTTTAAAAGTAAATGAAGACTGTAAATGAAATTCCACGACCCTCTCACGTATTAGGAGGACAATATCAGTCACCAGAAAAAATACAGGTTGTTTTCGAATAATCTGTCATGGTTAAAATGGAGTTTTAAGTCACCATGGGTTTGTATAGGAAGGATGCGGATACGCTAAAATGAACATCACATATCTAAATAATGAAAGGAGTAACTTATAAACTGTCTGGAGTGTTCACATGAGACTGAGTAGACCATAAAATGACCAAAAGTTTTTGTTGTTGTTGTTGTTGTTCAAAGTTTACTTTCTTTTCTTTCAATTTTCTTAATTCTCTCCCCCAATTAAGTCATTACACCCATTAATCGTTGGAACACATCTGTGTCTTATCTTTTAGCCACATTAAAAACCTAAGCCAGTCTAGAACATCACAACACAAAGTTTAGAACAAACCCTCACACTAGAAGATTGACAAAGTCATCCCACGACTTTTGCATTCATTGAAAGAAACCTCTCTTCTATTCCTTTTCTGTTTGTATCCTATTCGAGTTCAGTAGATGTTGCTATCATTCATGGCGGATTGGCACATATTTTGCCTTTGCCAGGCCACCCTGGTTAACCAGATGTAACTCTTTGAGAGCGTAAAAATGAAACCAAATGGACCCTTACGGGTCCATTTGGTTTCATTTTTACACCCTCAAGAGTTAAAATATTCATCATGTGAATTAGCCCAACTTAGTCTACACAACTAGAGAATGTAGAAGATTAATGGTCATTTTGATCTGTATGTTCCAGGCGAGCATCTAGCACATTCTAGTGCATTTTGAATCTTGGCAGTTGGCAACACTGCCTCCAGCAGCGCGAGCACACTAGTTTGCCTGGCCTGGGCCTGGCACCCTGGCCTGCCCTGGAAAAAAAAAAACAAAAAACTGTCCAGGCCACTAGGTGGCACAGGCCACCGGGAAAACTCCCTGTACTCCAGATGGCCAATCCGCCCCTGCTATCATTTCATTTTCATGAATTCCTCCCAGTCGTGCTGTCTAGCTGCTGTGTGTCGGTGTGTTGCACGCTGAGCTGTCATTGTTCAGCCAACCGGATCCAGCAAATATCAAACATTTCTTTATGTTGAATCGGCTTCAGATGGAGCTGTGAGAGGCTCTGAGCAGATCACAGGCAGAAAAGGCAAAATCAACTCGCAACTGTGGTGAATGAGTCCTGACCGATAATAGCGGTCGCAACCGATGGTTATTGGTTGGCAGACCCGACAACTGTTTTTAGTCGCAGCTTCGAGGTTAGGATTAAGTTCAGTAGCGACTGGTGAAGAACGTTCCATCGGCCACGGATGAGGATTAGGACGCTGGGTTTGCCAACTACCGTAAACGGACCCTCACAGGTCCGCTTGGTTTCATTTTACGCTCTCAAGAGTTAAATTATGTTTGAACGGCGGAATTACTTTTCTCTATACCTATTCTCTTATTATTCTCTCCTAAATTGTGGACAAAAACTTACTTTTGGGTTTTTCAGAAAACTTAGGTTAGGCCTAAATGGGTTAAAAATACACCTAAAAGTTCATAGTGGTTGTTCGTATTGGGGTGGTGATATGATTGGTTTTCATCAGTGCAGTCAGAGTTGTGTGATGGAGCTGTAGCTGTATCTGAGACTAATACGGAGTTAGTGCTGAGAGCACGGCGTTCTGCTGGCAGGGGCGGATCTAGGCAATGCCCCCCCCCCCAAATGCCCATTCTGCCCCACCAAACACGATGGCATGCAAAACAACCCAAGATATTTCAAATTAAAGTGTTTATATTTGAAATGATGTGAAACACTACTACTGCTAACTAACTAACTACAGCTGTGTCACCACTAAACCAACAGCATTTCATCATTGAAAACAGAAAACTCTCTGAGTCAGACCTTTAGCTTTATGCATGCTGCGTGTCTGTTGCAACTTCAACAACAACTGATGTTATTATTGATGCTTTACTTGACTAATAAAAGTCCTGTAACTGAAAATGTTATGGGTTATGGGTGCGGCTTCATCTCCCGTGACGCTTCGCGCCACGGGCGATGAAGCCGCACCCATAACATTTTCTCCTGCCCACCCCAGTTGGGAAATGTTACATCCGCCCCCTGACTGGGACTAATACGGAGTTAGTGCTGAGAGCACGGCGTTCTGCTGGGGATGTGGAGAGGCTTTCACAGAGGATCAGACACCTTTTATTTAGGCTCTATAGGAGTCCAAATCCCTGCGTTTCAGCTACACCCTGCTTCAGACACCACTGAGTCACCACTGTGAAGCTTACAGGACAGTCACACCTGCCTGGGAGCTGCCCATGTGTACAGCCACAGACTTAAGTAATGGTTACCACACTGTGTGTGTGTGTGTGTGTGTGTGTGTGTGTGTGTGTGTGTGTGTGTGTGTGTGTGTGTGTGCACGCGCGGGTGTGCATGTGCTGTTAATCTTTAAGATCAATAGGATAGAAGATTATGCCGTGGTATAGAAACTAGAGCCCGACCGATGCAATATTTTTGGGACCGATACCGATACCGTTTTTTGGAAAAAAAAATACACCAATGTTACAGATGTTTTGGACCGATGTTTAATAATGAATTAAAATAATATATAATACATTTGAAAAACTTCTAAACTTCAAATGTATTTTCTCTTTCAAGTAAACAATAGAATACGACATTGACACCATTTACTTTTGTGAAATAATTCAATTTTCTGTCTTTCTGTTCCAGGATATCGGCCGAGATATCTGCCAATGTTACCGATATATTGCCCGATGTATCGGATGATATATCCCCGAATATCCCCGATGCCGATATATTGGTACGACCGATATATCGGTCTAGCTCTAATAGAAACTGCTCCTTTATTGCTGTTAGAACGAACGAACCACATGTTGGCACTAATGTGAGTTCTGATCGTTGGGTCTTAGGTGTTTACCAGGGGACTCAGCATTAGTTTTAGTTAGTTTTAGGGGTTAGCTTGTATTATCTGTGAATTGAACAAAGTGTTAACAGCTTGTGTAATTCCGTAATCGCCCATCCTTGAAACACCGGGGCATTTTTGCCATTAGGCAGACTAGGCAGTTGCCTGGGGTGCCATGGTGAAGGGGGGGGGTTACGGGGTGACCACCAGACATGCTTTAAAAGATCCCAGGCTAATAAGCCTCATATGGATAAATACATTATACTTGTCCTCTACAACTAGAATTGAATATTTAAAACACATACAATATGTTCTTTAGTTTATATTTTTATCCCTTGGGGGGCGCCATTTTACTGTGCCTGTCATAGGTATGACGACACAGGAGATTTCACATCTCCTGGGGCTCCAAATTGCTCAGAAACGCCCCTGTTGAAACAGTCTATCAGAGGCAAGAATAAAAGATGTTTGAGTGGCTGAACAGAACACCGTGTGCTGCCCTCCCCTGTCCGTTCACTTCAGTTTCACCACAGTGTCAAACCACAAGCTCTGTCAAGACACTATGCAGAGACCTAGTAGAGGGAGACATCGGGGGGAAACAGAGAGCTTTCACTTCTCTCTGGCGTATTATATTATGAGACAATGTGAAGGACTTGAAGTTGATGCTGGTTGACAGCTCTGTTCAAAAGGAGATACAAGCAGATACAGAATACAAACCCCAAATTCACCCAAATTCTATGAAGTCTTTGCTGAGGTGTTTCATTCCAATCTGAGGTTGTCGGTACTTTAACAGGAATGCAGAGAAATGAATGACACAAGACGGATTTGACGAGACATAAGTCTTCTCACGGTAGTTAATATTGTTTAGAAATAAGGTTAGGTTATCTTTTTATATATGTTTTGCAGTTTGGCGTGTGTTTTAGCTTTAGTTCTATGTCTTGTACCTGTGCATAAGCAGTTTTTAGGTTTAGGAGTCAACACATTGAGAGCCATATATGTCAATTCACAACATTTTCTGAGAGAGATAGCAAAATCATTTCCCGACCGTTGGCCAATGGTCGCAACCGTTGGCAAGTACCATAAATCAGTCACGACCGCTTGGGCCAACAGCCACCACCCTTCTTCACCGTTCACTGCTAAACCTCACCTAACCTAACCTAACGTAACCTCTAACCCTAAACATAACCTCAGGTAAACCGTTGGCCAAATGACAACTGCCGTGACCGTTGTCGATCGACCAACAGTCGCGGAAGTTGGAAAATACCATATATCAGTTGTGACCGTGGGGCCAATGGCTGCAACCAACGCTCACGTTGTCAAACACTCTTCTCTGGGTGCCATTTTAAAGGCAGTGGCAGAACATATTAGCTTCATTAGTCCCCACAGGAATCAGAAGAAAAAAAGTCCTGATTCCTCTTTATTGTGTCACTTCCACAAACTGGGATCCTGTTGCACTGACAGATTACTACTCTCTTTCTCTCTCTCTCTCTCTCTCTCTCTCTCTCTCTCTCTCTCTCTCTCTCTCTCTCTCTCCTCTCTCTCTCTCTCTCTCTCTCTCTCTCTCTCTCTCTCTCTCTCTCTCTCTCCCAGATTGATAAGATCATGAGTTCCATTGGGGCAGGGATCCGCACTGGACTGCACATCAAGGATGATGCCTCAGGTGAGACAGCCGTGTGTGTGTGTGTGTGTGTGTGTGTGTGTGTGTGTGTGTGTGTGTGTGTTGTGTGTGTGTGTGTGTGTGTGTGTGTGTGTGTGTGTGTGGTGTGTGTGTGTGTGTGTGTGTGTGTGTGTGTGTGTGCGCGCGCGCTCAAGCATGTTATGGTCACTGCTTTCACTTCCTCTTTTCCTCATCTCTCTGACCACCCACTGATACTAACCCCCCCCCCCCCCCCCCCCCCCCCCCCACTGATACTACCCCCCACCCCCCCCCTCCACCCTCTCTCTTATCCTCACTTTATCCATATCATCATGGTTACCACGGGCACAAATCCTGTTTGTGTCAAAAACGGCTTTCTATCTTTCTCTCGCCCCAGCACGCACGCACGCACACACACACACACACACACACACACACACACACACACACACACACACACACACACACACACACACACACACACACACACACACACACACACGTGCAGTGCGGAGGGAGGTCTGCAGCTCAAACAGACAAAGAGGTTGGGGCTCATCTGATGGCTATTATCAGATACACGAGGGAGAGAGAGAGAGAGAAAGGGAGAGAGAGAGAGAGAGAGAGAGAGAGAGAGAGAGAGAGAGGAGAGGGAGAGAGAGAGAGAGAGGGGGGAGAGAGAGAGAGAGAGAGAGGGAGAGAAGGGGAGAGAGGGAGAGAGAGAGAGGGAGAGAAGGGGAGAGAGGGAGAGAGAGAGGGGGGGGAGAGAAGGGGGGAGAGAGAGAGAGGGAGGGAGAGAGGGAGAGGGAGATAGAGAGAGAGAGAGCGTTACAGAGATCGGGGTGCAGGAGGTGCGCGCAGGAAAGCGAGCGAGGGAAGGGAAGGGAGAGAGAGACGGGAAAGGAATAAGGGAGCGTATAAGGGGGGGGGGGAGAGAGAGAGAGAGAGACTGCAGAGGCATACAGATGAGTGTGGGAGGAAAGCAGATCAAGAGAGAGAGAGAGAGAGAGCTACGCCAGGCAGCTCTCGCTCTCTTCTGTTGTTTCTCCTCTGTTTCTCTCTCTGTCTCTCTTTCTCTCTCTCACACACACACACACAC
>CM076987.1:5575003-5647503 GCA_039105355.1 Benthosema pterotum
GCAAAGTCAGCAGTTCAGCAGCATCATGGTCCAGCTGAGGCCCAGGCCCCCTCGGCCTTCTCCCACAACCACTAAGGACCACCCACCAGGCAGAGGAGGACCTTCATCTACTCCTTCGCCTGGTGATACCACATCGCCTGGTGGTACCACATCGCCTGGTGGTACCACATCGCCTGGTGGTACCACATCGCCTGGTGGCACCACACTGCACCTTTGTCAGCTTTCAGCCACTGCCGGCCAAAGCCCTAACTTGAGCCTCCTCCCGTTGGCATCCACGGTCAACAACGACGGCCCTAGTGGCTCAAGCCCTCCTCAGATGTCCACCGTACGGAGCCTGGGTTCAAGCCTTCCTCAACAGTCGGCCAATGTCGGGCAAAGCCCTGACTCGAGCCTTTCACCGGTGGCAGCCGCCATCAACAGCGACGGCCCTAGTGCCTCAACCTCTCCTCAGATGTCCACCGTACAGATGCTCGGTTCAAGCCTTGCTCAACAGTCGACCGACATCCCCACTCCCTGCTGCTCAAGTCTTCTTCCTCAAGGGACGACGATGATATACACGGCCGTACACATACCACAGGTGCTCCCCGACATACGCAGACCCGCCTCAAGCCCTCCTCAGGTGGTGGTCCCCGTATGCAAGAAACGACGGTGCGAGGACCCAGCCTACAGGCCGATCTATCTGGAGAAGAACAGGGATTACGCCAAGCGCCATAGAGAGAAGAAACGGGAGCGTGAGAGGGCCATGGAGAGACGCTTTGAGAAACTCCTGGCCGAGAACAAGAGGCTGCGCGACAGAGCACAGTACCTGGAGGATATCTGCAGCGCGTTCGAATATTCCATAGACCACATCCATAGACCGCATCTAGAGGCCATAGATCCATGTATGGGCATTCCTGTAGACCACATCCATAGACCGCATCTAGAGACCCTAGATCCATCTATGGGCATTCCCATAGACCACAACCATAGACCGCATCTAGAGACCCTAGATCCATCTATGGGCATTCCCATAGACCACAACCATAGACCACATCTAGACGCCATGGTTCCATGGATGGGCATTCCCATAGACCAGGGGTTTTCAACCTTTTTCATACCAGGGCCCACTATTTATTCAGAATTTGAGCCACGGACCACCATGTGATGAAATTTTAGCCCCACAGACCCAAAACCCAAAGATTTGTTCTTTTTTATCTACAATTTCAGGCTGGATTTTGGAAACATAACAGGCAAACCTAGATCTCTAGTTGTGTAGATTTGGGCTAGTTCAGATGATGAATATTTTAACTCTTGAGAGTGTAAAAATGAAACCAAATGGACCCGCCAGGGTCCATTTGGTTTCATTTTTACACATCTGGTTAACCTACACATCTGGTTAACCTACTTTCATTTTTACACATCTGGTTAACCTACTTAGCTGGGGACCACCTGGAACCCTCTCAAGGACCACTGGTGGTCCCCGGACCACCTGTTGAAAACCCCTGCCATAGACTACATCCATAGACCACATCATAGATACCACGAATAGACTATATCCATACTGTAGATGGGCATTCCCATAGACTACACATAGACACATAGAGTACCTATAGACATGGCCGAGAACAAGAGGCTGTGCGACAGAGCACAGTTTCTGCAGGATATCTGCAGTGTGTTTGAATATTCCATAGACCACATCCAGACCATAGTTCCATGTCGAGACGAATAGACTATATCCATAGATGGGCATTCCCATAGACTTTCGCTAGGATGACTATCATAAATAACTCAACTCAGGCCTTAATGTCACGGCGATTTCTGGATGGACATGGACACGTGCGCGTAGGAGCGTACACCAGGCGATTTTGATCATTTCTGACTCTGAGTACAGCCTGCCATCAGGCGATCATGCAAAAAAAAAATGGTAATCGCCTCAAACTAACTTTTATTGTAACAAAACAAGTTACATGTGATAAGTATAAGTGGCCACGTCACTGGTAGGCTCACCAATAAAACAATAAATCAATTAGTAGCGAAACAGTTAATTAAAGGTAGGGGAAGTGATTTCACTTTTGTCAGATATCACCCTTTTTTTTCTGTTAAAATGCTCTATTATAAGGTGTTGAAACCACATATGGAGTTTCCCCCTCCCCCACGTTAGCAGAGGAGCTAATAGAAGTTCCCCAGGTCACCACAATTCTCCTCCAATCAGGAGAGAGCAGCAGGTTCACATAGTGTAGCTACTTTTGGGGGCCCCTAGTGCACCAGGCTGGTACTACACCATGAATTTCAAATCACTTCCCCTACCTTTAATATTAATTGAATTATTTCATTATAGTAAAAATAATAGTTCTTTTCTGTATTTACCTATTATGAACATGGTGCCTGTTGGCGTTTCACTTTTACTCTGCGGAGAATTCTCAACTCCTGCCCTTTACCTCACAGTGATTGATATCTCTCTGATATGATCAGTCCCATTGATCGCTCTGTGATGTACGTGAGCTTCATGTGGAAAATCACTCATCGGTGCAGGGAAATATAAACGTCTATACGCTGTCAGATTGACACAGACGGTAATACGCCAGCGGCGGCAGCCAGGAGCACATCAGGACCTTCTAATAAGTCACCACCGTGTCAGGTTAATTGGAAAGGCAAATTAATTTGACCTCGGAGTCGATGATCTATGTCTATACGGTGGCAGTTTAGAGGCTCCAGGCGAAGCATGTGTGTGTGTGTGTGTGTGTGTGTGTGTGTGTGTGTGTGTGTGTGTGTGTGTGTGTGTGTGTGTGTGTGTGTGTGTGTGTGTGTGTGTGTGTGTGTGTGTGTGTGTGTGTGTGTGTGTGCGTGCGTGTGCGTGCGTGTGTGTGACTGTGAACGTGTGTGTATAGTCAATGAGTTAACCATTGATTATTTCTTGAATTCCTACTTTACTTCTGAGGAGAGTCGGAGCTACATTAAGCCAAGTACACACACACATGCATGAGAACACCCACACGCACACACCTTTTTGATACCAGGGCCCAAATTTATTCAGCATTTGAGCCAAGGACTACCATTTGATGACTATTTAGCCCCACAGACCCCAAAACTAAAGATTTACTTTGTTTTGTTTTTTGTTTCACAATTCAAGAAATCAGAGATTTGGGAAACAAAACAGTCAAACATACAGATCAAAATGACCATTAATCTTCTACATTCTATAGTTGTGTAGACTTGGGATAATTCGCATGATGAATATTTTCTTTGAGAATGTAAACATTCTCAAATGAGAATGTAAACATGAAAGAATGTTTACAAGAATGTTTACATGAAACCTCTTGAGAGAAGAGTTACATCTGGCTAACCAACTTTCCATCATTTAGCCGGGGGACCACCTGGAACCCTCTCAAGGACCACTGGTGGTCCCCGTACCACTGGTTGACTGACAGTTGGCGGACATTTGGAGTGGGCGTGGCCTGTCTCCCCATTAGAGGCCGACAGGAAGCTCTTATGATCGACGGTCAGGGAGACGCGGTGCGTTAATTTATGGTGACCTGATCGGTTATTACGAAGGACAAGGAGATGATGAAGATGACACTTCATCATGAGAGACAGAGAGAGAGTTGGGATATACTGTATGCTAGAGTAGAATTAAGACTGGTAAAGTACGGTGCTAGTGGTGGATATTGCTTGCAATCTCACAATAGATTTGTTTTTTGCCCTTTTCCCCCTCTATGTTGCCTCTACTTTGATGCTGCAGCTGTTTCCCTGCAGACAGACACTTGCTTCGTCCTGCAGACGGTCTAGGACTTTGTTGTTGAAAACAAAACATTTGTCGGGCTCAGGAAAGGCAGTGCTAATGTGTGAGGGGGAGGGGCGTTGTGTGGTGTTAGGCAGCGTTTTAACCAATAACAGCACAGCAGTCTCCAGCAGATTGATAATGAGCCAATAGAGTGGAGGTGAGGTGGAGTTAGATTCTGTTTTTAAACAAATCTGTTTACAAACACAGTGTTTGACACAATACCTACAGTATACCTATTACCTTTAATTTGTTTGCCCAGGAGCTCCGGGGCAAAGCTCCCCTCTCCCCCCTGCCGGTGTGACCTGCGCACTACTGCAAGTTTTTAAACACATACAGTATTTACTTCATTTGGTTTAGTTATTTGGGCTGTTAAAGTACCTTTAAGAAATCCCTTGCTGTAAATATTTTGCTGAAATGCGCGTCACTGTCACACGGTCACCTGGGGACCCCAACCCCACCAAAAAAGATGATTGGGGGGGGTCCCAATCCACAGTTTGGGAACCAATGTCATTAGCACCCAGAGCCACTCATGGCTGGTCCTCCATGCAGCCTCTTTAAGAGTCTTTATTGGCGCTCATTCACCTTGCTAAGTCCTCTAAATAAAACGACATCCCGTTACCTCCCCCCCTCCCCTCTTTAGCACAGGGTCATTACCCTCAATCTCCCCCAAACACTCCCCCCTGCCATAAAGGTTTGCTACGCATTAAACCATTCTGAACTGAGCTTGTAGGTCTGATATTTTTAATTAACTAAAGCAATGCTAGTAATGCTAATGCTAAGTAGTGTCAATAATGCTAATGCTAAGTATTATTAATAATGCTAATAATGCTAGGTGATGCTAATAATGCTATTTGATGGTAATAATGCTAAGTAAGTAATGATGGTAATGCTAAGTATTGCTAACGCTAATGCTAAGCAATGCTAATCATACAAAGCAATGCTAATTATGCTAATAACACAGTGTAGTTTTTTAAGGCTTCACCCTGGATCATACATACTCCAAGGTGAAGCCATAAAAACTACAACTGCGGTGAAAATCCTTCATCTAAACTCACTTCACCTTGGAGTATGTTTGAGCCTTTAGAACACTGGTTCTCTAACCTTTTTCATACCAGGGCCCACTATTTATTCAGAATTTGAGCCACAGACCACCGTTTGATGACATTTTAGCCCCATAGAGCCAAAACCCAAAGATTTCTTCTCTTCTAAATTCCAGGCTGGATTTCGGGAAACATAACAGGAAAACATAGATCTCTAGTTGTGTAGATTTGGGCTAGTTCAGATGATGAATATTTTAACTGTTGAGAGCGTAAAAATGAAACCAAATGGACCCGCAAGGGTCCATTTGGTTTCATTTTTACGTTCTCAATAGTTACATCTGGTTAACCAACTTAGCTGGGGACCACCTGAAAACCTCTCAAGGACCACCTGTTGAAAACCCCTGCTTTAGAACACCAGAAGGCGTATCCGCCAAATATGAATTAAAGTCCAACACTTAGGAGGAGAGTGAGCGAAATCGTCCAAGGAGTTGTGGGGAGACGTCTGTGTGTGAGTGAGAGAGAGATGAAGATTGATTGGTGTGAGCGGCAAATGGAAGAAGGGATTATGCCGGCTGAACGTGAAGAGCCCAGGGTAGTTTGTGACTGCAGTTTGTGATTCAGCCAGTGTACTTGTTGATAAATGGTTTGAGAGAGAGAGAGAGAAAAAATATAACCCCAATATGGATTACAAACCTTTTAAGTCGAACACGCTCTTGCGTTCAAGAAAGGCCACAAAAGGCAAAGCTGTCACCCAAAAGAAGACAGACTCTGCTCCCACTTAGGCTTCCTAACCTTCTGCCCACTGTACCGGGCCATTAGAGACTGTCTGTCCACTGTGCCAAGACATCAGAGACACATACTGTCCACTGTACCAAGACATCAGAGACACATACTGTCTGTCCACTGTGCCAAGACGTCAGAGACTCATACTGCCCACTGTACCAAGACATCAGAGACACATACTGTCTGTCCACTGTACCAAGACATCAGAGACTCATACTGCCCACTGTACCAAGACATCAGAGACACATACTGTCCACTGTACCAAGACATCAGAGACACATACTGTCCACTGTACCAAGACATCAGAGACTCATACTGCCCACTGTACCAAGACATCAGAGACACATACTGTCCACTGTACCAAGACATCAGAGACACATACTGTCCACTGTACCAAGACATCAGAGACACAAGACACAGAGACGCATACTGTGTGACGTGACAAACAAGGGCCCTGACACGCCTGCTTTAACGTAATGTTTTGGCTTGATTGTTTGTTCCACTTTTGATTTGGCAATGTAAACCTATGTTTTCTGATGCAAGTAGAGCTTGAATTGAGTGGGGAGAGAGAGAGAGAGAGAGAGAGAGAGAGAGAGAGAGAGAGAGAGAGAGAGAGAGAGAGAGAGAGAGAGAGAGAGAGAGAGAGAGAGAGAGAGAGAGAGAGAGAGAGAGAGAGAGAGAGAGAGAGAGAGAGAGAGAGAGAGAGAGAGAGAGAGATGCAGGGCAGTGGGGTTCCAGAATCGAATCAGATCGTATACTACTCAGCTGTGTTTGAAGGCAAACAACAGCCACTAAGGAGTGCTGCTGTCGATATATCCACGTTTCCAGGTGCAGCGCGACACGGGGGGTTAATTTGAAAAGAATGGACCCCTAATCCCGTGTTGGCGAAGCCCCTGAATCCTCCAGTAAATTGCTCTTCTCGAAAACAACGAATCTCATGCATGCCAAATGCAGAAATGGAACGGTGCAGAGAGGGTTTCTGATACGTACTCTACTATATGTAACGTGTGGAGAGGTTCTCCGCCCGCCCTCGCACAGTGTTGCCAACTTGGCGCATTTGTCGCTATATTTAGCGCTTTTCACACCCACCTAGCGCCAAAATTAGTGAAAAACTCCTGGCTGGAAAATCTAGTGCTTTTTGGCTGGTGAGTTGGGGTGAAATTGATTGACAGGCGCCAGAGATAAAACCGTCATTTCTCACCATTTTTCCTCCTATGACCGAGGTTTTCAACCAGTGGTCCCCTGGCTAAATGATGGATAGTTGGTTAACCAGATGTAACTCTTTGAGAGCGTAAAAATGATTTTTACGCTATCAAGAGTTAAAATATTCATCATGTGAATTAGCCCAAGTCTACACAACTAGAGAATGCAGAAGATTAATGGTCATTTAATGGTCATATTCCATTCCAGGGCAAGCATCTAGCGCATTCTAGTGCATTTTGGAAGTGCCACTAGTGCATTTTGGATTTTGGCAGTTGGCAACACTGCCCTCGCCTGCGCTGCTCTCTCTCGCCTCGCTGAACAGGGACAGGGCCAGATTTAGCCAGCCCTACTAGGGTGGGCTGGAAGAATGGCATGTGGGCAACTCCAAAGTTTTTCATGTGAAGTAGCGGTTTTCAACCGTTTCGACATGCACCAGGGCCCACTATTTATTCGGCATTTGAGCCACGCAGGATCACCATTTCATAACAATTTAGCAATTTGGGGGGGGGGGAAACAGTCAAACATACAGATCAAAATGACCATTGATCTTCTACATTCTAGTTGTGTAGACTTGGTGCTAATTCAGTTGATGAGTATTTTAACCCTTGAGAGCGTAAAAAAATAAAAAATAAAAAAAAAAAACAAAGAGTTACATCTGGTTAACCAACTTTCCAACATTTAGCCTGGGGACCACCTGGAACTCTCTCAGGGACCACTGGTGGTCCCCAGACCACTGGTTGAAAACCACTGATATTACCTTTCATTGGGTGGGCAGGATGCACGATTGGGTGGGCTCTGCCCACCCCTGCCCCGCCTCTAGATCCGGTCCTGAACAGGGAGCGTAGTCTATAGCGAAAACCATCATGTATGTCAGAGAAAAGCCCATTTAAAAAGTTTCCTCTGCTTGCAGAGCTGAGAGGAAGGAGTGGAGAGCAGAGAGCAGGGATGTCCCACAGCTTATCAATGAAGCCAGAGACATAGCAGGGAGGGAGAGGCACCACCATTGGTACCAGGGGCGGATTGGCCATCTGGAGTACAGGGAGTTTTCCCGGTGGCCTGCGCCACCTAGTGGCCTGGACAAGATCCAAAATGCACTAGTGGCACTTCCAAAATGCACTAGAATGTGCTAGAAGATAGAACAGCACAGGGAGCTGTCTGTGGTGCTGAAGTGTTTCTATATAACATAGAACAGCACAGGGAGCTGTCTGTGGTGCTGAAGTGTTTCTATATAACATAGAACAGCACAGGGAGCTGTCTGTGGTGCTGAAGTGTTTCTATAGAACAGGGGTGCCCAACCTTTTTTGACCCAAGATCTACTTTTCAGCAGCCAACCCCTCCGGGATCTACCAGTGAAATATCAACATTTCAAACCACACGCATCGTTGCCAGCCTGCAGTAACTTCACAACAACACAATACTACTTTGTTTTAACCACTTTACTTTATGCCCATATAAGCATAAAGTACATCTGGTTAACCCCCCCCCCCCCCCCCCCCCCCCCCCCCCCCCCCCCCCCCCCCCCCCCAGGGTGGCCTGGCAAAGGCAGAATTGTCCCAGTGGGAAAATATGTGCCAATCCGCCCCTGGAGGGAGAGGCACCACCATTGGTGCGCTCCAAATTTTTTGACATGCTGGTTATCTCTTGAACGGTCGATGCTAGTTCTCGAGACGTTGTCTTTACTTGTCTCGACGCCTGGTCTCAAGATGTCGGCGAGGCCCTCAAATTCTCTTGTCTTACCTCGGCCTCGCCGCTCTCGCGCATCATTATCTCGTGGTCTTGTCTTGGTTTCGCTTCTCAATTTGTCTTTCTCCTCTTGCGATTTGGGAGCAAATGTCTCAGGTCTCTTTCTCCACCAACACCACTTGAGATGAGGACCGAGGTGCCCATTCATAAAGACAACAGAACGGTGCACAGCACTGGATGGATACTAATAATAATAAAGGCATGGACGGAGCGCAAAAAAAAGGTCTTGGTCTTGACTTGGTCTTGTCTTGCGGAGCTCTTGGTCTCTGTCTTGGCCTTGGTCTCGACCCGTCTCGGTATTGGTCTCGAACCCATAGGGGCTAGTCTCTACTCGATCTCGACCCCCACAGTATCATGGTTGTCTGGGTTTCTGTTTTTGGTTTCAAGCCCCCTAGGTCTTGGTATTGTCTTGGTCTCGATTAAGGTGGTATTGACTTATGACATCATTATGACGCCATCACATCAGTATGTGTGCAGCGTACGATTCTACATTCCCAGGAAGTTTCACGGGATTTCCATCATCCCTTTTGGGAATAATTAGAAGAAAATGCAGAAAAGAAAAAAAAATCTCTTCTAGCATCTGTGGAACTAGATTTTATATTCTTTGATGTTGGTGAGTTAAAATCCACACGGATGTCTGCAGGTTTATGTTCTTTTAGCAGTTTGCATCGTTTTTCAGACACTCCATCCAAAGCAGGACTTGCAAAGTGGTCCAATTGTGGTACGCGCTTTGGTGTTTTATCTGTTGAAAAATAGCAGATCTACAAGCTCATATCGCGCCACCGAGTGGCGCGATATGAGCTTGTAGTTCTGCTATTGTAGTTCTGCTAAATGTAACATTGTTACATTTATGCCACATGGCATTACAGTTAATCCCATTTATTACATGGCTTGAATGAATGCTCCAATCAGAAGCCAGCGTTCTGGTCATGTGAGCGGTCACATATTACACTATAATCACCGCTCCGCTCTATATTTGACCGCTGCATAAACAAGTTCCCCAAAGTGCAAACAGCTGTGTTCATATCAATCCGCGCTGCGCTTCTGCATTTAGTTCCAGCACGCCGTTAGCGGGTCCATTTGGTTAGCTACGTATTTGGTTGTTTACATGCCGTTGCCGTCACCCTCTCAAGGACCACTGGTGGTCCTCGGACCACTGGTTGAAAACCACTGACGTAAGCCATGTAATAAGCGGGATAACACCCTTCGAACGGGTGATTTGTTTCCTAACTAACTGACTAACTAACTAATAGGAAACAAATCACCGGTTCGTCGGGTGTTATCCCTTACTCCCATATACAGTATGCACAGCAAATGTTACACTGAAACACCCATCTTTTACTTTGTTGAATAACAACCTAAAACATGAAACTTGTTTTCGGGGGAAAAATAACTAAAGTCAGGGGCGGATTGGCCATCTGGAGTACAGGGAGTTTTCCCGGTGGCCTGTGCCACCTAGTGGCACAGGCCACAGTTTTTTTTTTTAATCCAGGGCAGGCCAGGATGCCAGGCCCAGGCCAGGCAAACTAGTGTTTGCCATATTCCCGTTCACTCCTGTGCGCCAGGGCGCTAGCGCTGCTGCTGGCAGTGTTGCCAACTGCCAAGATCCAAAATGCACTAGTGGCACTTCCAACTTGCACTAGAATGCGCTAGATGGTCGCCTGGAACATACAGATCAAAATGACCATTAATCTTCTACATTCTCTAGTTGTGTAGACTAAGTTGGGCTAATTCACATGATGAATATTTTAACTCTTGAGGGTGTAAAAATGAAATTGAAATGAAATCATTTTTACGCTCTCAAAGAGTTACATCTGGTTAACCAGCTGCCCCCACCAGGGTGGCCTGGCAAAGGTAAAATTGTCCCGGTGGGAAAATATGTGCCAATCCGCCCCTGACTAAAGTTGTCCTTAAGGGACCCCCTGAGCTACTGTTGGAGCCAACTTTGAGGAAACCAAGTGGTCCCTGACTAGAGTACTGCTGTGTTGTGAACAGTGACTCAGCCAGTGAACAGTGACAGCAGCAGCCATTGTGTTGACATGACTCCACATGGGCTCAAACACTGGGTACCGTGGGTTGTCAGTTCTAAAAAACTGGGCACCGTGGGTTGTCAGTTCATATGCCCTGTCACTGCCATGCTTTCCCATCGCTGGGTATTTAATAATGTATGCTGAGGCTAAACAAACAGACGGCAGGCAGACACCCGTACCGTCGCTACCGTCGCAGCCTTGCTGCCTTGGAAGGGAACCACAAATAGACAATGTAGGCTTTTCAGCTCAGCGGTAAACAAAGCAAGGAAGTAGCTAATTTACATCAAATAAATAAATTAGCCAGTCATGAGGAATCCAGTGTTTAGTTGTTTGTTTGTTTTTCAGTTCCTGCTCTAATATATTCCTCGTCAGCAAAAACTCTGTCGGTCAGGGAGAGGAAACCTTGTATTGTATATCTAAACGTACAGAAAGCATGGAATGTTGTTGAGCTTGTGGATCTGCCACCTCTGTGTGACACTGTAGTGCAGTGGTTTTCAACCATTTTGATCCCAGGGCCCGTTATTTATCCAGCATTTGAGCCACGGACCACCCCACAGAACCCCCAAAAACAAAGATTTCTTTTGGTTTTGTCCACAATTCCAGGCTGGATTTCACAAACGCAACAGGCAAAAACGTAGATCAAAATGACCATTAATCTTCTACATTCTCTAATGGTGTGTTCACTGAATTTCAAGTGCTGGCAGGAGTGTGACAGTCACAGGTGTGTGCCACTCAGTCACAGGTGTGTGCCACTCAGTCACAGGTGTGTGCCACTCAGTCACAGGTGTGTGTGCCACTCAGTCACAGGTGTGTGCCACTCAGTCACAGGTGTTGTGCCACTCAGTCACAGGTGTGTGCCACTCAGTCACAGGTGTGTGCCACTCAGTCACAGGTGTGTGCCACTCAGTCACAGGTGTGTGCCACTCAGTCACAGGTGTGTGCCACTCAGTCACAGGTGTGTGCCACTCAGTCACAGGTGTGTGTGCCACTCAGTCACAGGTGTGTGCCACTCAGTCACAGGTGTGTGCCACTCAGTCACAGGTGTGTGCCACTCAGTCACAGGTGTGTGCCACTCAGTCACAGGTGTGTGCCACTCAGTCACAGGTGTGTGCCACTCAGTCACAGGTGTGTGCCACTCAGTCACAGGTGTGTGCCAGGCACATAATCATGGGTCCTGTCACTTTTCTAGACTTTGTTTATGCTGTTTCTGACCCCATATCTTCAGACTCTGCCTCAAAGCAGAGTCTGAAACTTTGGAAAAGTTTTTTGGGGATGCAAGTCCAGTGCACTACCAAAGCAGGTGAGAGATACTGTAGAGGTTAGTGGGGGGGGGTAGAAATCAAACAGTAGCAGGCTGTTTATGTCTCTCCAATAGAGCCCTAGCGATGTACTGTAATTCTCCATTTCATTCATTCATTCATTCATTGAAAACAAGCTAGAGGCGTGTTTTATCGATCCCTGGCCAGTGAAAGGCTCTTCAGTCAGACCTTGGAGTCTCCTGCATATTGCTCTAGTCCTGATGCTGTAATAGTTTACACTCCGTCTGGTCTGTTGGTTTGCCTGGAGGGTGCAGTGACCCCTGACCTTCCTGTCTGTTGTTTACTAAGACCCAGGCGTTAGCGGTTAACACTATGAGCTGCCGCAACGGGGATTTCCGTCTCTGTAACTAGAGTCCAGCCAGTGCTGCAAAGACGATCTAAACCAGCCTCTTACCTCCCGAGGATACTGTCTGATCGCTGAGTTGTGCGACAAACCTGCCGTAAATCAGCATCATCATGTCCGTCGTCCAAAGTCTTTTAACCCCGTCAAAACAATACAAAACAACCGTGCAGTAATACAAATACAATCAATACGAGAATTGTCTACATTTTGAGGTCAGGATCATCAGTTCACTTGATGCAAGAATACCATCAGTGATTGTTGTTTAGGGTGGTTGTGTTACATCTTCTCTCGGACCTCACTGCTGTGTTTGCACATTGTTGTACTTCAGCCAATAAGTATGAGAGTTTTTCATTTTCCTGTGCCATGTTTGCAAACTCACCTTGGTGGTCGACCTTATAGTCATTAGGAAATAGGAAGTATGTATCTCTGCCAGGGAGAAAATGGTATGGGGGCGGCTTCATCGCCGCCAGGGGCGATGAAGTTGCCCCCATACCATTTTCGGCTACAAGACTATTATTAGTCAAGTAAAGCATCAATAATAACATCAGTTGCTGTTGAAGTTGCAACAGACACGCAGCATGCATAAAGCTAAAGGTCTGACTCAGAGAGTCAGAGAGTTTTCTGTTTTCAATGATGAAATGCTGTTGGTTTAGTGGTGACACAGCTGTAGTTAGTTAGTAGCAGTAGTAGTGGTTCAATTCATTTTAAATATAAGCACTTTAGTTTGTTTGGTTGTTTTGCATGCCATCATGTTTGGTGGGGCAGTCTGGGCATTTAGGGGGGCATTGCCCCCCCCCCCCATGCCTTGATCCGCCCTTGATCTCTGATGTCTTGGTACATTGGACGGACTGTTAGGAGGTGTGTATCTCTTTCTTGAGGATCGTTTTTTGTTTTGTCTGTTTTTCCTGCTCTGCATGCTCTAAACATCGTTCCGGAAGGAAACGAAACCTGGACTCAGTGATTTAATGGTGGCCAGTGGTTCCATGGCGTCCGTAGTGTTAATATTAATGTGGGATGTGTAAAGAAGAAGACTCATGGGAGATGTGCGATCCAGGAGCCAAGGTTATTGCAGCAGTTTCCCCATAGCAAGGACAGCTCCGGGCAAAGGCAATATCCACCTCTCTCTCTCTCTCTCTCTCTCTCTCTCTCTCTCTCTCTCTCTCTCTCTCTCTCTCTCTCGCTGGTGATTCAACGCTCGAGGAGCAGGGGCGGATATAACATTTCCCAATTGGGGGGGCATGGGGGGGGGGGGGGGGGCATGGGCCATACCATTTTCAGTTACAGGACTTTTATTAGTCAAGTAAAGCATCAATAATAACATCAGTTGTTGTTGAAGTTGCAACAGACACGCAGCATGCATAAAGCTAAAGGTCTGACTCAGAGACTCTGAGAGTTTTATGCAGTTGGTTTAGTGGTGACACAGCTGTAGTTAGTCAGTTAGTTAGTTCAAATCTTTTTAAATATAGGCACTTTAATTTGAAATATCCTCGGTTGTTTTGCTTGTCATCATGTTTGGTGGGGCAGTCAGTGCATTTAGCCCGCTAAATGCCCTGACTGCCCCACCAAACATGATGACATGCATTGCCCCCCATGCCCATGCCTAGATCCATCCCTCTCTCTCTCTCTCTCTCTCTCTCTCTCTCTCTCTCTCTCTCTCTCTCTCTCTCTCTCTCTCTCTCTCGCTGGTGATTCAACGCTGGAGAAGTGAATCAAAATAAATTATAAATCCCTTCAGGGGGTCTATTATAAAGTACGTTGAGAGTTGAATGAGCACAGGAGCAAAACAAAGCAGTGGTGTTTTACTTCAGACATTAGAGCCGTGTTGTTGATTTGGTTTAGTTTGACCGGCAGTTGTATTAAAATGTTCCACACGAGGTTAGTCAAGAAGAACATTTCTCTGCTCAGCTCTTAATGGAATGAAATAGTTTAGTGCCATTCAGTCAGTCAGCCTCTGGCATCACAGAACAGGCTGACAGGCAGTGGGCAGGGTGTGGAAGGCTCTGGTCTCCTCAGGGGTGTTTTTGCCATTAGGGCCCTGATACACCTAGCAATGTTTGGATCAACATCAACAAGCAACGTCAATTATCAACGTTGACTTTTCACTTTTCCATACGAAATCATCAACTCCTGGTTGTTCAGAAAACTTTTCTGAAACCATGGCTGCTGCTGCTGCTTCACTGCAGTGTTCAAAAACAAGGATTTTGTGACTTTTATTCCGCTAAATGAACATTTTGAGTTGGGTGGCAGCTGGATGAAAATGATTCAATGCAAACTTAGGCTTCTTTTTCTTTTTCTGAGAGTGAACAAATGGAACCAAATGGACCTGCTAGGGTCCATTTGGTTCACATTTGTACACTCTTAGGAAAAAATGAAAATGGGTGGAATTCCCCTTTTAATGGGAGGTGTTGCCTGTTGCCGTGTGTCTCATCATGTTGCCCGTTGATGTTGACATTGCTAGTTGATATTGATCAAAATATTGCTAGCGTATCAGGGCCTTTAGGCCGACTAGACAGTTGTCTGGGAAAGTATAATGTTTTAAGCAATGTTTATCTTATTAGTCAGGGATCATTTTAAAAGGTTACCAGGCAAATAAGCCTAATATGGATAAATGCACTATAGGGCCTACATACCCTCTATAACTAGAATTGAACTTTTGAAACACATATATTCAGTTTAAAAATACTTCATAATTTTATCCCTTGTGGGGTGCCATTTTACAGGAGATTTTCCCTTTCCAGGCAAAATCTTGCTTAGAAATTGCTTACAAACGCCACTGGGTCTGCTCCATGGAGACAGCTGCAGCTACTGGGACCGTTTTTGGCTAAATTAGACCCTCCAGGGTACTGGGATGGGGGGTAGGGGGGTAGAACAACTCAGGGGTGACCAACCAGTCATAGACTAAGAGCCCCTTTTTTACTGAGTTGCTGCAAATAGCCACACGGACGGGCGGACATACACACACATGCAGTGTTGCCAACTTGGTGCATTCATCGCTATATTTAGCTCTTTTCCAGACCCCCCTAGCGCCAAAATTAGTGAAAAACTCCTGGCGGAAAATCTAGTGCTTTTTTTGCTGGTGAGTTGGGGTGAAATTGGTTGACAGGTGTCAGAGATAAAACCCTCGATTCTCACCATTTTTGCTCCTATGATAGCGTCCTCCTTCCTTCCTAGAAAGGACCATTGGTAACCAAATGGACCCTTATAGATCTGTAACTCTTGAGAGCGTTTTTCAAGAGTTACTCTTGAGTTAACTCTTGAGCGCTAAAAATGAAACCAAATGGACCCGTAAGGGTCCATTTGGTTTCATTTTACGCTCTCAAGAGTTAAATTATTTTTAAACAATTTTCAAGAATCTACACATTTAGAAAATGTAGAAGACTTGCTATTTTGACCAACATTAACTTTTACGAATTATTTCTACCAAATCAGTCCGAGAGAGTAAACTCAACATCAGTGTTGGGAATATTACTTTACCTTGTTAATATATTACTTATTAATTATTACCATCATTTTAAAGCAATATATTATATTACAATATTACTGTCTGAGAAAGTGTAATATATTAATATTACTATTACATATTACTTTTTACAAAATACATAATTAAATATTTAGTATCGCTGTTAATCAAATATTGTGTATTGTGTGCATGCGTACAATAAAGCTTGGCTTTCTGGTCAAATCCATTTGAAATCAACTTGAAAAAAATGTCACTCCTTAGCACAGGAATTAAATGTATTCCTTGAATTCATGGAAGCCAGTAAATAAGTTGATGACAAATTATAGAAAATAAGTAATTATTTCACTTCTGCAGTTGTCAAGATAATTCCACAAGAACACGACACAGATTGACAGAAAGTAATATAGAAAGTAGTGCAGTAATGCAGAAAGAAAAGTATAATATATTAGATTGTTTTTGTTTAGTAATATATTTATATTACAAGTTAGTGCATTTTGGTAATATATTATGTAATATATTAAGTTACGTAGTGCACATGTCCCAACACTGCTCAACATTAAATGGTGGTCCTAAAATGCAGAATAAATAGTGGGCCCCAGCCATCGTGTTCTCTGTTTCTCCTGACAGGCAGTGGGCAGAGTGTGGAACGCTCTGGTCTGCTCCATGGAGACAGCTGCAGCTACTGGAACCATTCTGGATAAATTACACCCTGCAGGGTACTGGGGTGGATTCAAATCAGGGGCGGATGTGACATTTCCCAATTGGGAGGGGGGGGGGGGGCAGATGAAACCGCACCCATACCATTTTCAGTTACAGGACTAGGACTATTAGTCAAGTAAAGCATCAATAATAACATCAGTTGTTGTTGAAGTTGCAACAGACATGCTGCATGCATAAAGCTAAAGGTCTGACTCAGAGAGTTTTCTGTTTTCAATGATGAAATGCTGTTGGTTTAGTGGTGACACAGCTGTAGTTAGTTAGTAGCAGTAGTAGTGTTTCACATCATTTTAAATATAAGCGCTTTAATTTGAAATATCTTGGGTTGTTTTGCATGCCATCGTGTTTGGTGGAGCAGACAGGGCATTTAGGGGGGCATTGCCCCCCCCCAAAACCCCCCATGCCTAGATCCGCCCCTGGGTGTGGTGATGGATGTACCATGAGGTGACGCTTCACCCTGAAATGAAACCAACCAGAAGCTGGAGGGTTTGTTTTGTTTTTTAGGAGGTCGAACTGCAGAGAATAAAAAGTATATCTGATATTGTGTTCTACTGGTGTGACAGAGAGAGAGAGAGAGAGAGAGAGAGAGAAGAGAGAGAGAGAGAGAGAGAGAGGAGAGAGAGAGAGAGGAGAGAGAGAGAGAGACAGAGAGAGACAGAGAGAGAGAGAGAGAGAGAGAGAGAGAGCGAGTGTCCTTGGTGCAGAAACAGTGAGTAATCAGGTTTTGTGTGTGTGTGTGTGTGTGTGTGTGTGTGTGTGTGTGTGTGTGTGTGTGTGTGTGTGTGTGTGTGTGTGTGTGTGTGTGTGTGTGTGTGTGTGTGTGTGTGTGTGTGTGTGTGTGTGTGTGTGTGTGTGTGTGTGTGTGGACCGTGCTAGCTTCCAACAACAATAGTTCAAGAGCCAAGCCTCTTCCTGGCTCTAAAACAAAGCCATCAATTAGATCATTGGACATGTTTTAAAGCTTCAGGGGGAATCTGTTGGCATGCCTTGGATGTTCATCTGCACATACACCATTTTCAGTTCCAGGACTTTTATTAGTCAAGTAAAGCATCAATAATAACATCAGTTGTTGTTGAAGTTGCAACAGACACGCAGCATGCATAAAGCTAAAGGTCTGACTCAGAGAGTTTTCTGTTTTCAATGATGAAATGCTGTTGGTTTAGTGGTGACACAGCTGTAGTTAGTTAGTAGCAGTAGTAGGGTTTCAGATCATTTTAAATATTAGCACTTTCATTTGAAATATCTTGGGTTGTTTTGCATGGCATTGTGTTTGGTGGGGCAGACTGGGAATGAACGTTTTTGGGAGTAGAGCACTACGATTGGCTGGAAATTTTCAACTTCAGGGGGGAAGTTCATAAACCGGACGTCCTGGCTTTTGAAAGTCTCTCTTGGTTCCCCTGTCTTCATTTGGTAGCACAGATGTAAGCCTGGAGAATGAGGCTAACATCGATCAGTTTCAGGAGAAATCAGCATACATTGTGAGGATGTGGCCCAAAAGTTGAGACCATTGGCATAACGACTAATTTATGCTATTTTCCAACTTCCGTAAAATCTTTTTTTGCGTTTGGCATTTTATAATGGTCAGGGGTTAGGGTTTGGTTTGCCCTGCACCTTTTTTTTCCAATGCATAAAATCATCCAATTAAAACAAAACTAAAAACATCCTTATATTATTCCCACATAAACATTTGGCCACTCCTATCCTCCTGGTGGAGATTTGTGCCCAGACGGGCACTTTTTCTAGTTTCACTCTTATTTGTGTTCATGGCTTAAAGCCACATATTTGGGGACCGTTTCTCTCAGGCTCTGCTCACCTGAAAACAAAAAAACAAACAAAAAAGCTCCACCTGGTAATGCCCATATTTGGGGAAATGTTTTTTGCCAGATGGGCGGAGTCTGACAACCAACATTGCCCAAATAAGGATTGTAGATATGCTGTGTAGAAATGACGTCATCAGTGGCAGGGCTGGACTATATATAAAGAACACCTCATGAAGCCGTCATTCCCGTCAACATCCACGTCTAAGTCTAATTTGTAATCATCTGTCCAAGTTCAAGGAATTCCTCACGGCAAAGACTGCAGATGATGGAAAACAGTAGCAAACAGTGCAAGGAAAAACGCAAAGCCTGTGATGACCCGCATTCTCCACCTACGGAGTCGTCGCCCAAGAGGAGGAAGCAGGAGGATGCGGAAGAGCCTGTCGTAGATAACGATGAGGCCCCGGTCGGCGAGGAAGGCGAGCCCATCGTGGCTGTGCCTGGACAGGGCGACGAGACGCCTAAAACGGAAAATGACGCGGCACAACCGGAGATGATGGCCGCAGAAACCCCAGTGGTGTCGGGCACCTCAGCGGATTCACCGGTTGAAGTCACACCAACAGGAGGAGACCAAGACATCGGTCAGCGGACACCAGAGATCCGCGTGGCCGTACGCAGGAGTAGCCGCATCCGCGATAACAACAAGAGCGGAGGTAACAGCGGCAGTGGCGATGATAGCAGCGGCAGCAGCAATTACACCACATGCAGCAGCAACGGTAGCGAGACGGAGGCCAAAACTCCAAGGAAGCGCGGGAGCAGTAAGCGCTCCTCCTCCTCCTCCTCTCCCGCCCTCCTGTCAAACACAGGAAGCAGCCGTCGCTCTGAGGAGGCGTCAACTCCTCCCCCCAAGAGGAGAAAACAGACAGAGGCGCCCAAAACTCCTCCCCTTCCCATTCGAAGGTCGGAACGCAAGAGGAAGGGAAATGACCACGACGGCAACGGCCTTCATGAAACTCCGTCGTCGGCACCCAAAAGAAGTAGGAAGTCGAACGAGGACAAGACTCATCAGGAACGTGACGAACAGGAGGAGGTGCAATCAGAAGAAACGGAAGTGGCGCACCCCGAGAACGACCCTGCTACCACCCAACCCGAGGCTCCTCCTGCGGCTCGTCCTCGCCTCCTACCTCCACCCGTCAGAGGATCCTTCCACCAGGGCGATCCGGAACACTGTGAGAACGTGGGAGTGCAGTGTGTCCCAACCAGCCTGATGGCGATTCTCAGGAGTACGGACAAAAACGTCACCACCTGGACTACAGACGACCTTGATGAAGTCGTACGATCCGGGGACCAGCTGTACGGCCGAATCGCCAGAGGCAGGGACGATTCGGAGTCTTCACTCTTGTTCATCCAAGATTTGCCGAAGAAGATTGGATCCAAGACAATGGAGTATGCCGAGGAGGAGTACCGTGGCTGGTACGGAGATAGGCCAGAGGATTGTCCCATCATCTCCCTGAGAGAGGTGTTAGACATCGTTTTTGCATTGTTCAGCGCCTGCTTCCTGAACGTGGATAAAAACGTGTGCGCCATCATCAGGGAGGGCGACCTTTACGCCGTGGTGGACTCGCATCCACGCAGCGAGGACTGGCGTTTCAGCCCCGATGGAACGAGCGTCGCCGTCTATTTCTCAGACCTAGACGAGCTCTCCGTACACATCTGGGGATTTGCAGAAGACCTGACGGAAAGTGAGTCCGGTTTTGTGGAGCTGACTGGAGTGTCAGTGACAGAGAGCGCGTCTCCTCCGCCGGCAAAGGCAAGCAACAAAAAGTCACCGAAGGCGAAGAAGAGGAAGTCCGCCGAAGACACCACCAGCGATCTTTCTTCAGTCGCCGACAACGAGACACTGCCGGAGCAGCGGCCAAAGAAGAGGACGAAGAGTGTGCCTCCTCTGCCGGAAAACAACAAAAAACCACTGAAGGCAAAGAAGAGGAAGTCCGCCAAGGACACCACCAGCGATCAATCTTCGGTCGCCGCCGATGAGACACATCCGGAGCAGCGGCCAAAGAAGAGGAGGAACGGCAAGAGCTGAGGCCTCACCACAGCAGTGGCGATTTATGTCCATGCGTTGTCGGAGAGACTATTAGCATGGGAACCTTCAACGCATGCACAGTGAGAATAGAAGCTAGATTGGAAGAGCTAGCACACTGTTCTGAGGACGTATGCACAGTGAGAATAGAAGCTAGATTGGAAGAGTTAGCACACTGTTCTGAGGAACGGGGGAGTGGAGATCCTGAGGATCCAGGAACACAGGAGAGTACAACTCTGATGGACCGAATCGTTTATACCACAGAGTGGAGATGATGTTCGTTCATCACTGCATCTGGAGGAAGCAGGTTGAGGAAAGGGTGGCGACCTGGTCCGACAAAAACAAAAGTTCCCCATTCTGTCCTTCCTAGAGTTAGTTACCGCATAAAGCAGGGGTTTTCAACAGGTGGTTCGGGGACCACTAGTGGTCCCTGAGAGTATTCCAGGTGGTCCCCAGGCTCAATGATGGAAAGTTCGTTAACCAGATGTAACTCTTGAGAGTGTAAAAATGAAACCAAATGGACCCTTGCGGGTCCATTTGGTTTCATTTTTACACACATTTTTACACTATTCATCTGAATTAGCACCACTTAATGAGCCTGTTTTGTTTGCAAAATCCAACTTGGAATTGTGGACAAAACAAAAAGAATTCTTTAGTTTTAGGTCTATGGGGTGAAAATGTAATCAAATGGCGGTCCGTGGCTCAATTGCTGAATACATGGTGGTCCCTGGAGTCAAAAAGGTTGAAAACCCCTGGCATAAAGCACCGTCTAACCCTAACCCTAGCCCAACCCTAAACATAACCTCAGTAAAACTTCCTTCGCCCCGCCCTACTAGCAGTAGCCGGCAGGATAAAACAAGCGCTCCTTCCCAACCCCGCTGCTTTATTTTGGGTGGCAACTGAAAACTCGCCTTTAGAACTGGATGCCAATAGATTTCTGGTATAGTTCTGCTCAGGCCAAGATTTCATTCATCTGGCAGTGGCAATGATGTCCCACTAGATGGCACTCAACACCTACTAATGTCATCATCATAACCTTTATTTAAATCCGCGGTTACAATTGAGGAGCATTTCCTCATTTTCAAAGTAGCCGAATTCACATAAACCAAAAATCCACAACATCAACAGGGAACATAACGCAACAAAGCAAAAAGCGAAACAAACAAAGACAGAGGTCGACAACAATTACTTAAAACAATTACAACTGCAAGCTGCAAGGGAGCTGGAGAATATTCCTCTAAATTAACCCACGGAGGGCAGAGAGGAGATTTATAGGGTATTTTTTTTGCTCATTCCAATCAGAAGAGCACTGATAGAAAAAGCTGCGCTACCCAACTTTGAATGAGCAAACAGAACCATAAAGGTTAAAAAATGTACCTTTAGCTAAGCCCCGCCCTCTTGTCCACCCTAGGACACTTTCCAGCCAGGCTCATTCATTCCAATGTAAATCTAATGGACACATTGAATACTGGTTCGTTTTAGGAACCAGACCTTCAAAATCTCTTCCAAATCCATCAACAAGGCATGATGCCCTATGCAGTGGAAAAATGTTTGTGGCATTTATTTTTTTAAACAATGTTTTATCATACAGGAAAGCTATTGGTGTAGAGGTTTGTCTATCACTTAGCTGTGATTGGACAATAGCAGTTTGGGAGGGTGCTTAGCTAAAGCTCCATTGCTCGAACGGGTGGAATAGGTGATGGGGTTCTGCTCTAACATACAGCAGATACAGTATATGGAGGAACAATTCCAGAAATGGCTTTAAAAATAAAAATAAACAGTGTTCTCTCGGATAGAGAGAACACTGCAAAATCAAGGGTTTCAAGTGTTTGGTCTACATTTTAGGAGAGATGACTGGCAAAACGTTGATCAAAATATAGCAATTCTACATTTTCTAAATGTGTAGAATTCTTGAAAATTAAGCCATTCAGATATTAACTCTTGAGAGTGTGAAATGAAACCAAGCCAGGCAGACTTTTCTGCCTGGCTTACGTAGTAAACTCGCTCACCGTGTTTGTGCACACTCAAATGTATGTACAGGCCTGTAAAGGGTGTTGCTGGAAGCGGCCTTGAGCACCGAAAACCTAACTGTGTTTGGTGCAGGGGCGGATTGGCACATATTTTCCCACTGGGACAATTTTGCCTTTGCCAGGCCACCCTGGGGGGGTGGCCTGGCATTTGGTTTCATTTTTACGCTCTCAAGAGTTAAAATATTCATCATGTGAATTAGCCCAACTTAGTCTACACAACTAGAGAATGTAGAAGATTAATGGTCATATTGATCTGTATGTTCCAGGCGAGCATCTAGGCATTCTAGTGCATTTTGGAAGTGCCACTAGTGCATTTTGGATCACGAAAAAAAAAAAAAATGTCCAGGCCACTAGGTGGCGCAGGCCACCGGGAAAACTCCCTGTACTCCAGATGGCCAATCCGCCCCTGGTTTGGTGCACCGGGCAGCCGATAGCTACAGTAGGTGTGAATGGGTATTATGGGTGTGAAAGACTGTGCAAATGGGTGTGAATTATAGGGTGTGTAAATGGGTGAAAGTGAAATACTTTGGTAAAGTGCTTGGTGGGCTTTAATTATTAACCGTTTCGCCTTGGGCAAGACACTGAACCCCGAATTGCCTCCAATGCGTTGGTCAGTGTGAGCTTGTAGCCACCATTGGTGTGTGAATGTGTGAAGTGAGGACGAATGGACCATTCATTTTAAAGCGTTTTGAGCACTTGGAAAAGCGCTATAAAAATGCAATCCATTATATATTATCGTACAGTTTCAACCTGGCGTGAGGCAGCGAGATCAAAGCGTGTGGCGCTACTCTCCCTATTACAGCATGCTAGCTCTAACAAAACACACATACTTAATAGTTTCCACGCCGTCCTCGAGCTGCTCGTGGATTTCCCGTTAGAATCCCACCGCGGTCACGCGGACGGCGCGTATCACGACGAAATGTAGATTCCATTCTTTAATCTAACTATTAGTCCGAGCACATCGTCTGATGATGATCCCGTTGCTGACTTTCATTTGGGACAGAATTGGGGACAACTTTTGTCCCATTCACATTCATTCAATCCAATGCATTCAAACGGCTCTCCTCCGGTTTGCCCCCTCAATGTCGTGAGCGCATGGGTAAATCAGCCAGGGCTACACTGCTCTTCCTGACTTGTGACCCGGATGTTTTTGGGCAGATCGCCAGATGACCGATTAGACAAGACAACAGACACAGCATAACAGAAACAGCACATCCTGTTTAGGAGATCTGAGCTTCAAAATAAGGGTTTTTTACCGATCGAACTGGTTTGAGCCGTGGCAATGGGGAGAAAACAAAGAAGATTCGCGGTGAATGAGTTGAACTGGCACAGCATCCGGTCACCGTGCTTTGTAGCTTCAAAATAAGGGTGCATCCATGCAATAGCGGGCCCTAACTCTGTAAGAGGCGACCCCAGCACAGCAGACCTAGATTTTATTTTCTTTGAGAACTCCACATTAAGTATCATCTGAGTATTTATTTTAAGTTAGAAGTTAGAATGCTATTAATATTATGTTGCCTATATTAGCCTCACCAATCTAACCTTATTATTATTATTATTATTATTATTATTACCCCTATCGCTTTTGGTGCTCAAAAGGTCAATGCGATATAGGCCGGTGTACACCAGAAATTTCCAGTCCACACTGTGCGGACTGTGGGGGCGTGAAAAATCAGCGGATGGTCTCTAAATTTTCTGGGCCCCCTCCTCTTCGTGTGAACACCACATGTTCATCGATCAGTCCTTCAGATGACCCACACTGCTATTTTTTCCTCTGTGTCCATTTTAGGGCCTTATATTGCAGTTCAAGCATAATTCCACAGGGTGGCAGGCTATTAACCAAAACTCTACATGTGTACATGGTGTACATGTCCCATACTTTTACATGAACATGTCTAGGTCATATTACAGGACATATTACAGGCTTACTATAGCCACGGCTGGTTCCCAAAATGTGGTTCGGGGACGTCTGGGAGTCCAACCATGTACACGGGCCATAGTTTGTATGCATGACCAGTAGTTTTACATAAAAGTTTCTAGATTACATTACACGACAGCCTAGTTCAGCCACGGCTGGTTCCCAAAGTGCGGTTTGGGGACCTCTGGGAGTCCAACTATGTACATAGGCCATAGTTTGTGTGCACGGCCAATACTTTCCCACAAACATTTCAAGGCTATAGTACAATCCAGCCATGTCTGGTTCCCAAAGTGTGGTTCAGGGACCACTGGGAGTCCAACTATGTACACATGCAATAGTATGTGTGCACAACCAAAAGTTTTATTACAGTACAGCTATGGTTAGTTCCAAAATTGTGGTTTGCGGACATCTGTGGCTCCGACTATGTACATAGGCCATAGTTTGTGTGCACAACCAATACTTTTCCACAAACATTTCAAGGCTATAGTACAATCCAGCCATGTCTGGTTCCCAAAGTGTGGTTCAGGGACCACTGGGAGTCCAACTATGTACACAAGCAATAGTATGTGTGCACAACCAAAGATTTTATTACAGTACAGCTATGGCTAGTTCCAAAATTGTGGTTTGCGGACCTCTGTGGGTCCGACTATGTACAAAGGCCATAGTTTGTGTGCACAACCAATACTTTTCCACAAACATTTATAAGCTATAGTACAATCCCAATTCCCAAAGTGTGGCTCGGGGACCTATGGGAGTACAACTATGTACATAGGCCAGAGTTTGTGTGCACGACCTATAGTTTTACATGAACACTATGTTATATTACAGGACAGCCTACTACAGCCACAGCTGGTTCCCATGTACAACCCCAATTCTGTTGGAGTTGGGAAGATGTTCATTCATCCATCTTCTTCCGCTTATCTGAATGCTTAAACTGAATGTTCAACTTTATTGTTTGTATGCAAATATTTGCTCATTTTGATTTTGATGGCTGCAACACCTTAAAAAACATTCAAATATAATCAAATATTCAGACAATCCGAAGAACCTATACGTGATTGGCTGAAAACCTATTGAATGTTTTTGACCTTTGATCCCTCAGATGTCTTCTGCATTAAAACCAACATCACCGTGTGAGGGATATAACTGCAATTGACTCAGGAACATCATATTGGCTGGCTGACTGACTGACTGACTTACTATTGTAACATACTCCTCCCTGACGTTGTCACTGGGACAATTTACTTATTTTTGTACCACAATTCTTCTATTAGACCACTTAGCCTAAACGTGTGCGAGGAGACTGGCACATATGGACCCAGAGGATGAGAGAGTGGAATCACATACGTGCAAGTGTTATAAAGGGGCCTCTACTACTCTCTTCTCCCATCAGGCTGTACTAGGCTTCATTAGGCTGTAGAAGGCAATACTGTACCATGGTCAACACATGCCATGTAAAACTATTGAATGTGCACACAAATAACTGCCTGTGTACACCATGGTTAGTCCCAATGTATGACATAATATAGACTAGTACTCCCCTCTACTACTCTATTCTCCCCATTGGACAGGACTAGGTTAGACTTTGGCATACTAGGCTGTACTGCACTAGAGTCAAATGGGCTCTAATAGGCTGTAGGGGGGTTGGTTAGGCTGTACTAGGCTTCATTAGGTTGTACGAGGTGATACTGCACTATGGTCAACACATGTCCAAGTAAAAGTATTGAAAGTGCACACAAACGACTGCCTGTGTACACGGTGGTTATTCACAATGGTGTGACATAATATAGACTAGTACTTCCCTCTACTACTCTATTCTCCCATTGGAGAGGACTAGGCTAGACTTTGGCATACTAGGCTGTACTGCACTAGAGTCAAATGGGCTCTAACAGGGTGTAGGGGGGTTTGTTAGGCTGTACTAGGCTTCATTAGGCTGTACGAGGTGATACTGCACTATGGTCAACACATGTCCAAGTAAAAGTATTGAAAGTGCACACAAACGACTGCCTGTGTACACGGTGGTTATTCACAATGGTGTGACATAATATAGACTAGTACTTCCCTCTACTACTCTATTCTCCCATTGGAGAGGACTAGGCTGGACTTTGGCATACTAGAATGTACTGCACTAGACTCAAATGGGCTCTAACAGGGTGTAGGGGGGTTTGTTAGGCTGTATTAGGCTTCATTAGGCTGTACGAGGTGATACTGCACTATGGTCAACACATGTCCAAGTAAAAGTATTGAAAGTGCACACAAACGACTGCCCGTGTACATGGTGGTTACTCCCAATGGTGTGACATAATATAGACTAGTACTTCCCTCTACTACTCTATTCTCCCATTGGAGAGGACTAGGCTAGACTTTGGCATACTAGGATGTACTGCAGTAGACTCAAATGGGCTCTAACAGGGTGTAGGGGGGTTTGTTAGGCTGTATTAGGCTTCATTAGGCTGTACGAGGTGATACTGCACTATGGTCAACACATGTCCAAGTAAAAGTATTGAAAGTGCACACAAACGACTGCCCGTGTACACAGTGGTTATTCACAATGGTGTGACATAATATAGACTAGTACTTCCCTCTACTACTCTATTCTCCCATTGGAGAGGACTAGGCTAGACTTTGGCATACTAGGATGTACTGCAGTAGACTCAAATGGGCTCTAACAGGGTGTAGGGGGGTTTGTTAGGCTGTATTAGGCTTCATTAGGCTGTACGAGGTGATACTGCACTATGGTCAACACATGTCCAAGTAAAAGTATTGAAAATGCACACAAACGACTGCCCGTGTACACGGTGGTTACTCCCAATGGTGTGACATAATATAGACTAGTACTCCCCTCTACTACTCTATTCTCCCATTGGACAGGACTAGGCTAGACTTTGGCATACTAGGCTGTACTGCACTAGAGTCAAATGGGCTCTAACAGGGTGTAGGGGGGTTTGTTAGGCTGTACTAGGCTTCATTAGGCTGTACGAGGTGATACTGCACTATGGTCAACACATGTCCAAGTAAAAGTATTGAAAGTGCACACAAACGACTGCCCGTGTACACGGTGGTTATTCACAATGGTGTGACATAATATAGACTAGTACCTCCCTCTACTACTCTATTCTCCCATTGGAGAGGACTAGGCTAGACTTTGGCATACTAGAATGTACTGCACTAGACTCAAATGGGCTCTAACAGGGTGTAGGGGGGTTTGTTAGGCTGTATTAGGCTTCATTAGGCTGTACGAGGTGATACTGCACTATGGTCAACACATGTCCAAGTAAAAGTATTGAAAGTGCACACAAACGACTGCCCGTGTACATGGTGGTTACTCCCAATGGTGTGACATAATATAGACTAGTACTTCCCTCTACTACTCTATTCTCACATTGGAGAGGACTAGGCTAGACTTTGGCATACTAGGCTGTACTGAACAAGACTCAAATGGGCTCTAATTGGCTGTAGGGGTGTGTGTTAGGCTGTACTAGGCTTCATTAGGCTGTACGAGGTGATACTGCACTATGGTCAACACATGTCCAAGTAAAAGTATTGAATGTGCACACAAACGACTGCCCGTGTAAACGGTGGTTATTCACAATGGTGTGACATACTATAGACTAGTACTTCCCTCTACTACTCTATTCTCCTATTGGAGAGGACTAGGCTAGACTTTGGCATACTAGGCCGTACTCAAATGGGCTCTAATAGGCTGTAGGTGTGTGTGTTAGGCTGTAATATGCTTCATTAGGCTGTACGAGGTGATACTCCACTATGGTCAACACATGTCCAAGTAAAAGTATTGAATGTGCACACAAACGACTGCCCGTGTACACGGCGGTTATTCACAATGGTGTGACATAATATAGACTAGTACTTCCCTCTACTACTCTATTCTCCCATTGGAGAGGACTAGGCTGGACTTTGGCATACTAGAATGTACTGCACTAGACTCAAATGGGCTCTAACAGGGTGTAGGGGGGTTTGTTAGGCTGTACTAGGCTTCATTAGGCTGTACGAGGTGATACTGCACTATGGTCAACACATGTCCAAGTAAAAGTATTGAATGTGCACACAAACGACTGCCCGTGTAAACGGTGGTTATTCACAATGGTGTGACATACTATAGACTAGTACTTCCCTCTACTACTCTATTCTCCTATTGGAGAGGACTAGGCTAGACTTTGGCATACTAGGCCGTACTCAAATGGGCTCTAATAGGCTGTAGGTGTGTGTGTTAGGCTGTAATATGCTTCATTAGGCTGTACGAGGTGATACTCCACTATGGTCAACACATGTCCAAGTAAAAGTATTGAATGTGCACACAAACGACTGCCCGTGTACACGGCGGTTATTCACAATGGTGTGACATAATATAGACTAGTACTTCCCTCTACTACTCTATTCTCCCATTGGAGAGGACTAGGCTAGACTTTGGCATACTAGGCCGTACTCAAATGGCCTCTAATAGGCTGTAGGTGTGTGTGTTAGGCTGTAATAGGCTCCATTAGGCTGTACGAGGTGATACTGCACAATGGTCAACACATGTCCAAGTAAAAGTATTGAATGTGCACACAAACGACTGCCCGTGTACACGGTGGTTATTCACAATGGTGTGACATAATATAGACTAGTACTTCCCTCTACTACTCTATTCTCCCATTGGAGAGGACTAGGCTAGACTTTGGCATACTAGGCTGTACTGCACAAGACTCAAATGGGCTCTAATTGGCTGTAGGGGTGTGTGTTAGGCTGTAATAGGCTTCATTAGGCTGTACGAGGTGATACTGCACTATGGTCAACACATGTCCAAGTAAAAGTATTGAATGTGCACACAAACGACTGCCCGTGTACACAGTGGTTAGTCCCAATGGTGTGACATAATAAAGACTAGTACTCCCCTCGACTACTCTATTCTCCCATTGGACAAGGCTGGACTTTGACATACTAGGCTGTACTGCACTAGACTCAAATGGGATCTAATAGGCTGTAGGGGGTTTGTTAGGCTGTACTAGGCTTCATTAGGCTGTACAAGGCAATACTGTACTATCGTCAACCCATGTTCATGTAAAACTCTTGATTGTGCACACAAACTATTGCACATGTACACAGTGGTTAGTCCCAACTGTGTGAGGATCTACAGAGCCTAGTACAGGCTGATAGAGCCTATTTGAGTTTAGTACACACTAGTCTTGTCTAGTCCAGCCTGATCCACCATAATACAGTACGGTAGTACTCCCCTCCACTACTCTGTTCTCCCATCGGGCTCGACTAGGTTAGACCTGGGCATACAAGGCTCTACTGTACTACATATGTTCATGTACAGTAAGTGCATACAAACTATTGCCCATGAGTGCTTAGTCTGTTTGATTTCATACAGCCAAGTACACCCTAGTCTAGTCTAGTCCAGTCTGATCCATCGTAAGTAGTAGTAACTGCATACATTAATATGCTTTTCACATAATCGACATTTCTTGTCATGTTTTCTTAGTGGTCTCAAAATATTCTAATTAATTGAGATGTGGGGTTTTTTCATGATCTGGACACCATAATCAAGATTAATACATTTTTTAAATATTTCACTTAATGCACAAGGGATTGAGAATATATTCAATTTTGGCTTTCTATTATACTACGGAAGAAAACGTTTACAAATGTTTCTAACTGTGTATCTCCACAGTCCACACTGTTGCACTGTTATCTTAAAACTGTGTATGTAGGGGCTTCACACTTTCAGAACTGCCACACCAGTTGACTGAGAACTGACTAACAGCAGGTGCCGTCCATTGCACTTAACGAGGGTTCAATCCAGAATGTGCTGTGGGATGAGAGGGGGGGGGGGGGGGCTCGTTCTGTTGCATTCTGTTGCATTTCTATTTGTAAGTGAGTCCAAACCAAACGGTTGTGAGTCCAAACCAAACGGTTAATCTAAATCTAGATTAACATGTATTGAAATGGTTGTTTATTCATGCTTCATGCAGATCTTGTAGAGCTGCTGATTTCAGATTAATTACTTCATTATCTCTGTATTGGTAGGATCCTCACCTATAGCACATTGTAAAACCAGAGAGACAAGGTTCATAAAGTGTGGTTCAGGGACCTCTGGGAGTTCAACTATGTATGCAGCCCATAGTTTGTGAGCCGGGCCAATACATTTACACAAACATTTCAAGATATACAGTATGTAAATCATCAAAATATAAATATTAATAATGTAGCATGGAAAATACTGATTACCCGTATATATATATATATATATATATATATATATATATATATATATATATATATATATATATATATATATATATATATATATATATATATATATATATATATATATATATATATATATAATCACACTACAACATTTTCAAAAATGTCTAATTCAATTTTGGCTTTCTATTATACTACGGAAGAAAACGTTTACAAATGTTTCTAACTGTGTATCTCCACAGTCCACACTGTTGCACTGCTATCTTAAAACTGTGTATGTAGGGGCTTCACACTTTCAGAACTGCCACACTAGTTGACTGAGAACTGACTAACAGCAGGTGCCGTCCATTGCACTTAACGAGGGTTCAATTCAGATTGTGCTGTGGGATGAGAGGGGGGGGGGGGGGGTCGTTCTGTTGCATTCTGTTGCATTTCTATTTGTAAGTGAATCCAAACCACGGTTAATCTAAATGGTGTTTAGATTAACATGTATTGAAATGGTTGTTTATTCATGCTTCATGCAGATCTTGTAGATCTGCTGATTTCAGATTAATTACTTCATTATCTCTGTATTGGTAGGATCCTCACCTATAGCACATTGTAAAACCAGAGAGACAAGGTTCATAAAGTGTGGTTTGGGGTCCTCTGGGGGTCCAACTATGTAGACAGGCCATAGTTTGTGTGCATGACCAATAGTTTCATGTGACCATTTCTAAGCTATAGGACAGCTCAGCCATGGCTAGTTTGGTTTGGGGACATCTGGCTTCCAACTACCATATGTTCATAGGCCATAGTTTGTGTGGACAACCGATACCTTTACATAGACATGAACATTTCTAGGTTATATTACAGGACAGCCTAGTACAGCCACGGCTGGTTCCCAAAGTTTGGTTCGGGGACCTCTGGGAGTCCAACTATGTACAGAGGCCATAGTTTGTGTACACAGCAAATACTTTTACACAAACATTTCAAGGCTAAAATATAATCCAGCCATGGGTAGTTCCCAAAGTGTGATTCAGGGACCTCTGGGAAACCAAGTATGTACACAGGCCATAGTTTATGTGCACGATCAATACTTTTACACATATATTTCTAGGCTATAGTACAATCCAGCCATGACTAGTTCCCAAAGTGTAGTTGGAGGACCTCTGCCATCCAACTATGTACACAAACTAGAGTTTGTGTGTACGACCAATACTTTTACAAGAACATTTCTAGGTTAAATAATAAAGGAAGTCTAGTACAGCCATGGCTGGTTCACAAAGTATGGTCCGGGGACCTCTGAGAGTCCAGCTATGTACACAGGCCAGAGTTTATGTGCAAAAACAATAGTTTTACATGGACATTTCTAGATTATATTACAGGACAGCCTACTACGGCCACAGCTGGTTCCCAAAGCTTGGTTCAGGGACCTCTGGGAGTCCAATTATGTATGCAGGTCATAGTTTGCATGCACGACCTATAGTTTTAAATGGACATTTCTACATTGTATTACAGGACAGCTTAGTAGTGCCACAGCTGGTTCCTAAAGTGTGGTTTTGGTACCTCTGGTACTCTATGTACATGGGCCATAGTTTGTGTGCATGACCAATAGTTTTACATGAACATTTCTTGGTTATATTAAAGGACAGACTAGTACTAGGACATGGCTGGTTCCCACAGTGGGGTTTGAGGACCTCTGGCGGCACCACTATGCACATGATCCATTGTTTTTGTGAAAGACCAATAGTTGTATACGAACATTTCTAGGCTATAGTACAGTCCAGCCTAGTAGAGCCATGGCTGTTTCCCAAAGTTTGGTTTGGGGAAATCTGTGGGGGCAACTCTGTACAATAGTTTTACATGAACATCTCTAGGTACAGTACATCCATGGCAGGCTCCTAAAGTGGGGTTTGGGACTATAGTAAGGACACATTCATGTAAAACTATTGGCCGTGTAGATGTCATGTATAAACTATTAGCATCTGCAAGGATCTACAATGCTGGCAGGACCCTGGAGCTAGCCTAGCTAATAATGCAAACTGAATCAGCTGTTGGCAAAAAACATGCTTGAATGCTTACTGTATCCAGATTGGCCACCCCAGTTCTAAAGTAGGGACATTTTAGAAAACTGGAGTGGCCAATCAAGACACAGCATGCAAATTGTGTTAAAGAGCAATTGTTGGAAATCCGTTCCCTAGGAAACAACAGGGACACTCGGCTATTCTACACTCATATGACATGCCAATGTCCAGCGACTAGTATGGCTTCACTAGGCTGGACTGAACTATAGCCTATGCATGTTCATGTAAAAGTATTGTTCGTGACACAAACTATGGTTGTGTACATAGTTGCTTGTATATAGTGTACATAGGATGCCAGAGGTTTTCAAACTACTTTTTGGGAACCAGCCATGGCTGGATTGTTATAAAGCCTTGAAATGTCTGTGTAAAACTATTGGCCATGCACACAGACTATGGCCTGTGTACATAGTTGGACTCCCAGTCCAATCATGGCTGGATTGTACTATACCCTTGAAATGTTTATGTAAAGGTATTGGTCGTGTCTCGTGCACACAAACTGTAGTCCGGGGACCTCTGGGAATCCAACCATGTGGTTGGATTCCCAGAGGTCCCCGGACTACATTTTGGGGAAACAGCCTTGTCTGTGTAAAATTATTGGTTGTGCATGGAAACTATGGCCTATGTATATAGTTGGAATCCCGGAGGTCCCTGAACCACACTTTGGAAACCAGCCATGGCTGGATTGTATTATAGCCTTGAAATGTTGTGTATAAATATTGGCTGTGTACACAAACTATGACCTGTGTACATAGTTGGACTCCCAGAGGTCCCTGAACCACACTTTACGCACCAGCCATGGCTGTACTAGGCTGCCTTGTCATATAACCTAGAAATGTTCATATGTAACTATGTACATAGTTGGAACCCCAGAGGTCCACAAACAATACTTTGGGAAACAGCTATGGCTTGATTTTACTATAGCCTAGAAATGTATGTGTAAAGGTATTGGCCGTGCACACAATGGCCTATGTACATAGTTGGATTCTCAGAGGTTCCTGAACCTCACTTAGGAACCAACCATGGCTGGATTATACTATAGCCTTGACCTATTTGTGTAAAAGCATTGCCGTGCACACAAACTATGGCCTTTGTACATAGTTGGCAACTCAGAGGTCCCCAAATCAAACTTTGGGAACCAGCCGTGGCTGTACTAGGCTGCCCTGCAATATAACCAAAAAATGTTCATGTAAAACTATTTGTCATGCACAGAAACTCTGGCCCGTGTACATAGTTTGATTCCCAGAGATCCCCGAACCACACTTTGGGAACCAGGCGTGACTGTACTTGGCTGTCCTGTAATATAACCAACAAATGTTCAAGTAAAACTATTGGTCGTGCACACAAACACTGTCCTGTGTACATAGTTGGAACCCCAGAGGTCAACACACCACACTTTATGAACCAGCCATGGCTGGATTGTACTATAGCATTGAAATGTTTGTGTAAATGTATTGGCCGTGCACACAAACTATGGCCTTTGTACATAGTTGGACTCCCAGAGGTCTCCGAACCAAACTTTGGGAACCAGCCGTGGCTGTACGAGGCTGTCCTGCAATATAACCTTGAAATGTTCTTGTAAAACTATTTGTCATGCACACAAACTCTGGCCCGTGTACATAATTTGATTCCCAGAGATCCCCGAACCACACTTTGGGAACCAGGCGTGACTGTACTTGGCTGTCCTGTAATATAACCAACAAATGTTCAAGTAAAACTATTGGTCGTGCACACAAACACTGTCCTGTGTACATAGTTGGAGCCCCAGAGGTCAACACACCACACTTTATGAACCAGCCATGGCTGGATTGTACTATAGCATTGAAATGTTTGTGTAAATGTATTGGCCGTGCACACAAACTATGGCCTTTGTACATAGTTGGACTCCCAGAGGTCTCCGAACCAGCCGTGGCTGTACGAGGCTGTCCTGCAATATAACCTTGAAATGTTCTTGTAAAACTATTGTTTGTGCACACAAACTCTGGCCCATGTACATAGTTGGTCTCCCAGAGGTCCCGAACCACACTTGGGAACCAGCCTTGGCTGGATTGTACTATAGTCTAGAAATGTTTGTGTAAAATTATTGGTCATGCACACAAACTATGGCCACTGTACATACAGTAGTTGGACCCACAGGGGCCCCCGAACCACACTTTGAGAACCAACCATGGCTGGACTGTACTAAAGTATTGGGCGTGCACACAAATAATGGCCCGTGTACACCATAGATCTCTGCTGCCCCCCATTGATAAAACAGTGTCAACACAGCCGTGTTCACGAAAGGCACTAATTTGTGATCATTAGCCCTATTTTGGTATGGCAAAAGTACAACTTGTGTGCACCGAGTTACTTGCGTACACAAAGCCTGTCAATTTGAATTGAAAATGCCTGCCGTGAACGCAAAAAACTATTGTTATTATTATTATTATTATTATTATTATTATGTTGAACTACTTGAGGCCATATACAGTAAATTGTTGTTGTTGTTGCCAGCACTTTTTCATATATTTTTTTAGGTAGCTAGTGATTTTCATCTAAAAGTCATATTTCATAATTGGGTCCATGTTTCCCGTCGGACAAGGTAGTTGGTGACACACTTCCGGTTCCGGTTGGTCCGTCTCTTATTTGGGTCCCTCTGCTAGCAGGAGGCGATCGCTGCTCGCTGCTGTTATCATTGGGATCGTATCAAACCGGCGACGGTGAGCAACGTAACGTGACGTAGATCCACCTAAACGGTCGTAACTTATCATTTGATATTGCTCTACTGCAAAGGCACGGAGACTGGTAACAGTCTCTGTGCCTTTGTAATAGAGCTACGTCGCCGGTTATCATTATGAATAATAGTTATGACCGATGTCGCTTAGGTTGATCTACGTCTCTCTACGTCGCTTACCGTCGCTGGTTTGATACGATCCCAATGATAACAGCAGTGAGCAGCGACCGCATATTCCAGTCAGAACGGACCAAAATAAGGGACGGACCAACCCGGAACCGGAAGTGTGTCGCCAACTAACTTGTCCGACGGGAAACATGGACCGAAATATGAAATATGACTTTTAGATGAAAAATCGCTGGCACTGGCTACCTCAAAAAATATGAAAAAGGGCTGGCACTGGGTGTGTTAATGATGATGATGATGCCAAGTGCCAACACAGCCTAATAATTTGTTCTAATCTATTCTCACCTAAATAAAACCCACTAGTTGTTGTAAATGCGACATGCCATTATTCATTAATCCAAGTACTTGCCAAGTGCATGGCGTTAATCATGATTCTGGCATACAAGGCTATATTTCTATAACATAATTTAGTTTAGTTTTCACTGTTTTCACACCGCCCGCCAAGTTTTGAAGACAATATATTATTTGACTGAAAACTCTTTGCCTTGTGTATGTAATTACCTTGCTTATTGGAAGTAAGCATGGCTTACACTGTCACTGTAAACATGTCATCCATACTGTACGTTTAAGACACATGTGTGATGATCAATGACCCTATATTGTATTGGTATTGTCGAGATGAACTATTGATCTGTTGTAATGGCTGATCCATACGTCTTTATACTGCTACACTCCCTGCTTAAAGAGGTCAGGGTGTCGCATTACTGGGGGGAAACCTGCTGTGTGTGTGTGTGTGTGTGTGTGTGTGTGTGTGTGTGTGTGTGTGTGTGTGTGTGTGTGTGTGTGTGTGTGTGTGTGTGTGTGTGTGTGTGTGTGTGTGTGGACCGTGCTAGCTTCCAACAACAACAACAATAGTTCAAGAGCCAAGCCTCTTCCTGGCTCTAAAACAAAGCCATCAATTAGATCATTGGATGTTTTAAAGCTTCAGGGGGAAACTGTTGGCATGCCTTGGATGTTCATCTGCACATACCATTTTCAGTTACAGGACTTTTATCAGTCAAGTAAAGCATCAATAATAACATCAGTTGTTGTTGAAGTTGCAACAGACACGCAGCATTGCATAAAGCTAAAGGTCTGACTCAGAGAGTTTTCTGTTTTGAATGATGAAATGCTGTTGGTTTAGTGGTGACACAGCTGTAGTTAGTTAGTAGCAGTAGTAGTGTTTCACATCATTTTAAATATAAGCACTTTAATTCGAAAATCTTGGTTGCTTTGCATGTCATCATGTTTGGTGGGGCAGACTGGGAATGAACATTTTTGGGAGTAGAGTACTACGATTGGCTGGAAATTTTCAACTTCAGGGGGGAAGTTCATAAACCGGACTTTTGATAGTCTCTCTTGGTTCCCCTGTCTTCATTTGGTAGCACAGATGTAAGCCTGGAGAATGAGGCTAACATCGATCAGTTTCAGGATAAATCAGCATACATTGTGAGGATGTGGCCCAAAAGTTGAGACCATTGGCATAACGACTAATTTATGCTATTTTCCAACTTCCGTAAAATCTTTTTTTGCGTTTGGCATTTTATAATGGTCGGGGGTTAGGGTTTGGTTTGCCCTGCATCTTTTTTTTCCAATGCATAAAATCATCCAATTAAAACAAAACTAAAAACATCCTTATATTATTCCCACATAAACATTTGGCCACTCCTATCCTCCTGGTGGAGATTTGTGCCCAGAAGGGCACTTTTTCTAGTTTCACTCTTATTTATGTTCATGGCTTAAAGCCACATATTTGGGGACTGTTTCTCTCAGGCTCTGCTCACCTGAAAACAAAAAAAAACAAACAAAAAAGCTGCGCCTGGTAATGCCCTTATTTGGGGATTTTTTTTTTTTTTGCCAGATGGGCGGAGCCTGACAACCAACATTGCCCAAATAAGGATGTGTGAAGGATATGCTGTGTAGAAATGACGTCATCAGTGGCAGCGCTGGACTATATATAAAGAACACCTCACAGAGCCATCAATCAACCTCCACAACGTCTAAATCTAATTTGTAATCATCTGTCCAAATTCAAGGAAATCCTCACGGCAAAGAGTGCAGATAATGGAAAACAGTAGCAAACAGTGCAAGGGAAAACGCAGAGCCAGCGACGAGCAAACTCCACCTACGGAGTCGCAACTTGTGGAGACATCAGCCAATAAAGAGGAGGAGCAGGCCACCACCGAGCCGGACGCACTGGCACCGCCAGTTACCGGAGAGTCTGCGTCAGCGGGCAAAACAGTGGATGAGCCTGTCGTAGATGACAAGGAGGCCCGGTCACCGCGGAAGGGGAGCCCATCGTAGCTGTGACCGAACACAGCGAAGAGGCAGGCAGCAAGTCCCTAAAACTTTGCAAAGGCAAACGCAAAGCCTGTGATGACCCGCATTCTCCACCTATGGAGTCGTCGCCCAAGAGGAGGAAGCAGGAGCATGCGGAGGAGCCTGTGGTAGACAACGATGAGGCCCCGCTCATCGAGGAAGGCGAGCCCATCTGGGCTGTGACCGGACACGGCGACGAGTCGCCCAAAACGGAAAATGAAGCGGCACAACCGGAGATGATGGCCGCGGAAACCCCAGTGGTGTCGGGCACCTCAGCGGATTCACCGGTTGAAGTCACACCAACAGGAGGAGACCAAGACATCAGTCAGCGTACACCAGAGCTCCGCGTGGCCGTACGCAGGAGTAGCCGCATCCGCGATAACAACAAGAGCGGAGGTAACAGCGGCAGTGGCGATGATAGCAGCGGCAGCAGCAATTACACCACATGCAGCAGCAACGGTAGCGAGACGGAGGCCAAAACTCCAAGGAAGCGCGGGAGCAGTAAGCGTTCCTCCTCCTCTCCCGCCCTCCTGTCCAACACAGGAAGCAGCCGTCGCTCTGAGGAGGCGTCAACTCCTCCCCCTAAGAGGAGGAGAAAACAGACAGAGGCGCCCAAAACTCCTCCCCTTCCCATTCGAAGGTCGGAACGCAAGAGGAAGGGAAATGACCACGACGGCAACGGCCTTCATGAAACTCCGTCGTCGGCACCCAAAAGAAGTAGGAAGTCGAACGAGGACGAGACTCATCAGGAACGTGACGAACAGGAGAAGCAGGAGGAGGTGCATTTAGAAGAAACGGAAGTGGCGCACCCTGAGAACGACCCTGCTACCACCCAACCCGAGGCTCCTCCTGCGGCTCGTCCTCGACTCCTACCTCCACCCGTCAGAGGATCCTTCCACCAGGAAGATCCGGACCACTGTGAGAACGTGGGAGTGCAGTGTGTCCCGACCAGCCTGATGGCGATTCTCAGGAGTACGGACAAAAACGTCACCACCTGGACTACGGACGACCTTGATGAAGTCGTACGACTCGGGGACCAGCTGTACGGCAGAATCACCAGAGGCAGGGACGATTCGGAGTCTTCACTCTTGTTCATCCAAGATTTGCCGAAGAAGATTGGATCCAAGACAATGGAGTATGCCGAGGTGTACCCTGCCTGGTACGGAGATATCTCAGAGGATTGTCCCATCATCTCCCTGAGAGAGGTGTTAGACATCGTTTTTGCATTGTACAGCGCCTGCTTCCTGAACGTGGATAAAAACGTGTGCGCCATCATCAGGGAGGGCGACCTTTACGCCGTGGTGGACTCGCATCCACGCAGCGAGGACTGGCGTTTCAGCCCCGATGGAACGAGCGTCGCCGTCTATTTCTCGGACCTAGACGAGCTCTCCGTACACATCTGGGGATTTGCAGAAGACCTGACGGAAAGTGAGTCCGGTTTTGTGGAGCTGACTGGAGTGTCAGTGACAGAGAGCGCGTCTCCTCCGCCGGCAAAGGCAAGCAATAAAAAGTCACCGAAGGCGAAGAAGAGGAAGTCCGCCGAAGACACCACCAGCGATCTTTCTTCGGTCGCCGACAACGAGACACTGCCGGAGCAGCGGCCAAAGAAGAGGACGAAGAGTGTGCCTCCTCCGCCGGAAAACAACAAAAAACCACTGAAGGCAAAGAAGAGGAAGTCCGCCAAGGACACCACCAGCGATCAATCTTCGGTCGCCGCCGATGAGACACTTCCGGAGCAGCGGCCAAAGAAGAGGAGGAACGGCAAGAGCTGAGGCCTCACCACAGCAGTGGCGATTTATGTCCATGTGTTGTCAGAGACAACAGGAACCTTCAACGCATGCACAGTGAGAATAGAAGCTAGATTGGAAGAGCTAGCACACTGTTCTGAGGTCCGCATGCACAGTGAGAATAGAAGCTAGATTGGAAGAGCTAGCACACTGTTCTGAGGATGCTTGCACAGTGAGAATAGAAGCTAGATTGGAAGAGCTAGCTCACTGTTCTGAGGAACGGGGAGTGGAGATCCTGAGGATCCAGGAACACAGGAGAGTAGAACTCTGATGACCGAATCGTTTATACCACAGAGTGGAGATGATGTTCGTTCATCACTGCATCTGGAGGAGGCAGGTTGAGGAAAGGGTGGCCACCTGGTGCGACAAAAACAAAAGTTCCCCCATTCTGTCCTTCCTAGAGTTAGTTACCGCATAAAGCAGGGGTTTTCAACAGGTGGTCCGGGGACCACTAGTGGTCCCTGAGAGTATTCCAGGTGGTCCCCAGGCTAAATGATGGAAAGTTGGTTAACCAGATGTAACTCTTGAGAGTGTAAAAATGAAACCAAATGGACCCTTGCGGGTCCATTTGGTTTCATTTTCACACTCTCAAGAGTTAAAATATTCATCTGAATTAGCACCACTTAATGAGCCTGTTTTGTTTGCAAAATCCAACCTGGAATTGTGGACAAAACAAAAAGAATTCTTTAGTTTTAGGTCTATGGGGTGAAAATGTAATCAAATGGCGGTCCGTGGCTCAATTGCTGAATACATGGTGGTCCCTGGTGTCAAAAAGGTTGAAAACCCCTGGCATAAAGCACCGTCTAACCCTAACCCTAGCCCAACCCTAAACATAACCTCAGTAAAACTTCCTTCGCCCCGCCCTACTAGCAGTAGCCGGCAGGATAAAACAAGCGCTCCTTCCTTCCCAACCCCGCTGCTTTATTTTGGGTGGCAACTGAAAACTCGCCTTTAGAACTGGATGCCAATAGATTTCTGGTATAGTTCTGCTCAGGCCAAGATTTCATTCATCTGGTAGTGGCAATGATGTCCCACTAGATGGCACTCAACACCTACTAATGTCATCATCATCATAACCTTTATTTAAATCCGAGGTTACAATTGAGGAGCATTTCCTCATTTTCAAAGTAGCCGAATTCACATAAACCAAAAATCCACAACATCAACAGGGAACATAACGCAACAAAGCAAAAAGCGAAACAAACAAAGACAGAGGTAGACAACAATTACTTAAAACAATTGCAACTGCAAGCTGCAAGGGAGCTGGAGAATATTCCCCTAAATTGACCCACGGAGGGCAGAGAGGAGATTTATAGGGTATTTTTTTTTTTTTGCTCATTCCAATCAGAAGAGCACTGATAGAAAAAGCTGCGCTACCCAACTTTGAATGAGCAAACAGAACCGTAAAGGTTAAAAAATGTACCTTTAGCTAAGCCCCGCCCTCTTGTCCACCCTAGGACACTTTCCAGCCAGGCTCATTCATTCCAATGTAAATATAATGGACACATTGAATACTGGTTCATTTTTGGAACCAGACCTTCAAAATCTCTTCCAAATCCATCAACAAGGCATGATGCCCTATGCAGTGGAAAAATGTTTGTGGCATTTCTTTTTTTAAACAATGTTTTATCATACAGGAAAGCTATTGGTGTAGAGGTTTGTCTATCACTTAGCTGTGATTGGACAATAGCAGTTTGGGAGGGTGCTTAGCTAAAGCTCCATTGCTCGAACGGGTGGAATAGGTGATGGGGTTCTGCTCTAACATACAGCAGATACAGTATATGGAGGAACAATTCCAGAAATGGCTTTAAAAATAAAAATAAACAGTGTTCTCTCGGATAGAGAGAACACTGCAAAATCAAGGGTTTCAAGTGTTTGGTCTACATTTTAGGAGAGATGACTGGCAAAACGTCGATCAAAATAGCAATTCTACATTTTCTAAATGTGTAGAATTCTTGAAAATTAACCCATTCAGATATTAACTCTTGAGAGTGTAAAATGAAACCAAGCCAGGCAGACTTTTCTTCCACTAGGTGGCGCAGGCCACCAGGGAAAACTCCCTGTACTCCAGATGGCCAATCCGCCCCTGGTTTGGTGCACCGGGCAGCCGATAGCTACAGTAGGTGTGAATGGGTATTATGGGTGTGAAAGACTGTGCAAATGGGTGTGAATTATAGGGTGTGTAAATGGGTGAAAGTGAAATACTTTGGTAAAGTGCTTGGTGGGCTTTAATTATTAACCGTTTCGCCTTGGGCAAGACACTGAAGCCCGAATTGCCTCCAATGCGTTGGTCAGTGTGAGCTTGTAGCCACCATTGGTGTGTGAATGTGTGAAGTGAGGACGAATGGACCATTCATTTTAAAGCGTTTTGAGCACTTGGAAAAGCGCTATAAAAATGCAATCCATTATATATTATCGTACAGTTTCAACCTGGCGTGAGGCAGCGAGATCAAAGCGTGTGGCGCTACTCTCCCTATTACAGCATGCTAGCTCTAACAAAACACACATACTTAATAGTTTCCACGCCGTCCTCGAGCTGCTCGTGGATTTCCCGTTAGAATCCCACCGCCGGTCACGCGGACGGCGCGTATCACGACGAAATGTAGATTCCATTCTTTAATCCAACTATTAGTCCGAGCGCATCGTCTGATGATGATCCCGTTGCTGACTTTCATTTGGGACAGAATTGGGGACAACTTTTTTTTTTGTCCCATTCACATTCATTCAATCCAATGCATTCAAACGGCTCTCCTCCGGTTTGCCCCCTCAATGTCGTGAGCGCATGGGTAAAGCAGCCAGGGCTACACTGCTCTTCCTGACTTGTGACCCGGATGTTTTTGGGCAGATCGCCAGATGACCGATTAGACAAGACAACAGACACAGCATAACAGAAACAGCACATCCTGTTTAGGAGATCTGAGCTTCAAAATAAGGGTTTTTTTACCGATCGAACTGGTTTGAGCCGTGGCAATGGGGAGAAAACAAAGAAGATTCACGGTGAATGAGTTGAACTGGCACAGCATCCGGTCACCGTGCTTTGTAGCTTCAAAATAAGGGTGCATCCATGCAATAGCGGGCCCTAACTCTGTAAGAGGCGACCCCAGCACAGCAGACCTAGATTTTATTTTCTTTGAGAACTCCACATTAAGTATCATCTGAGTATTTATTTTAAGTTAGAAGTTAGAATGCTATTAATATTATGTTGATATTATTATTATTATTATTATTATTATTATTATTATGTTGAACTACTTGAGGCCATATAAATTGTTGTTGTTGTTGCCAGCACTTTTTCATATTTTTTTTTAGGTAGCTAGTGCTAGTGATTTTCATCTAAAAGTCATATTTCATAATTGGGTCCATGTTTCCCGTCGGACAAGGTAGTTGGTGACACACTTCCGGTTCCGGTTGGTCCGTCTCTTATTTGGGTCCCTCTGCTAGCAGGAGGCGATCGCTGCTCGCTGCTGTTATCATTGGGATCGTATCAAACCGGCGACGGTGAGCAACGTAACGTGACGTAGATCCACCTAAACGGTCGTAACTTATCATTTGATATTGCTCTACTGCAAAGGCACGGAGACTGGTAACAGTCTCCGTGCCTTTGCAATAGAGCTACGTCGCCGGTTATCATTATGAATAATAGTTATGACCGATGTCGCTTAGGTTGATCTACGTCTCTCTACGTCGCTTACCGTCGCTGGTTTGATACGATCCCAATGATAACAGCAGTGAGCAGCGACCGAATATTCCAGTCAGAACGGACCAAAATAAGGGACGGACCAACCCGGAACCGGAAGTGTGTCGCCAACTAACTTGTCCGACGGGAAACATGGACCGAAATATGAAATATGACTTTTAGATGAAAAATCGCTGGCACTGGCTACCTCAAAAAATATGAAAAAGGGCTGGCACTGGGTGTGTTAATGATGATGATGATGCCAAGTGCCAACACAGCCTAATAATTTGTTCTAATCTATTCTCACCTAAATAAAACCCACTAGTTGTTGTAAATGCGACATGCCATTATTCATTAATCCAAGTACTTGCCAAGTGCATGGCGTTAATCATGATTCTGGCATACAAGGCTATATTTCTATGACAGACCCTACCAATTTCGAACTGAATTTAGTTCTGTGTGCCTGCCAGTATGGCAGAAGCACACAGGTTGTGATTCGTCAACTTAATCCATCATCTATCTATCCGAAATTTTGACCGCTATGGCCGGCCGCACGGTTTGCACAATCCCCGCAATATATACATCGAAACGTGCGGCTCGGCCGGGAAAGATGTGCTTGTGCTTTTCTTTCCGATACGCGTTACCGTGCCAACGTAATTCGCAATAAACGACGCAAAAAATCCCCATTCGAAATGAATGGGGGCACACCGAAAAGATCAGAAAAAGAAGCGCTTATTTGGAGCCACATTACTCTGGCACACTGTGGCGTAGAAACACGATTTTAACTTTAAACAGCAGACACGGCTCTCGACTTCGTCACGGTTCAGACGGTATTCGAATATGTTGCACGGTTTGTCCGCTATCGCAGTTCAAAGTGTGCATGGTTCAAGAATTTAGCGGAGCTTAGAGGCTCGCACGACCAGTGAGCGAGTGAAACAGAGTGCGAGATGCAGTGTCTCGAGGTTCCGGTCATGACCGAACAAATCGTCCTCACGGCCACAATATTCGCTTTACATGCGTGGTTTTCGGACATTTTGTAGACAAACTTCTCGCCTTTCACCCAATGTGACCACAAAAGCCCAGTCAGGTACAGAACCGGTGCTACGGGCCTCAGAGCGGGATGACGTAACCTCCCATCTCCATATTAATTACATTGTAATGTGCTGCATTTTGACGTTTGACGTTTCCTTTGAAACGCAAATTCTTAAATCGCTCTCACGACCACGTCTTTTATCGTACCAATACCACGATCGCACACAACATAGTTTGCGAAGTCGTAACGCCCACATCGAAAAAAGTAAACGCTTACGAGTTTTAATTTTCGCGTGAGAGGCCTTCGTTCCAAGAGAGTGCTATCCATTGACTCCCTGTATAAACTAATGGACCATAGTATCTGTACTGAAGCACTGAACACAGGTGTAACAGATTAGGCCCTAATTAGATGGCTGCCACTAGCCACACGCGCGCAGAGACACGCACACACATGCTCTCCTCTCCAGTCTATGCTTTGCTGCATAGTGTACTTGCTCATGGAGTTCTCCATGGGGTTACATGTGCCCATATATGGAGTGTGTGACGCACACGCGCGCGCACACACACACACACACACACACACACGCATGCGCATACACGCATGCGCATGCACACGCACACACACACACACACACACACACACACACACACACACACAGAACCACACACACACACGCGCGCGCGCGCGCACACACACACATGCGCGCGCATAGACACACGCATACACGCATGCGCATGCACACGCACACACACACACACACACACACACACACACACACACACAGAACCACACACACACACACACACACACACACACACACACATGCGCGCGCATACACACACACGCATGCACGCACGCGCGCACACACACACACACATGCGCATACACGCATGCGCATGCGCATGCGCATGCACACGCGCATGCACACGCTCACACACACACACACACACACACACACACACACACACACACACACACACTCACACACACACAACCACACACACACAACCACACACACACACACGCGCGCGCATATACACACACACGCACGCACGCGCGCGTGCACACACGCACGGACGCACACGCACGCGCGCGTGCACACACACACACACACGCATGCGCATACACGCATGCGCATGCACACACACACACACACACACACACACACACACACACACACAACCACACGCACGCACGCGCGCATACGCATGCACACACATAGTCCGGGTCCTCTCTGAGGTCACCTGATGGGCCACGACTGGTTATTCATGCATGCAGCAACACACGCACACACATGCACACTCACGCACACACACATTGGCAAATCTCGGGGAAATGAGTCCCTGACGTTGATTGTTGTAACTTAGCTCCGCCCCCTATTCTGATTGGTCGATACTATTTCCTGCCATAACTCCTCAATGCTATGTCATAGAGACATATGGGTGGCATCATTGAACTCGGGTAATGAGTCCCTGACGTTGATTGGTGTAACTTTACCCCGCCCCCTATTCTGATTGGTCGATATTATTTCCTGCCATAACTCCTCAATGCTATGTCATAGAGACATATGGGTGGCATCATTGGACTCGGGTAATCGAGTCCCTGACGTTGATTGGTGTAACTTAGCCCCGCCCCCTATTCTGATTGGTTGATACTATTTAGGGTTTGCTACTACGTTAGCATAGCATGTTAGCATGCCAACTCCCGCGAAAGTTTGCACACACTTGGCGAGTGGCAGGCACACAGTAAAATTTCTTAGAAATTTTGTTTCTAGTTTTCACTGTTTTCACACAAGTTTTGAAGACAATATATTATTTGACTGAAAACTCTTTGCCTTGTGTATGTAATTACCTTGCTTATTGGAAGTAAGCATGGCTTACACTGTCACTGTAAACATGTCATCCATACTGTACGTTTAAGACACATGTGTGATGATCAATGACCCTATATTGTATTGGTATTGTCGAGATGAACTATTGATCTGTTGTAATGGCTGATCCATACGTCTTTATACTGCTACACTCCCTGCTTAAAGAGGTCAGGGTGTCGCATTATTGGGGGGAAACCTGCTGTGTGTGTGTGTGTGTGTGTGTGTGTGTGTGTGTGTGTGTGTGTGTGTGTGTGTGTGTGTGTGTGTGTGTGTGTGTGTGTGTGTGTGTGTGTGTGTGTGTGTGTGTGTGTGTGTGTGTGTGGACCGTGCTAGCTTCCAACAACAACAACGACAATAGTTCAAGAGCCAAGCCTCTTCCTGGCTCTAAAACAAAGCCATCAATTAGATCATTGGATGTTTTAAAGCTTCAGGGGAAACTGTTGGCATGCCTTGGATGTTCATCTGCACATACCATTTTCAGTTACAGGACTTTTATTAGTCAAGTAAAGCATCAATAATAACATCAGTTGTTGTTGAAGTTGCAACAGACACGCAGCATTGCATAAAGCTAAAGGTCTGACTCAGAGAGTTTTCTGTTTTGAATGATGAAATGCTGTTGGTTTAGTGGTGACACAGCTGTAGTTAGTTAGTAGCAGTAGTAGTGTTTCACATCATTTTAAATATAAGCACTTTAATTCGAAAATCTTGGTTGCTTTGCATGTCATCATGTTTGGTGGGGCAGACTGGGAATGAACATTTTTGGGAGTAGAGCACTACGATTGGCTGGAAATTTTCAACTTCAGGGGGAAGTTCATAAACCGGACTTTTGATAGTCTCTCTTGGTTCCCCTGTCTTCATTTGGTAGCACAGATGTAAGCCTGGAGAATGAGCTAACATCGATCAGTTTCAGGATAAATCAGCATACATTGTGAGGATGTGGCCCAAAAGTTGAGACCATTGGCATAACGACTAATTTATGCTATTTTCCAACTTCCGTAAAATCTTTTTTTGCGTTTGGCATTTTATAATGGTCGGGGGTTAGGGTTTGGTTTGCCCTGCATCTTTTTTTTCCAATGCATAAAATCATCCAATTAAAACAAAACTAAAAACATCCTTATATTATTCCCACATAAACATTTGGCCACTCCTATCCTCCTGGTGGAGATTTGTGCCCAGAAGGGCACTTTTTCTAGTTTCACTCTTATTTATGTTCATGGCTTAAAGCCACATATTTGGGGACTGTTTCTCTCAGGCTCTGCTCACCTGAAAACAAAAAAAAACAAACAAAAAAGCTGCGCCTGGTAATGCCCTTATTTGGGGATTTTTTTTTTTTTTGCCAGATGGGCGGAGCCTGACAACCAACATTGCCCAAATAAGGATTGTAGATATGCTGTGTAGAAATGACGTCATCAGTGGCAGCGCTGGACTATATATAAAGAACACCTCACAGAGCCATCAATCAACCTCCACAACGTCTAAATCTAATTTGTAATCATCTGTCCAAATTCAAGGAAATCCTCACGGCAAAGAGTGCAGATAATGGAAAACAGTAGCAAACAGTGCAAGGGAAAACGCAGAGCCAGCGACGAGCAAACTCCACCTACGGAGTCGCAACTTGTGGAGACATCAGCCAATAAAGAGGAGGAGCAGGCCACCACCGAGCCGGACGCACTGGCACCGCCAGTTACCGGAGAGTCTGCGTCAGCGGGCAAAACAGTGGATGAGCCTGTCGTAGATGACAAGGAGGCCCCGGTCACCGCGGAAGGGGAGCCCATCGTAGCTGTGACCGAACACAGCGAAGAGGCAGGCAGCAAGTCCCTAAAACTTTGCAAAGGCAAACGCAAAGCCTGTGATGACCCGCATTCTCCACCTATGGAGTCGTCGCCCAAGAGGAGGAAGCAGGAGCATGCGGAGGAGCCTGTGGTAGACAACGATGAGGCCCCGCTCATCGAGGAAGGCGAGCCCATCGTGGCTGTGACCGGACACGGCGACGAGTCGCCCAAAACGGAAAATGAAGCGGCACAACCGGAGATGATGGCCGCGGAAACCCCAGTGGTGTCGGGCACCTCAGCGGATTCACCGGTTGAAGTCACACCAACAGGAGGAGACCAAGACATCAGTCAGCGTACACCAGAGCTCCGCGTGGCCGTACGCAGGAGTAGCCGCATCCGCGATAACAACAAGAGCGGAGGTAACAGCGGCAGTGGCGATGATAGCAGCGGCAGCAGCAATTACACCACATGCAGCAGCAACGGTAGCGAGACGGAGGCCAAAACTCCAAGGAAGCGCGGGAGCAGTAAGCGTTCCTCCTCCTCCTCCTCTCCCGCCCTCCTGTCAAACACAGGAAGCAGCCGTCGCTCTGAGGAGGCGTCAACTCCTCCCCCTAAGAGGAGGAGAAAACAGACAGAGGCGCCCAAAACTCCTCCCCTTCCCATTCGAAGGTCGGAACGCAAGAGGAAGGGAAATGACCACGACGGCAACGGCCTTCATGAAACTCCGTCGTCGGCACCCAAAAGAAGTAGGAAGTCGAACGAGGACGAGACTCATCAGGAACGTGACGAACAGGAGAAGCAGGAGGAGGTGCATTTAGAAGAAACGGAAGTGGCGCACCCTGAGAACGACCCTGCTACCACCCAACCCGAGGCTCCTCCTGCGGCTCGTCCTCGACTCCTACCTCCACCCGTCAGAGGATCCTTCCACCAGGAAGATCCGGACCACTGTGAGAACGTGGGAGTGCAGTGTGTCCCGACCAGCCTGATGGCGATTCTCAGGAGTACGGACAAAAACGTCACCACCTGGACTACGGCCGATCTTGATGAAGTCGTACGACTCGGGGACCAGCTGTACGGCAGAATCACCAGAGGCAGGGACGATTCGGAGTCTTCACTCTTGTTCATCCAAGATTTGCCGAAGAAGATTGGATCCAAGACAATGGAGTATGCCGAGGTGTACCCTGCCTGGTACGGAGATATCTCAGAGGATTGTCCCATCATCTCCCTGAGAGAGGTGTTAGACATCGTTTTTGCATTGTACAGCGCCTGCTTCCTGAACGTGGATAAAAACGTGTGCGCCATCATCAGGGAGGGCGACCTTTACGCCGTGGTGGACTCGCATCCACGCAGCGAGGACTGGCGTTTCAGCCCCGATGGAACGAGCGTCGCCGTCTATTTCTCGGACCTAGACGAGCTCTCCGTACACATCTGGGGATTTGCAGAAGACCTGACGGAAAGTGAGTCCGGTTTTGTGGAGCTGACTGGAGTGTCAGTGACAGAGAGCGCGTCTCCTCCGCCGGCAAAGGCAAGCAATAAAAAGTCACCGAAGGCGAAGAAGAGGAAGTCCGCCGAAGACACCACCAGCGATCTTTCTTCGGTCGCCGACAACGAGACACTGCCGGAGCAGCGGCCAAAGAAGAGGACGAAGAGTGTGCCTCCTCCGCCGGAAAACAACAAAAAACCACTGAAGGCAAAGAAGAGGAAGTCCGCCAAGGACACCACCAGCGATCAATCTTCGGTCGCCGCCGATGAGACACTTCCGGAGCAGCGGCCAAAGAAGAGGAGGAACGGCAAGAGCTGAGGCCTCACCACAGCAGTGGCGATTTATGTCCATGCGTTGTCGGAGAGACAACAGGAACCTTCAACGCATGCACAGTGAGAATAGAAGCTAGATTGGAAGAGCTAGCACACTGTTCTGAGGAACGGGGAGTGGAGATCCTGGGGGATCCAGGGACACAGGAGAGTAGAACTCTGATGACCGAATCGTTTATACCACAGAGTGGAGGTGATGTTCGTTCATCACTGCATCTGGAGGAGGCAGGTTGAGGAAAGGGTGGCCACCTGGTCCGACAAAAACAAAAGTTCCCCCATTCTGTCCTTCCTAGAGTTAGTTACCGCATAAAGCAGGGGTTTTCAACAGGTGGTCCGGGGACCACTAGTGGTCCCTGAGAGTACTAACCCTAACCCCAGGCTAAATGATGGAAAGTTGGTTAACCAGATGTAACTCTTGAGAGTGTGAAAATGAAACCAAATGGACCCTTGCGGGTCCATTTGGTTTCATTTTCACACTCTCAAGAGTTAAAATATTCATCTGAATTAGCACCACTTAATGAGCCTGTTTTGTTTGCAAAATCCAACCTGGAATTGTGGACAAAACAAAAACAATTCTTTAGTTTTAGGTCTATGGGGTGAAAATGTAATCAAATGGCGGTCCGTGGCTCAATTGCTGAATACATGGGGGTCCCTGGTGTCAAAAAGGTTGAAAACCCCTGGCATAAAGCACCGTCTAACCCTAACCCTAGCCCAACCCTAAACATAACCTCAAACATAACTTCCTTCGCCCCGCCCTACTAGCAGTAGCCGGCAGGATAAAACAAGCGCTCCTTCCCAACCCCGCTGCTTTATTTCGGGTGGCAACTGAAAACTCGCCTTTAGAACTGGATGCCAATAGATTTCTGGTATAGTTCTGCTCAGGCCAAGATTTCATTCATCTGGCAGTGGCAATGATGTCCCACTAGATGGCACTCAACACCTACTAATGTCATCATCATCATCATCATAACCTTTATTTAAATCCGCGGTTACAATTGAGGAGCATTTCCTCATTTTCAAAGTAGCCGAATTCACATAAACCAAAAATCCACAACATCAACAGGGAACATAACACAACAAAGCAAAAAGCAAAAGAAACAAAGACAGAGGTAGACAATAATTACTTAAAACAATTACAACTGCAAGCTGCAAGGGAGCTGGAGAATATTCCCCTAAATTGACCCAAAATTGCTCATTCCAATCAGAAGAGCACTGATAGAAAAAGCTGCGCTACCCAACTTTGAATGAGCAAACGGAACCGTAAAGGTTAAAAAAAATGCTCGAAAGGGTGGAATAGGTGTGGGGTTCTGCATAACATAGAGCAGATACCGTATATGGAGGAGAAATTCCAGAAATGGCTTTAAAAATAAATAAAAAAACAGTGTTCTCTCGGATAGAGAGGACAAGCCAGCGTTCACCTAGAGCAGTAGTGGTTTTCAAACTTTTTCATACCAGGGCCCACTATTTATTCATCATTTTAGCCACTGAGGACCACCATTCGATGTTGAGTTTAATCTCTCAGACCCAAAATCAAGGGTTTCAAGTGTTTGGTCTACATTTTAGGAGAGAGGACTGGCAAAACGTTGACCAAAATATAGCAATTCTACATTTTCTAAATGTGTAGAATTCTTGAAATGTAAGCCACTCAGATGTTTAAATATAATTTTACTCTTGAGAGTGTGAAATTGAAACCAAGCCAGGCAGACTTTTCTGCCTGGCTGGTTAACTAGATGGGTCCATTTGGTTTCATTTTTACACTCTCAAGAGTTAAAATATTCATCATGTGAATTAGCCCAACTTAGTCTACACAACTAGAGAATGTAGAAGATTAATGGTCATTTTGATCTGTATGATCCAGGCGAGCATCTAGCACATTCTAGTGCATTTTGGAAGTGCCACTAGTGCATTTTGGATCTTGTCCAGGCCACTAGGTGGCGGGAAAACTCCCTGTACTCCAGATGGCCAATCCGCCCCTGGTTTGGTGCACCAGGCAGCCGATAGCTACAGTAGGTGTGAATGGGTATTATGGGTGTGAAAGGCTGTGCAAATGGGTGTGATTTACAGGGTGTGTAAATAGGTGAAAGTGAAATACTTTGGTAAAGTGCTTGGTGGGCTTTAATTATTAACCGTTTCGCCTTGGGCAAGACACTGAACCCCGAATTGCCTCCAATGCGTTGGTCAGTGTGAGCTTGTAGCCACCATTGGTGTGTGAATGTGTGAAGTGAGGACGAATGGACCATTCATTTTAAAGCGTTTTGAGCACTTGGAAAAGCGCTATAAAAATGCAATCCATTATTATTATTATTGTACAGTTTCAACCTGGCGTGAGGCAGCGAGATCAAAGCGTGTGGCGCTACTCTCCCTATTACAGCATGCTAGCTCTAACAAAACACACATACTTAATAGTTTCCACGCCGTCCTCGAGCTGCTCGTGGATTTCCCGTTAGAATCCCACCGCCGGTCACGCGGACGGCTCGTATCACGACGAAATGTAGATTCCATTCTTTAATCCAACTATTAGTCCGAGCGCATCGTCTGATGATGATCCCGTTGCTGACTTTCATTTGGGACAGAATTGGGGACAACTTTTTTTTTTTTTTTGTCCCATTCACATTCATTCAATCCAATGCATTCAAACGGCTCTCCTCCGGTTTGCCCCCTCAATGTTGTGAGCGCATGGGTAAATCAGCCAGGGCTACACTGCTCTTCCTGACTTGTGGCCCGGATGTTTTTGGGCGCCAGATGACCGATTAGACAAGACAACAGACACAGCATAACAGAAACAGCACATCCTGTTTAGGAGATCTGAGCTTCAAAATAAGGGTTTTTTACCGATCGAACTGGTTTGAGCCGTGGCAATGGGGAGAAAACAAAGAAGATTCGCGGTGAATGAGTTGAACTGGCACAGCATCCGGTCACCGTGCTTTGTAGCTTCAAAATAAGGGTGCATCCATGCAATAGCGGGCCCTAACTCTGTAAGAGGCGATCCCAGCACAGCAGACCTAGATTTTATTTTCTTTGAGAACTCCACATTAAGTATTATCTGAGTATTTATTTTAAGTTAGAAGTCAGAATGCTATTAATATTATGTTGATATTATTATTATGTTGAACTACTTGAGGCCATATAAATTTTTGTTGTTGTTGCCAGCACTTTTTCATATTTTTTTAGGTAGCTAGTGCCAGTGATTTTCATCTAAAAGTCATATTTCATAATTGGGTCCATGTTTCCCGTCGGACAAGGTAGTTGGTGACACACTTCCGGTTCCGGTTGGTCCGTCTCTTATTTGGGTCCCTCTGCTAGCAGCAGGTGATCGCTGCTCGCTGCTGTTATCATTGGGATCGTATCAAACCGGCTCTAGCTCTACTGCAAAGGCACGTCTCCGTGCTCTTGCAATAGAGCTACGTCGCCGGTTATCATTATGAATAATAGTTATGACCGATGCCTCTTAGGTTGATCTACGTCTCTCTACGTCGCTTACCGTCGCTGGTTTGATACGATCCCAATGATAACGGCAGCGAGCAGCGACCGCATATTCCAGTCAGAACGGACCAAAATAAGGGACGGACCAACCCGGAACCGGAAGTGTGTCGCCAACTAACTTGTCCAACGGGAAACATGGACCGAAATATGAAATATGACTTTTAGATGAAAATCGCTGGCACTGGCTAGGGCTGGCACTGGGTGTGTTAATGATGATGATGATGCCAAGTGCCAACACAGCCTAATAATTTGTTCTAATCTATTCTCACCTAAATAAAACCCACTAGTTGTTGTAAATGTGACATGCCATTATTCATTAATCCAAGTACTTGCCAAGTGCATGGCGTTAATCATGATTCTGGCATACAAGGCTATATTTCTATAACATAATTTAGTTTAGTTTTCTCTGTTTTCACACCGCCAAGTTTTGAAGACAATATTATTTGACTGAAAACTCTTTGCCTTGTGATTATGTAATTACCTTGCTTATTGGAAGTAAGCATGGCTTACACTGTCACTGTAAACATGTCATCCATACTGTACGTTTAAGACACATGTGTGATGATCAATGACCCTATATTGTATTGGTATTGTCGAGATGAACTATATTGATCTGTTGTAATGGCTGATCCATACGTCTTTATACTGCTACACTCCCTGCTTAAAGAGGTCAGGGTGTCGCATTATTGGGGGGAAACCTGCTGTGTGTGTGTGTGTGTGTGTGTGTGTGTGTGTGTGTGTGTGTGTGTGTGTGTGTGTGTGTGTGTGTGTGTGTGTGTGTGTGTGTCTTTGTGTTGCTACATGCCTTGTTGCTCCTTCGTGCCTCACTTCGCACTGTCACTCCTGTCATTATCACACTGTCTGCAGTATCTCTCTCTCTCTCTCTCTCCCTCCCCTCTCTCTCTCTCTCTCTCTCTCTCTCTCTCTCTCTCTCTCTCTCTCTCTCTCTCTCTCTCTCTCTCTCTCTCTCTCTCTCTCTCTCTCTCTCTCTCTCTCTCTCTCTCTAAAGATCTGTGTAAAAGGTCTCCCATCAGTCTAATTAAAGGTGATTCTGTACGTTATTGCCAGATGAGGCTTCGCTCTGTGTGTGTGCACACGTGTGTGTGCATATGCGTGTGCGTATGTGTGTGCGTGCGTGTCCAGAAGCTAGCTAACATTATGTAAGTGTTGTCAGTGTTTGTGTTTATCCTGCGTTGCTGTGGCGTGCCGCAGAGCAGAGCAGAGCAACGTGCAGAATATGCTGCCACAGTGTGTGCAGCGCGGTTGCCATGCCTGCCTTTTTATAAGCAACATGGGTTTGTTTAAATGACAGATATGTCAGGACAGACTACTCTAACCCTGCTCATAATACTATGGTGGGATGCAGGGGCGGATTGGCACATATTTTTCCACCGGGACAATTTTGCCTGGGGAGGGGGGGGGGGGGGGCAGCTGGTTAACCAGATGTGGTTTCATTTTTACACCCTCAAGAGTTAAAGGTAGGGTAAGTGATTTGAAATTCATGGTGTAGTACCAGCCTGGTGCACTAGGGGCCCCCAGTAGTAGCTACACTATGTGAACCTGCTGCTCGATCCTGATTGGAGGAGAATTCACCCACCACCTGGGGAACTTTTATTAGCTCCTCTGCTAACGTGGGGGAGGGGGAAACTCCATATATGGTTTCCACACCTTATAATAGAGCATTTTAACAGAAAAAAATATTTTTGGGTGATATCTGACGAAAGTGAAATCACTTCCCCTACCTTTAAAATATTCATCATGTAAATTAGCCCAACTTAGTCTACACAACTAGAGAATGTAGAAGATTAATGGTCATTTTGATCTGTATGTTCCAGGCGAGCATCTAGCACATTCTAGTGCATTTTGGAAGTGCCACTAGTGCATTTTGGATCTTGTCCAGGCCACTAGGTGGCGCAGGCCACCGGGAAAACTCCCTGTACTCCAGATGGCCAATCCGCCCCTGGTGGGATGGCTCCGGGTAGCTTGATTTTTCCCCCCCCCACTCCAGCTCTGGGCAAACCGGGTGAAAACCCCGCCTCCGATGCTCGGAAGCCAATGAAAAGACTGCAAACCAACAGGGGGTTTGGGAAGGAGCGCTTGTTTTAGCCTGCTGGCTACTACTAGTAGGACGGGGCGAAGGAAATTTTAGGTTATGTTTAGAGTTAGTAACCGGATAAAGCACTGCCTAACCCTAGTCAGCAACCTGCAGCTCAGGAGCCGCATGCGGCTCTAGAACACAGCCCTAGTGGCTCAGTGGCTGTAGCATTATTACATACACACTGGGCTCCAGAACACAGCCCTAGTGGCTCAGTGGCTGTAGCATTATTACATACACACTGGGCTCTAGAACACAGCCCTAGTGGCTCAGTGGCTGTAGCATTATTACATACACACTGGGCTCTAGAACACAGCCCTAGTGGCTCAGTGGCTGTCGCATTATTACATACACACTGGGCTCTAGAACACAGCCCTAGTGGCTCAGTGGCTGTAGCATTATTACATACACACTGGGCTCTAGAACACAGCCCTAGTGGCTCAGTGGCTGTAGCATTATTACATACACACTGGGCTCTAGAACACAGCCCTAGTGGCTCCCTGGATGTAGCATTATTACATACACACTGGGCTCTAGAACACAGCCCTAGTGGCTCCCTGGATGTAGCATTATTACATACACACTGGGCTCTAGAACACAGCCCTAGTGGCTCAGTGGCTGTAGCATTATTACATTATTACATACACACACTGGGGTGATCCACACCAAAATAATATAAACATTTCAGTCACCCAAAACGTGTTGCGCTGTCTGACAGTTGCCAGTTAAAGTAGCACTTGGCCATGCCAAAAAAGCCACCCATTTGAACCACCCATTTTCAAAGGTTTACTCAGTTTACTATGTCATTAATATACCTTAGAGATGTTGTGTGGACTAGAAATGGAGTTCTGTAAAACTCTTGGTAGGGCGTTCTACATATCCCGTGTTTGTGCCAAATCTGGGTTGCACATGGTTTGGGGGAGAAGAAACCCACCAAATCCTGGACCAGTGGATGATGGGAAATTCTGATTCGATAAACTTCTGAGGCCAAACATTGATATACGATTAAAATGTGACTAATTGAGATTAATTAATTACAAAGCAACTACTGTAATTCATTTGATTTATTTTAGAGTCGCAGCCCTATAGTTATTCTGTGTGCCTGCCAGTATGGCAGAAGCACACAGTTTGAGATTCGTCAACTTAATCCATAATCATCTATCTATCCGAAATTTTGACCGCTATGGCCGGCCGCACGGTTTGCACAATCCCCGCAATATATACATCGAAACGTGCGGCTCGGCCGGGAAAGATGTGCTTGTGCTTTTCTTTCCGATACGCGTTACCGTGCCAACGTAATTCGCAATAAACGACGCAAAAAATCCCCATTCGAAATGAATTGGGGCACACCGAAAACATCAGAAAAAGAAGCGCTTATTTGGAGCCACATTACTCTGGCACACTGTGGCGTAGAAACACGATTTTAACTTTAAACAGCAGGCGCGGCTCTCGACTTCGTCACGGTTCAGGCGGTGTTCGAATATGTTGCACGGTTTGTCCGCTATCGCAGTTCAAAGTGTGCATGGTTCGAGAATTTAGCGGAGCTTAGAGGCTCGCACGACCAGTGAGCGAGTGAAACAGAGTGCGAGATGCAGTGTCTCGAGGTTCGGGTCATGACCGAACAAATCGTCCTCACGGCCACAATATTCGCTTTACATGCGTGGTTTTCGGACATTTTGTAGAAAAACTTCTCGCCTTTCACCCAATGTGACCACCAAAGCCCAGTCAGGTACAGAACCGGTGCTACGGGCCTCAGAGCGAGATGACGTAACCTCCCGTCTCCATATTAAATACATTGTAATGTGCTGCATTTTGGCGTTTGACGTTTCTTTTCAAACGCAAATTCTTAAATCGCTCTCACGACCACGTCTTTTATCGTACCGATACCACGATCGCACACAACATAGCTTGCGAAGTCGTAACGCCCACATCGAAAAAAGTAAACGCTTACGAGTTTTAATTTTCGCGTGAGAGGCCTTCGTTCCAAGAGAGTGCTACCCATTGACTCCCTGTATAAACTAATGGACAATAGTATCTGTACTGATGTACTGAACACAGGTGTAACAGATTAGGCCCTAATTAGATGGCTGCCACTAGCCACACGCGCGCAGAGACACGCACACACATGCTCTCCTCTCCAGTCTATGCTTTGCTGCATAGTGTACTTGCTCATGGAGTTCTCCATGGGGTTAGACATCCCAAATATGGAGTGTGTGACGCACACACACGCGCGCACACACATACGCATGCACTTTCCTGCCATAACTCCTCAATGCTATGTCATAGAGACATATGGGTGGCATCATTGGACTCGGGTAATGAGTCCCTGGCGTTGATTGGTGTAACTTAGCCCCGCCCCCTATTCTGATTGGTTGATACTTATTCCTGCCATAACTCCACAATGCTATGTCATAGAGACATATGGGTGGCATCATTGGACTCGGGTAATGAGTCCCTGACGTTGATTGGTGTAACTTAGCCCTGCCCCTTATTCTGATTGGTCGATACTATTCCCTGCCATAACTCCACAATGCTATGTCATAGAGACATATGGGTGGCATCATTGGACTCGGGTAATGAGTCCCTGACGTTGATTGGTGTAACTTAGCCCTGCCCCCTATTCTGATTGGTCGATACTATTTAGGGTTTGCTACTACGTTAGCATAGCATGTTAGCATGCCAACTCCCGCGAAAGTTTGCACACACTTGGCGAGTGGCAGGCACACAGTAAAATTTCTTAGAAATTTTGTTTCTAGTTCTGTGTGCCTGCCAGTATGGCAGAAGCACACAGGTTGTGATTCGTCCGTCATACTTAATCCATGTTCAACTATCTATCCAAAATTTTGACCGCTATGGCCGGCCGCACGGTTTGCACAATCCCCGCAATATATACATCGAAACGTGCGGCTCGGCCGGGAAAGATGTGCTTGTGCTTTTCTTTCCGATACGCGTTACCGTGCCAACGTAATTCGCAATAAACGACGCAAAAAATCCCCATTCGAAATGAATGGGGGCACACCGAAAAAGTCAGAAAAAGAAGCGCTTATTTGGAGCCACATTACTCTGGCACACTGTGGCGTAGAAACACGATTTTAACTTTAAACAGCAGACGCGGCTCTCGACTTCGTCAGGGTTCAGACAGTATTCGAATATGTTGCACGGTTTGTCCGCAATCGCAGTTCAAAGTGCGCATGGTTCAAGAATTTAGCAGAGCTTAGAGGCTCGCACGACCAGTGAGCGAGTGAAACAGAGTGCGAGATGCAGTGTCTTGAGGTTCGGGTCATAACCGAACAAATCGGACTCACGGCCACAATATTCGCTTTACACGCGTGGTTTTCGGACATTTTGTAGACAAACTTCTCGCCTTTCACCCAATGTGACCACTAATGCCCAGTCAGGTACAGAACCGGTGCTATGGGCCTCAGAGCGAGATGACGTAACCTCCCGTCTCCATATTAATTACATTGTAATGTGCTGCATTTTGGCGTTTGACGTTTCCTTTCAAACGCGAATTCTTAAATCGCTCTCACGACCACGTCTTTTATCGTACCAATACCACGATCGCACACAACATAGCTTGCGAAGTCGTAACGCTCACATCGAAAAAAGTAAACGCTTACGAGTTTTAATTTTCGCGTGAGAGGCCTTCGTTCCAAGAGAGTCCTACCCATTGACTCCCTGTTTAAACTAACGGACAATAGTGACGCACTGAACACAGGTGTAACAGATTAGGCCCTAATTAGATGGCTGCCACTAGCCACACGCGCGCAGAGACACGCACACACATGCTCTCCTCTCCAGTCTATGCTTTGCTGCATAGTGTACTTGCTCATGGAGTTCTCCATATTTGGACATTGACTGTGTGACGCGCACACACACACACACACACACACACACACACACACACACACGCGCGCATGCACACACACACACACTCGCGCGCGCGCACACACGCATGCACACACACAGTCCGGGTCCTCTCTGAGGTCACCTGATGGGCCACAACTAGTTATTCAATATTCATGCATGCAGCCACACACGCACACACACATACACACACACACACACGCAAGCACACATGCACACTCACGCACACACACATTGGCAAGTCAGTTGGCAAAACATCCTCTCTCTCCTGTATTAAGCTTATGTCGCGCGCCCTGACACCCTCTCTCTCCTGTATTAAGCCTATGTCACTCGCCCTGACACCCTCTCTCTCCTATATCAAGCCTATGTCACTCGCCCCAACACCCCCTCTCCTATATTAAGCCTATGTTGATCGCCCCAACAGCCTCTCTCTCCTGTATTAAGCCTCTGCATTAATTGGCATAACTTAGGATTATTAACTACACTTAGCATTAGCTTAACTTAGCATTATTAGCATTACTTAGCATTATTAGCATTTTCACAATAGTTAGCATTATTAACATTATTAACAATGCTTAGCATTACCATGACTTAGCTTTATTGGCATTACCTAGCATTATTAGCATTTCACAATACTTAGCATTACTTAGCATTATTAACAATGCTTAGCGTTAGCATTATTTAGGACTCTCACATGGAAACCCCCCATTTACATTCCATATTTTGAAATATGTAATGCTTATTTACCTGGCAAGCATGTTAGCATGCAGGTAGTATGTTAGCATAGCTTTAGCATGTTAGCATGCTACTACGTTAGCATAGCATGTTAGCATGCCAACTCCCGCGAAAGTTTGCACAGACTTGGCGAGTGGCAGGCACACAGTAAAATTTCTTAGAAATTTTGTTTCTAGTGTTGTTTTTGTTCCTATTTACCCAGAATATTAATACTACTTTATGCTGTATTTTACTCTGCAATAAACAATACTGTTATTCTGTGTGCCTGCCAGTATGGCAGAAGCACACAGGTTGTGATTCGTCAACTTAATCCATAATCATCACTCGTATTTATATCCGAAATTTTGACCGCTATGGCCGGCCGCACGGTTTGCACAATCCCCGCAATATATACATCAAAACGTGCGGCTCGGCCGGGAAAGATGTGCTTGTGCTTTTCTTTCCGATACGCGTTACCGTGCCAACGTAATTCGCAATAAACAACGCAAAAAATCCCCATTCGAAATGAATGGGGGCACACCGAAAAAATCAGAAAAAGAAGCGCTTATTTGGAGCCACATTACTTCTGGCACACTGTGGCGTAGAAACACGATTTTAACTTTAAACAGCAGACGCGGCTCTCGACTTCGTCGCGGTTCAGACGGTAATCGAATATGTTGCACGGTTTGTCCGCTATCGCAGTTCAAAGTGTGCATGGTTCAAGAATTTAGCGGAGCTTAGAGGCTCGCACGACCAGTGAGCGAGTGAAAACAGAGTGCGAGATGCAGTGTCTCGGGGTTCCGGTCATGACCGAACAAATCGTCCTCACGGCCACAATATTCACTTTACATCCGTGGTTTTCGGACATTTTGTAGACAAACTTCTCGCCTTTCACCCAATGTGACCACCAAAGCCCAGTCAGGTACAGAACCGGTGCTACGGGCCTCAGAGCGAGATGACGTATGCTCCCGTGTCCCTATCAATTACATTGTAATCTGCTGCATTTTGGCGTTTGACATTTCTTATCCAACACCGATTCTTAAATCGCTCCCATGACCACGTCTTTTATCGTACCAATACCACGATCGCACACATGATACCTGATCGAGTCGGGATGCCCACGTCGAAAAAAGTAATTGCTTACGAGTTTTCGATTTCACGTGAGAGGCATTTGTTTGTGGCAAGTGCCGCCCATTGACTCCCAAAGTACCTGCACTGACGCAGGTACAACAGGTGTAACAGATTAACCTCTAATTAGATGGCTGCCACTAGAGTTATGAGACCTCAATGAGTTGGTCTGTAAGACCTTGTGAGCTTGTAGATCTGCAAAATCTACAAATAGGCTTTATACACAACAACAAACCAAATGTACCCTAGGTTATAGGTTTCATATGTAACCAAATGGACCCGGAAGGGTCCATTTGGCATCAATAGCATAAACCCCACCCCCTCTGTCTTCCTATTGGCTGGTCTTTACACAGCTATAACTTGAGTTTGGAGCATGCTACCACCACAATATTTGGTAAATGGGCGTCTTGGACCAATAGGAAGGAGTTGTACTGCATAAGCCCGCCCCCTCTGTATTCTTATTGGCTGGCCTTTACACAGCTATAACTTGGGTTTGGAGCATGCTACCGCCTCGATATTTGATAGATGGACGTACTGAGCCAATAGGAACAAGTTGAACTGCTTAAGCCCCACCCCCTCTGTCTTCCTATTGGCTGGCCTTTACACTGCAGGGGACTCCCATATGGAAACCCCCTTTCACAATCAATACAGCAAAATATGTAATGCTTATCCACCTGGCAAGCATGTTAGCATACCATGTTAGCATGAGGTTATGTTAGCATAGCATTAGCATATTAGCATGCTATGTTAGCATAGCCTGTTAGCATGCTAACTGCCGCAAAAGGTTAGACAGGCTTGGCGAGTGGCAGGCACACAGTAAAATTTCTTAGAAATTTTGTTTCTAGTTATTTATATATCTTGATGAATTGATGAAATACCACAATGGAAACAAACCCTCAGGGCTTTTATGTGTATTATCCTTGAAGCATTGTCGTCACTGGTAACTGCAGTAAGATTTTGCAAAACTGTTTATTAAATTATTCAGTCCAAGTACATAGAGTTTATTTTTATAGCACAGCAGATGGTCTCACACACACACACACGCACGCACACACACACACACACACACACACACACACACACACACACACACACACACACACACACACACACACACACACACACACACACACACACACACACACAGAACTGTCCAGAACTATGGAACAAACTTCCCATTGCCTTCAGAACTGCAGACTCACTCCCAGCCTGCAGTCTTTAAAGTGACAACATTATTTTAATGACATTTAGAAGATTTAGAAGACAATTCCGGGGATCTTTATGTGTGTAATAATCACCCTATTCTCATTGCCAATGCATCACTACCAGACGCCTGTCACACACGGCAACCACTGCGTCCGGATCAGACGCCATGGCATAAATAATAATACATAACAAAAAGTTCAATCATATACTGTACATCAGGCCTACATAATTTCTTTCTGCTTTATTTTTATTTGTGTTTTTATGTACACTAGTACATTGCTTTTACTTCATGTTGTATTGTTGCATTGTTTTTACTGTTGTATTGTCACAGTTGCCTTGTAAGCACGTGTGTGCCTTGCTGTCCATTGTGTTATGTGAAGCACTTTGGGTTACAATCTTTGTATGAAAAGTGCTATACAAATAAAAATTGAATTGAATTGAATTGAAATGTAAAAAAAAAAATCCATTCTGAACCTGGTGGTTCGATATTGACATCATGGCATTAGGAATCGCGATATATTGGCATATAGATTTTTTTGCCCAGCCCTACAATATATATAAGTCCCTAATGTGTGTGTGTTGTCTGTGTTCACAGGGCAGCAACGTGGTGGAGGACCAGGACCTGCTGGAGATCGGGATCCTCAACTCAGCTCACAGACAGCGCCTCCTACAGGCCATACGGCTGCTGCCCAGGGTGGGTATGACACACACACCACACACACACACACACACACACACACACACACACACACACACACACACACACACACACACACACACACACACACAGACAGCGCCTCCTACAGGCCATACGGCTGCTGCCCAGGGTGGGTATGACACACACATCACATATGATCACACTGCAGCAGTCATTCCATGCATTTCATGCATTGAAGATTTTCCACAATCTGAGGGGAAATCCCCTCCTCCCCCCGACCCCAATTTGCTCCTGATGTGCTGGTTGTGCCCAGAGCCTTCTAGTGCAGGGGTTTTCAACCTTTTTGACTCCAGGGACCACCATTTATTCAGCATTTGGGCCACGGACCACCATTTGATTACATTTTCACACCAAAGATCTAAAATTAAAGAATTCTTTTGGTTTTGTCCACAATTCCAGGCTGCATTTTGCCAACAAAACAGTGTAAAACTTCTCAATTAAGTGGTGCTAATTCAGATAATGAATATTTTAACTCTTGAGAGTGTAAAAATTAAACCAAATGGACCCGCAAGGGTCCATTTGGTTTCATTTGAGAGTTACATCTGGTTAACAAACTTTCCATCATTTAGCCTGGGGACCACCTGGAACCTTCTCAGGGACCACTGGTGGTCCCCAGACCACCTGTTGAAAACCACTGTTCTAGTGGGAGAGTTAGGATATTCCCGTTCACTCCTATGCGCCAGGGCGCAACCGTTACTGGCGGAGCATGGAGAGGCCCTGTGAGTCCACTATCAAGCCGGAAGTCGATGAAATGAATGGGATTTAATAGGGACCAGCAAAGTCTCGCGATACGTCTCGCGAGACTGTAGGACATACCTGGGCATTATGTGGTCCGGGGGCCAAATGCGGCCCTTTGGCTGACTCTGACCGGCCTGTGAAAGGGTACTGTGGTTTTCAACCAGTGGTCCGGGGACCACTAGAGGTCCTTGAGAGAATTCCAGTTAAATATGGAAAGTTGGCTAACCAGATGTAACTCTTTGAGAGCGTAAACATGAAACCTCTCTCAAGAGTTAGAATATTCATCATCTGAATTAGCCCAAGTATACACAACTAGAGGATGTAGAAAATTAATGGTCATTTTGGTCACTTTCATCTTGAAATTAAATTGATATTACGCAGACTATTAGTTCAGCCTTTAGTCTTGGCCCTCCACGATATTTGATGTATCTCATTTGGCCCCTTGGGAAAAATAATTGCCCACCTCTGCTGTAGGAGTAGCAAGCGTTATGCTCAGATAGGACTCAAAGAGGCTCTGTATAGTCACGTGACCTGGCTGCTCCGCTCTGCTTCCGGCCTCTGCTTCCAGGTACACCAATATCCTAACTCTCCCACTAGAAGGCTCTGGTTGTGCCTTGCATGACAGCAGATTCCACCGTTATCAGTAGATGAGATCGCAGTTATTAGTTTTCTCCAGCAGGACAATTTGGTCTCAGTATGGTCATGCTCTGCCGACCCATCTGGCAGTCTGTAGATATCATGGATTCTTTCCTTGATAATGCATAAGATGACAACTGCGATCTTATCCACTGATAACGGTCGAATCTGAGACGCAAAACCCCCTAGACCCCTCCAACCGTAACTCTAGGCTAGGGTTTTGCTACAAACATAATAGCAGGGTGTTATCCCACTTATTACATGGCTTATGTCAGTGGTTTTCAACCAGTGGTCCGAGGACCACCAGTGGTCCTTGAGAGGGTGACGGCAACGGCATGTAAACAACCAAATACGTAGCTAACCAAATGGACCCGCTAACGGCATGTAAACAACCAAATACGTAGCTAACCAAATGGACCCGATAACGGCATGTAAACAACCAAATACGTAGCTAACCAAATGGACCCGCTAACGGCATGTAAACAACCAAATACGTAGCTAACCAAATGGACCCGCTAACGGCATGTAAACAACCAAATACGTAGCTAACCAAATGGACCCGCTAACGGCATGTAAACAACCAAATACGTAGCTAACCAAATGGACCTGCTAACGGCATGTAAACAACCAAATACGTAGCTAACCAAATGGACCTGCTAAGGGCATGTAAACAACCAAATACGTAGCTAACCAAATGGACCTGCTAACGGCATGTAAACAACCAAATACGTAGCTAACCAAATGGACCTGCTAAGGGCATGTAAACAACCAAATACGTAGCTAACCAAATGGACCCGCTAACGGCATGTAAACAACCAAATACGTAGCTAACCAAATGGACCTGCTAACGGCATGTAAACAACCAAATACGTAGCTAACCAAATGGACCTGCTAACGGCATGTAAACAACCAAATACGTAGCTAACCAAATGGACCCGCTAACGGCATGTAAACAACCAAATATGTAGCTAACCAAATGGACCTGCTAAGGGCATGTAAACAACCAAATACGTAGCTAACCAAATGGACCCGCTAACGGCGTGCTGGAACTAAATGCGGAAGCGCACCGCGGATTGATATGAACACAGCTGTTTGCACTTTGGGGACCTTGATTATGCAGCGGTCCAATATAGAGCGGAGCGGTGAATTATAGTGTAATAGGTCACCGCTCACATGACCAGAACGCTGGCTTCTGATTGGAGCATTCATTCAAGCCATGTAATAACTACTGATAATGGTCGAATCGGGTATGCATGGCCTTGGTTGCCATCGGATTGTGTGTGTGTGTGTGTGCACACAGAGAGAGAGAGAGAGAGAGAGAGAGAGAGAGAGAGAGAGAGAGAATGGGTGAATGTGAGGCACAATTATAAAGCACCTTGAATACAGGCTCTATATGCAGTAAGTGCACCATTTGCATGAATGCTCCTGACAGCAAGTCGATCGAAACTAGCAGAGAAACTGCCATCGATAACACACACTGTCTGTCTGCTTGTGTCACCACAGACAGGCAGGCAGGCAGGCAGACAGGCAGGCAGGCAGACAGACAGGCAGGCAGAGAGACAGACAGGTACCTTCAGAGACCAGATGGTAAAGAGAGATTGATTGAAAAAGTGGGAGAGCGATCAATAGCGCAAGAATAGAGGAGTTTGAAATAACACACGGACATGGATTACTGACGGAACGATAGTGTGTGTGTGTGTGTGTGTGTGTGTGTGTGTGTGTGTGTGTGTGTGTGTGTGTGTGTGTGTGTGTGTGTGTGGTGTGTGTGTGTGTGTGTGTGTGTGTGTGTGTGTTGCAGGTGCGGCCGGTGGGCTACGACGGTAACAACCCCACGTCGGTGGCAGAATGGTTGGAGTCCCTGGAGCTGGGAGACTACACCAAGTCCTTCCTCATCAACGGATACACCTCCATGGAGCTGGTCAAGAAGATCTGGGAGATAGAGCTCATCAACGTGAGTAAAAAACACACCGCCGCCGCCACCGCAAAAACGCCTTTCCTTTGTTTGGTTGTGCGGTGAGAATAATGTTGGAAAAAAGAAAACGTCAAAGATTTTGAGGACGCATGCTGTGGCTCTTGATGTTGAAGGAATGAGGAACTCAAACAGAACCTTAAAGATGCAGTGCCGTGATCGCCTTCCGCCCTAAAACGTGATAATAGCTAATTCAGCAGGTATTATTGTTATACTGTATAAGGAGGAAGAATTATTTTTTAAAAACGTGTACAGTTTTTGCTATGTCTGGTTTGCCTGGTGGGTGGCGATGGGTGCTGATTGGTCGATATGAACTGAAGCCACACCTACAGCTTTAGTTTTATGGTAAAGGGGAGGAGTTAGGGGAGGGGATGATAATGTGATGTCACTATATTATTTTTTTCATTACACATTTGCCTGGAAAGTTTGAGCCTTCAGGAAGGAACCGTAAATACAAAGGAAAGACATCACTGCACACAAAAAACACACACCAAGATGTCTAATGAAGTACTGACACCTCTAGAAAAAACAAAACAAAAATCACATCACTCCATCTGTAAAGCCTATTCATAGTTTGAACATTCAGATTTTTTTTGTACATTTTTTCGTATTTACTATTTGTTTGTTGTACCACTACCAAAACAAAGATAAAAATAAATGGATTTAACATCAGAATAGGCATTTATTGTTATGCAAAACCGATAACAGCATTCGGCTGATTCTTAACCAGTGGTTCCCCAGTTACCCGTTGACATCCCTAGTCCGGCGGTCACCTCAACACCACTTCAGCGAAAACTACAATATGACATCACTTCACAGCGGTGAAGACGTAACCACCTCCGTTTCCATTCCCCTCTCTCTCTCTGTTTTTGGGGCAGTGTGCAGTATGATTGGTCTACAAGCTTCCATGTTGTTGTTGTTGTTGTTGTGCTGGCTAGAATATATACTTTAATAATAATATATACTTTATAATGTAGTTGCATTGACACTTCAGCTTACAACCTCCACACAGTGTGATGTTATGGAAGATGTGTGTAACCCTAACCTTAGTTTGAAAGGTTAGGGTTTCGCTGTTGAGTGACAGGACTGCTGGCCAATGAGCTGCCTCTGTTCGGATTTGTTGTTAGACCAACCCCCAACTCTGACTCTCATTGGTTGAATACATCTCGGTACCGAAAGGAAATCAGAGGATGACAGTAGAAGGCCAGAGCAAGAGACTGGTTGACGGGTCTGAACCAGGCTGGTTCCTTCCATGGTTGAATCCTTCTCTCCAGAAGGAGGACGTAGCGACATGTAGGGGCAGGCGGGTCGCGGCTGCTTGGCCACGTGTCACACAGCATTCTGAGGCTGTCTATCAGAGGGGTTCCAGCTGAGCACTTCTAAATGTAAAGGAATGTCTGTCTGTCTGTCTGTCTGTCTGTCTGTCTGTCTGTCTGTCTGTCTGTCTGTCTGTCTGTCTGTCTGTCTGTCTGTCTGTCTGTCTGTCTGTCTGTCTGTCTGTCTGTCTGTGGGGTGTCTGCTTTGATGCACCGGGAAATATCTGAGCTCTGTGATGGAGGGAGGGAGAGGGGGGAGGGAGGGAGAGAGAGAGAGAGGGAGAGGGAGAGAGAGGAGAGAGAGAGAGAGAGAGAGAGAGAGGGAGGGAGGGAGAGAGAGAGAGAGAGAGAGAGAGAGGGAGAGAGAGAGAGAGAGAGAGAGAGAGAGAGAGAGAGAGAGAGAGAGAGAGAGAGAGAGAGAGAGAGAGAGGGAGGGAGAGGGAGAGAGGGGGGGGATGGTTTAAAGTGGTGACTGGAGAGGAGTTACATAAGCAGTAGGATGGTAGATGTTTCACAGTGTGCTGGGCTTGCCACCCACACACTGCGTTTGTGTGTGTACTGTATTTGTGTGTGTGTGCATGCGCGTATGTGAGAGAGAGCTAGAGAATGAATTTCCATATACCTGCTGAGTTCTGACGTATAGAGACCTTGTGTCTCCTCAGATTTAAACTTTCTGTGTTGTTAAAGGGGAACTCCACCCACTTTCAACATTCTACTATGTCATTAATATACCTTAGAGATGTTGTGTGGACATGATAAAAAAAAGCCTCTCCACATGCTGTGTTTTGTAGAAATGGAGGTCTGAAAACATTAACATGGTGAAACACAACTTGACGACATCATCAAGTTGTGTTCCACCATGTTAATGATTTTCCGCCGCTATGTGACTGTTGTTTACCCTGTAGTAAGATGGCCGCCTCCATAGAGCCACTATGTGACTGTTGTTTACCCTGTAGTAAGATGGCCGCCTCCATAGAGCCACTATGTGACTGTTGTTTACCCTGTAGTAAGATGGCCGCCTCCATAGAGCCACTATGTGACTGTTGTTTACCCTGTAGTAAGATGGCCGCCTCCATAGACACTATGTGACTGTTGTTTACCCTGTAGTAAGATGGCCGCCTCCATAGACACTGTGACTGTTGTGTACCCTGTAGTAAGATGGCCGCCTCCATAGACACTATGTGACTGTTGTTTACCCTGTAGTAAGATGGCCGCCTCCATAGACACTATGTGACTGTTGTTTACCCTGTAGTAAGATGGCCGCCTCCATAGACACTATGTGACTGTTGTTTACCCTGTAGTAAGATGGCCGCCTCCATAGAGACACTATGTGACTGTTGTTTACCCTGTAGTAAGATGGCCGCCTCCATAGAGACACTATGTGACTGTTGTTTACCCTGTAGTAAGATGGCCGCCTCCATAGAGCCAGTATGCGGCTGCTCTGAGCCGTGGAATATACACTGTTTTGACCAAAAATACCATCTGTGACAAGGAATGGGAGATACAAGTGATTGAAAGAAACAGATTGAATAGATGTTTATAGATGATGCGCAATACCCTGATGGGGTAATGATGCTAACAGTGATTAGCATTATGACCCGATCAAACAATAGGTCCAAGGGAGGTTTGCCGATAGTCGTCGCTAATGGCGGTGGACGTAACTATGGTTTTATATCAATTAATTAAGTGACAGCTATCGTCACCAACGGCAGCTCTTGTGTTAAGTACAGCACCTATAGTAAAAAACGTAGCACCACTGTGGCACTGCTAGACGACAGACAGCTCATTATCCTGGTGTATCAGTACTACTACTGTGATGTATAAATGCCTGGGAATCTTCAAAGAGCTGGAATAATAGCATAACAGCCTCCAGCAGTTAACTGATGTAGTTAATTCATTCATGTGAGTGTAAATCTGAAATCTGCTTTTATGTTATATAGCCGTCCAGATCCACAATGGAACTGAGTGGAGCTTAAAGGGACATATCACTGCCGGGAGAGAATCCAGTCAGTCAATGTTGACAGTATTTGTAGTGTAGATCAATGGTTTTCAACCTTTTTGACTCCACGGACCACCATTTATTCAGGATTTGAGCCACGGACCACCATGTGACAGACCCCAAAACTAAAGATTTCTTTCGCTTTTGTCCACAATACAAGACTGGATTTGAGAAACAAAACAGGCAAAACAATAGAACATACGGACCAAAATGACCATTCATCTTCTAGTTGTGTATACTTATGCTAATTCAGCTGATGAATATTTTAACTCTTGAGAGCGTAAAAATGAAACCAAATGGACCCGCAAGGGTCCATTTGGTTTCATGTTTACGTTCATGTTTACTCAACGTAAACATGTTTACTTTCATGTTTACTTTCATGTTACTTTCATGTTTACACTCTCAAGAGTTACATCTGGTTAACCAACTTAGCTGGGGACCACCTGGAACCCTCTCAAGGACCACTGGTGGTCCCCGGACCACTTGTTGAAAACCCCTGGTGTAGATAACAGCAGCACAACTTAAACCGCATAGTCAGGAAAATAATGAAGTAATGAATAATAAAGTCTGTGTGTTTGATTATTGAGTTTGACTGGGTTTGCTGGATTTGCCTACAATCCCCACAATGCTTTGGTTTTCGGGTCATGGTTAGGGTCGGACACTGTTTTTTGCGCCACCTCTTTTACCCTTTATGCCTAATTGTATTTGCCATTCTTCGTTTTACCATTTTGAGAAACATACTCGCTGATCAACATGGAAACGTTGTGTGCTTGTAGATCGGATATTTGAACTATTCCAAAAATGTTTTTCAAAATGCTAAAACATTGAGATGTCCGATATTGACATTTTACTTTTTTTTTTTTTTTTTTTTTTTTTTTTTTTTTACAAATATCCGTTATAGGGGGCATGGTGGCACAGTGGTTAGTGCTGTCGCCTCACAGCTAGACGGTCCTGGGTTCGATTCCCGCTAGGGGCGCTGCTGTGGGTGCTGGCGGCGTGTCTGCGCCTCCGCATCATCAGTACCCATACCCGAGGCGGGGTTGGCGAAAGGGCCTTTCTGTGTGGAGTTTGCATGTTCTCCCTGTGTCCCCTAGGGTAGATACCCTCACAAAAACATGCTGTAATCCTGGACTCTAAACTGCCTCCCCCTGGCCAGCCGGGGTGCCTGATGGAGGGGACAGGAACTGGTTGGAATAATGTGTTCCTTCCACGCACTACGTCCAACCAGGGAAACTCCCCCCTGTCGGGTGAAAAGAAGGCAGCTTGGACTCCTCATGCATTGAAGGAAGCATGAGGCCAGTCCGCTGCCTCCCCAGGTTGGCGGAGGATGTGTAGAGCCCAGGATCACATTAGGATATATGCATACTAAAGAGTCTTTCCTACTGTTTGTGAAAGAGGTATTGTTGTTGTAAAAGTGCAAAGAGAGAAATAGGTGCCAGTTTTGGGAAAGTTCACTTTTTCATGAACTAGTTCAGCTCACAGTTCATGAATTTAAAATTGAACTAGTTCCTGTTCGTAGTTCATAATTCAACATGTTGAACTGTGTTGAGTAAAAGGCTTACAGGTGCGTTTTCCCTGACATATTAAGGACTGATTGAGTTGTGTTTTAGCGCCAGGGATTTCCCATAGAAGGCTTCACTCTTAAACTCCTTAACAGATTTACCATGCGTTTTGGTATGACTGAATATTCTGTTGTCTGCTTATCACGCAGAAACATGTGTTGTATTTTTTTTATCTATAAGCATAGATTAACTTGCTGGCCACTATCTCAGGTATTTTATATGTTGGCGTGACTGATTAGTGATTAGTGCCTTTCACTCACACCGTAAATCAAGTCGAGTTCAGAAGGTCGTTCTTCAAGCAGAAATATAGTGTTACGTTCAAGGTCGCCCGAAAAATGAACGTGTTGGTGAACGATTGTTCTTAGAACACGTTCTGGTACAACACTGATGGGTGCATACACAACTAAAATCTATCCTGTGTGTGCGTGCGCGTGCGTGATCAGTTTACACACACATATTTACACTCAAAGGACCGTAATGGAAAACACTGTCAAGTGTTTTTGTTTCAATGTGATTCATCCTCTTACCACACAGTATTTAGCTGTCAAAACATGATCCTGAATCTCCTTCAGTGATTTTACACACATGGAGCACATTCTGCCCCTTTGCCCCTTCTGCTGGGCCGCCATGTGCCCTTTTAGAAGTTAGTTTTTTGTACAGTTTGTTTTGTTTTATCACTTGCGTGAGCGTAGCGGGTGAATGTTAAAGATGGAGTGCCATGAATTTTTTCTACTCTAAAACATGATTATCAGGTATTAGTATTACATGAAAAGTAAGATTTTTTTTTCCCACAAAGTGTACAGTGTTTGTAAAACTGTCATTTTTATGATTCCACCCTACCAGTTCATTAAGTATGCCTGGTTTGCCTGGTGGGTGGTGATGGGTGGAGATCCACCTGAACTGAAGCCACACCCACAGCTTTAGTTGCATGATAAAGGGGGAGGGGTTAAGGGAGGGGCTGAGCACATGATGTCACTATATTGCAGTTTTTTTCATTGGCACGTTTGACTGGAAAGGTTCAGCCCCAGGAAGGAACCCTAAATACAAAGGGAAGATATCATTGCACATAAAAACACACCAAGGGGTCTATTTACATACTGTCACCTCTTAAACATGTACAAAATTGGAAAAAATACAAAAATAACGGCACCCGCCCTTTAAGTGATCGGTTCGTGGAGGTGCGCGGTAGAGGCCAGCATCGTGAAGGGGACCTGGCGGGACCCGACGCAAAACGTTGCGGCGTGGGCGGCATGAAAACGCCTGCGGGAGGGAGAGAAGGCGGGCAAGATAAAATAAACGGGACCACGTGATGACGCAGAGTTTATATAATACCAAAATATGCACGTCTGAGGAGAACGTTCCATACTGCGCTCAACAATGATCAGGCATGTTCTCAAAGCAAAGTGCATGAAAGTGCTTCACCACGCAGACGCACAGGCGCACTGGCATTCCACATTCATTAGTAGCCT
>CM076987.1:5650003-5662748 GCA_039105355.1 Benthosema pterotum
CACACACACCTACACACAGGGAGGCCAATGCCCCCTAAATGCCCTGACTGCCCCAACAAACATGATGGCATGCAAAAGAACTCAAATTTCAAAGATATTTCAAATTAAAGTGCTTATGTTTAAAGTGATGTGAAACACTACTACTGCTACTAACTAACTACAGCTGTGTCACCACTAAACCAACAGCATTTCATCATTGAAAACAGAAAACTCTCTGAGTCAGACCTTTAGCTCTATGCATGCTGTGTGTCTGTTGCAACTTCAACAACAACTGATGTTATTATTGATGCTTTACTTGACTAATAAAAGACCTGTAACTGGAGAAAATGGTATGGAAGCCACACCCATAACATTTTCTCCTTTCTATTGGCAATATCGGTAGAGGGCGCAAATCCTGGTTGTTTTTCCGGTGAAAAACGACCCTACTGATTAGCATAGATTTTAGGCCCGACCCGGCCCTAAATGTCGGGTCGGGCCTGTTCGCGTTCGGTCCTGGTCGGGTTCAGGCAGAGTTTGAGAACTCTAGCTCTGATATACTGCTTTCACATGACATGATGAAACAAAAATGAAAAATGCCTCAATGATTTAATTGTTGTCATGCTGTTAAATGGTCACATATTCTTATGAATCTGTAACTCTTGAGAGCGTAAAACGAAACCAAATGGACCCTTAGTTAAGATATATTTAAACATCTGAATTACTTAATTTCTTAGAATCTACACTATCAGAACATGTAGAAGAATTGTTATTGTGACCAACGTTTTGCCAGTTCATCTCTCCTAAATTGTGGACACGAACTTGAAAATCCTTAGTTTTGGGTCCGAATAAACTTAAAGACTAAACCTCATCAAATGGTGGTCCTCCGTGGCTAAAATGCAGAATAAATAGTGGGCCCTGGCATGAAAACGCGTAGAAAACCCACTGCTCTGATGTTGTCTTTGAACATACCTGTGCATTATGCGGCCCGGGGGCCAAATGCGGCCCTTTGGCTGACTGTGACCGGCCCGGGGACCACCAGTGGTCCTTGAGAAACTTCCAGTTCATTATGGAAAGTTGGTTAACCAGATGTAACTCTTTGAGAGCGTAAAATGAAACCAAATGGACCCTTGCGGGTCCATTTGGTTTCATTTTTACACTCTCAAGAGTTAAAATATTCATCATCTGAATTAGTATACACAGACACATCAAAGAATTAAAAGAATGGTCATCTTTTATCTGTTATCCTGTTTTGTTTGTAAAATCCAGCCTGGTGTTGTGGACAAAAGCAAAAGAAATCTTTAGTTTTGGGGTCTGTGGGGCTAAAATGTCATCCAATGTTGGTCCGTGGCTCAAATACTGAATAAATACTGGGCCCTGGTGTCAAAATGGTTGGTCTTACTCTTACCTTTATCTTGAAATTAAATTAATATTACACAGACTTTAGTTCAGCCTTTAGTCTTGGCCCTCCACAATATTTTTTGTATCTCACTTGGCTTGTATCTCACCCCTGTCTTTGAATCAAGCTGCAGCCTGCTTGCAGTACTGTGATCGTCCACACGGTGGCAGTGCTGTCTGTTGTTTCATCCTAGGGCTGATAGTAGCAGCAGCAGCAGCTCAGGCAGAATGAAGCAATTAGACAAGACGTCTGATTGGACAGCCATTATTATGACAGAACTGTCTGCATGAGTGGAGCAGACATGATCACATGATGATGATGATGATGAAGATAACAGCTTTGAGTGACACATGGTGTGTGTGTGTGTGTGTGTGTGTGTGTGTGTGTGTGTGTGTGTGTGTGTGTGTGTTGTGTGTGGTGTGTGTGGTGTGTGTGTGTGTGTTGCGTGTGTTAAAATTCAAGAGGGTTCAATTGTCTTGCACTAATACAGGAGATTCTGTGAGTCTTTTATATTATATATCTTTCTTCCGACCATTGCTGCCATGGCTGTACCTTAAAGTCTACCTGATTCAGGCAAAAAAAGACGCGTAACTTCAATAATAATCACTATTATCGATCCATAAAACATTTATTCAGCAATTTTAATGCATCCATTGGATACACCATATGGTAATATATTTTTTTTCTGACAATTTTGGACAAAATTGAGACAAAGGCCGGAAATGCATTTTAAATACATTTTTAGTATTTGTTGCATCACTACTTTTGATTGTGTTTTTCATAAATGATTGCCCTGCTAGATCACATCACAATAGACAGGTTTCCATAAGCTAAATATTTGCTCAAAAACGGCTCTTGCGAAGAGAATGTTGAATGGAAGCGTCTAAAAATGCGAATTAGTTTCCATTTTGCGCAAAAATACTTTTTTTTTGCTGAAAGGTGGTGGAGCGTATCGAAAGAGTCTAATGCGCAAATGAACCACCTATTGCTTATTTCATGAACCAATTTTATTTTTCACTAGACTTCCATGAGTCGCATTTCATCAGTTAATGGAATCAGTGGACAATTAGCTTTTCTTTTTTCGACTTAAATATCATACTCTTCCTATTTTTCGCAAAAGGTTTTATGAAATCCTGGCTAATGTCACATGCCACTGTCAGAGGTCACAGATCTCCCTGAGCTTTTGCTATTTTAATATTTTAAATTCTATTGAAGTAACATTTCTGGACATGTGAGTTTATTTCCATCTGACAGACAGAGCCTGATAGACCATGGGGTTTGTAAGAAATAAAATGCAAATGAATCATCATTTGGAAAGGCAAAGACAACTATAAGGCTGTGCTAATGTGTGTATGTGCGTGGGTGAGTTAGTGTGCACGTGCATGCATGTGTGTGTAAATTGTGGATGTGTGTTTCTTTGTACTGTATGTATGGTATTGTACTGTAATGAAATGAAATAGTGTGTGATTGACGTTTAGGGAGGTGACAGCGTTTGTCTTCACAATGTTTAGGAGTTGCTAGAGCCTGTCACTGTCTGTCATGTCTGTTCGTCTGTCTCCAGGGGCGGATCTAGGCATGGGCATGGGGAGGGGCAATGCCCCCCTAAATGCCCAGACTGCCCCACCACCACCAAACACGATGGCATGCAAAACAACCAAAGATATTTCAAATTAAAGTGCTTCTATTTAAAATGATGTGAAACACTACTACTACTGCTACTAACTACAGCTGTGTCACCACTAAACCAACAGCATTTCATCATTGAAAACAGAAAACTCTCTGAGTCAGACCTTTAGCTTTATGCATGCTGCGTGTCTGTTGCAACTTCAACAACAACTGATGTTATTATTGATGCTTTACTTGACTAATAAAAGTCCTGTAACTGAAAATGGCATGGGTGCGACACGGGCAATGAAGCCATGGGCACCCAGCCACATTTTCCTCCTGGCCACCCCCCCCCCCCCCCCAAATGGAAATGTTACATCCGCCCCTGATGCCGACTGTCTCTCTGTATCTCCGTTTATTCTTCGACACATTTTCCCTGTGGCATTACATTCTGTGTGTGTGTGTGTGTGCGTGTGTGTGCATGCGTGTGCACGTGTCTGTGCGCCTACAGTGTGAACGTGTGTGTGATCAAGATTTGAGTGTTCAAATGATTTCTGATTTTTCATGCCTTTTTTGCATGAATCTACAGTTCCCTACAGTACATGTGAAGGCGTGTCACAGTGCCGTTTGTTGTCAGTGCGTGCATGTGTGCATGCACAAGCGTGTGTGTGTGTGTGTGTGTGTGTGTGTGTGTGTGCCAGTATGTCAGGATTGGACTTGTCTCTTCTACATTCCTGTCTCGTGTTACACAACACGCTATCTCACAAAAAGAGCTGTTCCTTTGTCTTGGCTCTGCATCTCTCTCTCACACACACACACACACACACACACACACACACACACACACACTCACACACACACACACACACACACACACACACACACACACACACACACACACACACACACACACACACACACACACAGTTTATGTGACTGTTGCCCGTTGCCGTGGCGATCAGAGAGGTACTGTCTATGCAGTTACAATGTAAGAGATGGCAGTGTGTGTGTGTGTGCGTGCGTGTGTGCATGTGCGTGCGTGCATGCGTGTGTGCGCGTGCGTGCGTGCGTGCATGCGTGTGCGTTGTGTGTGTGTGGTGTGTGTTGTGTGCTTGTCACCTCTCCAAATGGACAGACTGTCTCACATTTACACAACCAGATGGTTCCTGCCTTCGTTAACCACTGCCTGCAGGTTTAATTATTACACACACACACGCACACACACACGCACACGCACACACACACACACACACACACACACACACACACCGTTTTGAACATTCATCATAGGAAAAAACCCAGCCGAACTCCTCCAACCTGGCAACGCGTCACAAACACCACAACGGCGTTGGTTATTCTCTGGGACAGGATTCGGTGCAGAATGCGATAAAACACAGGACTCAGTACGTAGCCCTGGGGCACTCCGGTGGCCGTAATAAAGGTATGACGCCGCCAGTGTCTTTCACTGCACCAGTGGTCCCTGAGAGGGTTCCAGGTGGTCCCCAGCTAAGTTGGTTAACCACATGTACCTCTTGAGACTGTAAAAATGAAACCAAATGGACCCTGGCGGGTCCATCAAATATTCATCAATCTGACTTAGTCATTTTGGAATGTATGTTTTGCCCAAATCCAGCCTAAAATTGTGGACACTATTTGGCACTATTTGGTGTGTCTTGCGGTGTACTGTATACTGGATGGTGAGAACACTACCATCCAAAATGTATGAGAGGGAGAGGGAGGAGAGAGAGTGGTTTATAGTAGTATAGGTGGGTGGATTAGCCTCAGGATTGCGTGTGTGTGTGTGTGTGTGTGTGTGGTGTGTGTGTGTGTGTGTGTGTGGGTGTGTGTGTGTGTGTTTGTGTGTGTGTGTGGGTGGTGCGTGCGTGTGTGGGTGCGTGCGTGCGTGCACATCGTTGCTCTCAGATTGAATCCTTGCATCTCCAAAGCCATTACTTTTCTGGAATTGGAAAGAATAACCTTTGCAGTCCAATATGTTGCAGTAAATGAACAAAATCTGTATTTGTTCATTTACACACAAAACCCACACACAGGCACAGGACTTAAAGTGGATTTCATGCCATTTTCAACATTTTACGTGTTGTTAACTTTTTCACCGTTCAATGCTGTTTCCCAGACCTATCTGAAAATTGTGATTAAATAGGTGAAACATTAGTGAACTTGATGTTGTTGCTTTGCCATGAATGTAGAGTTTGTTGACACTTCGAATCAAGAATAAGAATCTTTTTTTTGTCATATAAAGTACGCCCTATATTCCAACCCTCTCAACAATTGAGACAGTTCCAGGTGGTCCCCAGAAGTCGGATAACCAGATGTAACTCTTGAGAGCGTAAAAATAAAACCAAATGGACCCGCAAGGGTCCATTTGGTTTCAGATATTCATCTGAATTATCCCATGTCTACACAACTAGAAGATTAATGGTCATTTTGTGTGTTTGACTATTTTGTTTCCTCCTTCCTTCCTCCTGGGTCTGTGGGACTAAAATGTCATCAAATGGTGGTCCTAAGTGGCTGAAATTCTGAATAAATAGTGGGCCCTGGTATCAGAAAGGTTGCAAACCACTGAGCTACGACGACGAAATATGGATATACAAGGTTTTCTTTTTGCCAACAGAGGTAGCGTAGGAGTTTTCCGAAATGATATGTGACCTTACATTGTTTACTCTGACAGTATCCTCACATAGCCTGAGTTTTATTTTATCTAAAAAAGAACTTTCTGACAACCCTTTAGGCCACAAATAACCCACAGAGTGTGTGCTGGGTATTGATTTAGTTCACCTTTTAAAATAAATACTGGTTTGAAAAAGTTTTGGAATGCTATGAACAACAACTCTCACCGCCGGCCTGTTCTGTGTCCACCTCAGATGACCTCTAGCATCATGGCCAGTTGTACTGTATAAATAAGTAGCTTCTGGTATTTGGCAGCGGTTCAGTTCTTCGCTCTCAGGAATTCATACAACATGAATGAATCAACATTATTAATAAACAGTCAGCTTTATCGACCACTGAGAGAGGCGCTAGCCTGAGCATTGCGATGGTCGGCAGAGCCGACTCAGCCGCGTCCGAGTTGCGATGTGTTAGGGACAGAATAGTAAATATTAAATAAAACCCAAACTGCCCCACCCCCAACTAGCCACTTCCGTGTTTGTGAAAACCACGCCCAAGTACATATTCACAGATTTTTGCTTTAACTAGTAGTGTATGCGCTCAATTCGTAGGTGGCTTTCCTTGCATAGTGTACTACTATCCGTGAGACCGCGCTGATATGAGACATATTCCATCTTTTAAGTATAATCTAAAAAAAAAAAAAAGTTACTCGACAATCAAACCTGTGACCATGTTTAGTTTAATAATTAAGTGCACTTTAAACTGCATATGTGATATTACTTGAATTTTACATGAATCCCTATGTGCTAGTACTTTAATACTTTAATACCCATTGTGTCCTGATCAGATTCTAGTTTCCGATGCTAGATTCTAGTTCCTCATGCCAGATTCTAGTCCCCCACGGTAGAGTCTATAGTTCCTCTCAGTAGACTGTAGTTTCTGAAGTTAGATTCCAGTTTTTGACACTAGCTTACACTGGCGCGAGATTCTAGTTTTTCTGGAAAAAATCTCTTTCTGTGTCAGTGATGCTTAACATATTTCACAGGAAGGACCCCGAGAAATATCTATTATTTAGCTGCAGGACCTCATCTAAAAACATGTTGTTCTAGGGATCCCCCAGAAGCAAAGATTCGAGTTAAAAATGTTTGCTTCCGAAATAATGTATTCAAAGATTTGCACCACATTTTCACATTTTTTTCAAAAATAGCAGAACTACAAGCTCATATCGCGCCACTCGGTGGCGCGATATGAGCTTGTAGATCTGCTATTTTTCAACAGCTGAAACACCAAAACGCCTTCAGTACACAAAGGGTTAATGACACCAAGACAATGACAATGTGTCTTGAGACCGGTCTCGAGACAAGACAAGGTCTCGAGAGCTACAACGCTCGCTCGTAGCCCAATTACATATAATTTTTGGTGCGTCTCTTGACATGTACTATTGTAAGCACCACATTCACCACATTCACCATTCACTGTCAAGATTTAGAAGACGTTTCTTTTTATTTCAATGTCAGGCCTGTAAATGGGTTAAGTGGTTGATAATTATAGCGGTCCTCTCTAGTGGGAGGAAACGGCCAATCAGCTGTGAGTATACAGGAAGGTCAGCGGTTTGCCCCGGGGGTCCAGACGGTCGCTGTGTCCAGAACCGTGTGCCCCTGAGCAAGGCACAACTCCTAGAACTGCTCCCAGGTGCCATATTAACGGCAGCCACTGCTGCTAATAGTCAGGTTTGGGTGTTAAAATGCAGAACTACAGAGAGAGGACACTTTCTCTGTGTGTAAAGGAGACGCTGCTCATGTAGATCAGTGGTTTTCAACCATTTTGTGGTTTCCATTTTGGTTCGATTTTGGTTGGACCCACAAGGGTCCATTTGGTTGAGTAGAGGCAGTGGTGAAAGCGCATAGGAGCAATCAAAATGTTAAAATATAATACAGTAATTCTCAAAATCCTTTGGTTTCCAATGTGCAGGGTCGGATTGACCATTGGGCGTACAGGGAGGTCTCCTGGTGGGCCACGACCCGTAGGGGGCCAGTGGTATCATGGTATGATTAAAAGCACTGGTTTTCAACCTTTTTGATCCCAGGGCCCACTATTCATTCAGAATTTTGAGCCACGGATCATCATTTGATGACATTTTAGTCCCAACAGACCCCAAAACTAAAGATTTATTTTGCTTTTTGGTCCACAATTCCAGGCTGGATTTGGGAAACAAAACAGTCAAACATACGGATGAAAATGAGCATTAATCTTCTACATTTTCTAATTAGACTTGAGCCAATTTAGATGAATATTTTAACTCTTGAGAGTGTTAACATGAAACCAAATGGACCCGTAAGGGTCCATTTGGTTTCATGTTTACGCTCTCAAAGAGTTACATCTGGTTAACCAACTATACCAGGTAGAATAGGCCTGGTCTTGGTCAAATCACGCTAAAAATGTCCGGGCCGATTTTTTTCGCCCAGTCCACCACTGCCAATGTTTATATATTTCTTTTAATGTAATTTAATTTGCTTTATGGGGAAAACAATTATTATGGTATACAGACTATTATGGAGACATTTGCTCTAATTATTTAAGACCTGATGTTTTTGTATTGTGTTGGCATGCTAAACTCCAAACCACTTTCACCACTGTAAAGTAAAGGGATTTGCAGGTCTTAATGACTGTTGGTAGGGCGTTCCACATTTTGTTGGCGCGGGAGCGAAAAGAATTAAGTCCTTTATAAATGAATCGATGCAAAACAAATTACAATCAAATGAATTAATCATTCTGATGAAGCACCGCTCACATACTATTTTGAGAGCTTGTATATTGTCTATTTTTGCTCTGTCTGTCTGTCTGTCTGTCTGTCTGTCTGTCTGTCTGTCTGTCTGTCTGTCTGTCTGTCTGTCTGTCTGTCTGTCTGTCTGTCTGTCTGTCTGTCTGTCTGTCTGTCTGTCTGTCTGCTCTATATGAGTAGAAAATGTCTATAATTAGAATGACGTCTGCCTATAGGCAGCTAAATGTTGCATAGTAACTACTGTAATAGGCACATCCAATAGGGTTAGTGTCAATTCATGAACACACACTCGCGCATGGCTGCACGCACGCACGCACACACACACACCCACGCACACATGCATGCACGCACGCACGCACACACCCACACACACACCTGTTGTCCTAGCGGTGCTGTGTGAGCGTTTACACTGAGGTGTGGAGATCTGATTTCACGGCGGAGTGAAGACACCTGTCAGAGTCTGCATGTGGTGAAGTTATATATGAAGCTTTTTACATCCTCATGTGCAATATGACATACTTTATGTCATGTACTAGAGATGTATACAGGGGCGGATTGGCACATATTTTCCCACTGGGACAATTTTGCCAATTTTGCTGGTTCATGATGTGAATATTTTAACACATCTCTACACAACTAGAGAATGTAGAAGATTAATGGTCATTTTGATCTGTATGTTCCAGGCACATTCTAGTGCATTTTGGAAGTGGCACTAGTGCATTTTGGATCTTGTCCAGGCCACTAGGTCACCGGGAAAACTCCCTGTACTCCAGATGGCCAATCCGCCCCTGGATGTGTACATGTACATATGACATACTTTATGTCATGTACTAGAGATGTGTACATGTACATATGACATATTTTATGTCATAGAGATTACCAGCGTTGGGTAATATTACTTGCAGTAGGAGAGTAATTTATTTACTTTATTGGCTCTGATTATTAGACAGCCCCTATTTCCCAAAACTCATTTGTGGAGAACAAAAAAAAAACAAAAAACATTAAAGACAAAATCTGGTGATTATTCAAGAACATGGTTTATTTTAAAATGTTTCTATGCCATTTAAATACACTTATATCATATCATAATAGAGTATTATAAATAAGATAAAGGACAATAAACGGTGTTGGACCTATCAGTGAGCTTTGCGCGGCTTTGATGTGTTTTTAAGCAGAAGCAGTTCTACTTGATGACATCATCAAGTTGCGTTTCACCTATTTTTTTCTGAGAGCGTGCAAATGGAACCAAATGGACCCGTTAGGGTCCATTTGGTTCCATTTGCACGCTCTCAGAAAAATCTTGAAATGGGTGGAATTCCCCTTTAATCAGTATGACTCACAATTGGAATATACATGGCAAGACACACCAAAGAAAAAAAAATCCTTATCAGGAATGTATGACTGTATGTGAATGACGTATTCAATGCAGTCACTCTGGCCTGGGCCCAGCGGGGGACCCTTTAGGGCGTTACACCACCTCCCACCATGTTCAAACTTAGCCTAGTTACAGCTTCAATTCACTCCTGACAGTTTATAAGTTACTGCATTCAGTATTTAGATATTTGACATTCATTTTAGTGTATCCGCCTCCTTCCTATACAAACCCATTATAACTTAAAACTCCATTTTAACCATGACAGATTATTCGAGAACAACCCATCTTTTTTCTGGTGACTGATATTGTCCTCCTAATACGTGAGAGGGCTGTGGAATTTCATTTACAGTTTTAGCGCCACAGACCCCCAAAACTAAACATTTCTTTTGCTTTCGTCCACAATTCCAGCCTGGAACAGTCAAACTTACAGATCAAAATGACCATTAATCGATATTTCGATTAATGGTCGATTCATGGTTAATCAATAAACGATATTTCAAAAATACATGAAAACTGAGAATGGAATTCCATTGCCCACTCATTTTGAAAGTGAAACATCTCCTTTCAGTTCCAGAGTTTTACAGACCCATTCTAAATACCCAAAGTGTTTTTTAAGTGGGTTCAGATCAGCCCAGAGCTTAGAGGATGTAGTCAGGCGTGGTTGCGTCACAGTGTGGTTGTCTGAACCTGTCCTAACTGCTGCTCTGTGACATCACCATGCTGTCTCATGCCTCTAAACACTTTACACACTCAATACACTCATTGTGTCAGCAAAACCCTGAGGCTTATCCTGGTTGTCAGGCTTACAGCCTGGCTAAGGCCAGACCGAATCAGCTGTTAGCAAAAAAAAAAATGCCTGTCAGCAAATTGGTCTGGAATGTTTTTTGTACACCTATCTCCTACTCCTACACAAAATTGGGGTGTCCAATCAGGGCACAGTATTCAAATATATACTGTGACTCCTGATTGGCTACTCCAATTTTCTGGAGTAGGAGATTTTGTTGTACATTGAGCCATTCCAGACCAATCTGCTGACTACCATGTCAATAGTGTGTTGGCATTCACATTTTCACTTTCGGTTAAGCAGTCTCGAGATTGGGGGATGGGGGTCTTAACGAAAAGTGAGAGTGTCAACACACTATTGACATGATGGAGAGGCAATATATCTCATCCCATGTGATGACAAAAAATCTTAAAAAAAAGAATGTTTCCACGGTTTTTATCTGTGCTACTTTTGGATGACCTTTGTATAGTTTTAGACATAATATAATTAGGTTTTCCGTTGGACCGCAATGAGCAACAATGAAGCTGTTAAGCTTTTTGTTGTAAAGTAATCAGGGAATTCCCTCATGTCTGGAAATAATACACTGAATACTAATAGCGGATATAATATAGGTCAGTCCATGATAGAACGGATCAGTAACAGAGTGTTAAACACTAATAGTATCAGTGCTGAATAGGAATAAGAACAGTGTGTGTGCTGAATAATATATGAGTAAAGATTTAAAGACCTCATTAACTGACTCAACACTGTCCCATCATCGATTACACGGACAGCAGAGGCTCATGGGTAGAGGAGATGGCGTTTACACATCAGCGTCTGGGAGAATAAATTAACTTCCCGCCAGTATTTTAGTAGTTACGCTGCTGCCAGTGACTTTCAATGTGGAACTCGTATTTCAAAGGACCAAGTAACCGTTTCCGGGGGGACATTTTAGATCAGCGCACAGTATATGATCTGTTGTTTACCCTCATCAAATTTGGTGGGCGGAAGTAGCCTACACTGCTATTCTATATATGGGGAAGTAGACCCTACTTCCGGCAGTTACTTTCTGTTTTTAACAGCAATACCATCCAGGATAAGGAATAGGAGATATACAGTAGGCGATTGAAATAAATGGATAGAATGTATATAAGGTGCGATGCACAATGCCGTGTTACTGACAACAGCAGCTAGCAAGATGAGCTAGCCATGCTAACAGCCGTTAGTCATAGATCTACTGCAGTGGTTTTCAACCTTTTTGATGCCAGGGACCACCATTTATTCTAAATTTGAGCCACGGACCACCACTTGAGGACATTCTAGCCCACAGACCCCAAATCTAAAGATTTCTTTTGTCCATCTTCTAGTTGTGTAGACTTGGGCTAATTCAGATGATGAATATTTTAACTCGTGAGAGTGTAAAAATGAAACCAAATGGACCCGCAATGGTCCATTTGGTTTCATTTTTACGTTCTCAAGAGTTACATCTGGTTAAACCAACTTGGCTGGGAACACCTGGAACCCTCTCAGGGACCACTGTGGTCCCCGGACCACCTGTTGAAAACCCCTGATCAACAATGGCAGGGTGACATGACTATGACTATGTTTGACTGATGCAGATCTGCAGCAATTGCCGTAATTGTATTAAAGGCACAGCCCTGCTTTTAATTATTTTGAAATCCCTCTATTTCATTACTATTATTTTCGTCACCTGAAGGCTGCCTAATGAACAGGCACGGAGCGATTGGAGATGGAAGGGTTGCCAGGAGACGAGATAGCCAATCAGAAGTCGACGTGGCGTTGCCGAGATACCAGTTAGCCAATCCGAGAGCCGGTACAAAAAACATCCCCTGGCTCAGAGGTCAGAGAGAACAATTCTGCAGAAATGACACAGCAGCTGTCAATTAATTGACAATGTGTCAACTCTGGTTCAATAGTACTAGCATAAACAGAGACTTGCAGAGAGTTGCAACTGAACTATACTTTAAACACTTGTCGTATAGACCCCTGCGGGTCCCCATAGAGCCCACTTTGTGAAGCACTGCTCTATAGAAGTGGTATAGTAGAATATACAGAGCGGTCTCTGCTCTCTGCTGCAGGCTGTGGCCTTGATGTCTACTGTCTGTGAAGAAGACATCATTTTACCAAGCAGCAGCGACTGAAAACAGCTTTATGGAGAGGGGGAGACAGAGAGAGGGAGGGAGGGAGAAGGGGGAGAGA
>CM076987.1:5663248-5680748 GCA_039105355.1 Benthosema pterotum
CCTATGTGCTTTTGGTCTGCGATGCTTCCCTCTGCATGTCCAAGCAAGGCTCCTGAACTTCTCTCTCATCCGGTATGGTAGCTTCCGATGATCGTGCGCATGCTGGCAGCACTTTCCATCTCATCCAAGTATCAAGATCAGCCATAGCATTACTGCAACTTGTCAAGAAGAGAGCAAATGATTCGAGTGCTATTGTGTCATCTGCCTTAATGCTAGGCCAGGACATCGCCTTGTCAATGTATGCCACAGAGATTTTGTATTTATCGCCAAAGCGCTCTTTCAGTAGTCTCTTGGCTTCCTGGTAACCCTCGTCTGGTTTCATGTGAAAACAGCTGCGGACTAAATCTCTCGGCTTTCCACTTGTGTTGCGCCTCCATGAAATAGAGCCGATCCTTGCTGCTTTCAGTCTTGGACCTACACCATGTTCAAAATGCTTTCATGAAAGAGTGGTACTCCCATTGGGCACCCTTAAAGGTTGGAATGTCTGTGGGGGTAAGTAGAATGCCTTTGTTGCTTCATCAGGCATTCAGTAATGTCATTTGCGTCGTTGCAGGACAGTAGCCAGAACACCTGTTGTCACAGAAATCATTCAAAGAAACGATAGGAACTTGTTCCGCATTGTTGCCTGCGTCCCTTCCACTAGTGTGGCTGTGCTGACTGCCGTCACACTGACCACGCTAATGCCAGCATGGTTGCCATCTCTCTTCATAGGAGTAGACGTTGGCACACACGCACTCCGCTGCGTTTAAGATTTGCTTGAAACCTTTGAGCCTTCATATTCTGTGCAACGAATCAACTGTGCATCATTAACAGCAAGCTGGGCTTTGTAGCTCCAATTCCTCTTTTTCTGCCTTGAGCATCAATTCTTTCATCTCAAGAGCCTGTTTGCGCTTAAACACGTCTGCTTTCACTGCCAGTGCAGCCTTTTCCATTTCCAACCGTGCACGAACAGTTGCGGTGGATGATACTTTGCTGGACTTAGATTTGCCAGACCTTTTGGTGATGTGACTGACACGCTGTCTTCTGGGCGAACAGCATCATTAGCCTTGCTAGCCTCTTCCTGGCGCGTATTAGCAGCGCTTATCCACTGCTCTACAGTGATCACGTAGTCTGTGTACTGATCAGCTTTTATTATTAATATCACAACATTGGATAAAGACTGCGATTTCTTAATCCTTTACATTCCTGCCAGGCAAGCGCTTCTTTGACCTGATCGGTCAGTTCACTGAAATCACATAGCAGCTGTCTGTACATGGGCAGCAGTACTTCACTTATGTTTTTCACATTGGAATCATCATCCATCAGTTCTTGCATCTCTTTCTTTTTCGCTGAAAGTTGACACAATTTAGCCTTTCTTGAGCCCATTTGCTTTTTCACGTTTTCTTCAATTGCTTTAGGTGTTGGTTTAACCACCCGTTTCTCTTGTACAGTCTCTTCCATGATGAATTGCTTCAAATGTTAGTCGTTCCAATATTCAGACAGTTAGTCTTTTCCACTTTTTAACCAACAGTCACAAAACACCACCGACAAGACTGTAATTCACTTGCAAAAGATCCAATTCCAGTTATTTAGCTGTGTGTCAGATGCTCACAACAGCACAGCAATTGTCTTCTTTGTGTTGGCTAAAGTTTGTCACTTACATGTGTCGTCGAGTGAAAGCTTCTCTTTTGCTCCAAAAACCTCTCCAAAAGCTTCTTTTTTTCCAACGTCAAGCCAGCCAGTTTCTTACTAATGTAGAGGTTAAATTTCCATGAGGAACAGGCCCAGTTTGTAGCATATATCTTACTCGTCTTCGTTCTGTTCAATTCACTGTAGTTTCCTCCAAAAACAACCTTCTTCTTGTATTGAAATAAACCAGTCCAAAGCAGGTGTAAAAAACACACAAAAGTTTACTTCGTCAAAACAAAAGAAAGGTCCAACAGCTTACAGTGAGTCAAAAAGGTAAAACAACAAAGAAAAAAGGACGTAAGGACGGTAAGAAAACTGTTTGCTTAGCAACTCCAAAAACAGTCTGTTCTTTACTGCTGCTCTGAGCTGACTGACTGCAACGCCCTAACTCAGCAGCTCCCTCATCAGCCCCAGTGCTGCACCTGTAGTCAATCACACTGATCAACAGAGGTATTCTCAAGGAAAAGTAATCTGCAGGCAATGCTTGCTTTCACAATAAAACAAAAACATGCATTAAGCAGTACAATTATTCATGAGTCATGAAATATCATAAGAAATAAAATACAGCCTATATGAAAGCCTATTTTTTGTAGTTTGGCTTCCACATTACCGATCTCACGGTTTGAGCCGTGGCAATGGGGAGAAAACAAAGAAGATGCGATCGTGTAAATGAGTTAATTCCTCTTTTTTTGGAATATTTAAAAATAATAATATGCACATAAGCACTACACCCCTGGCAATAATAAGTAAATACACACCTGTCTGCATGAATCACCCAACATTCCCATAATAGATTCCGATCATACTGTAGGAGATGTTCCCCGAAATCTATTCTTGTTGTAGTGGTCCAGTTTGGTTGGCTTCTGACAGGAACAGCCTTACGTAAACCTGTGCCGTAAAGCATGCACGTGGACACGCCACGCACGCACGCACACACACACACACACACAACACACACACACACACCACACACACACACACACACACACACAACACACAAATCAGTGGTGGATGTAACATTTCCCAATGGGGGGGGGCAGGGGGGCAGAGAAATGAAAATGGGGAGGGGGCGGCTTCATCGCCCGTGTCGCTTTGCGCCACGGTCGATGAAGCCGTCCCCATACCATTTTCAGTAGTGTTTCAAATAATTTTAAATATAAGCACTGAAATATCTTGGTTGTTTTGCACGCCATCGTGTTTTGGTGTAGAGCTGGGGTCGGGCCGACTTTTTTCAGCCCGACCCTACCCCATGACCGACAGCTTTCTGTCCAGCCCAGCCCCCAGTCCGACCATTATTATTAAAATTAATGTGCAGCCCGCCCCGGCCCGACACACCCGACACCCTTTTTTCACCTAAAAAAAGTCTTTGAGAAAGGCACTTTAAATTATTAAAATGATAGCACACTTTTTCGACAGTTAGGCTACTCCACACATTTTACAGATTTCGTGAATAGATTTTTATTATGCATGAAATGTTACCAACATTGGACAATGAAAATGCAATTAAAAACAACGGGAAATAAATAATTTTCACACAGATGGTTTTCCAACTTTTTCATAACAGGGCCCACTATTTATTCAGCATTTGAGCCACGGATCAACATTTGATAACGGATTAGCCCCACAGACACAGATCCAAAACTAAAGATTTCTTTTGTTATTTATTATTATTTTTTTTTACAATTTCAGACTGGATTTCAGAAACAAAACAGTCAAACATACCGATCAAAATGATTCTCTATTTGTGTAGAGGGCTAATTCACGGTGGTTATTTTAACTCTTGAGAGTGTAAACATGAAACTCTGTTTAACGAACTTTCGAACTTTCCATTTAGCTCAGGGACTCAGCTTTAGCTACATATTATTATGGAGAAATAGGATTGCATCTACCGTGGAGGGATTTAAAGCTGTCCTCCTCTCCTCGATCGTTCTCAACACTGCGTGTTGTCAGGACAACGCGCAGTGTGTTGTCACGTGACACATGATGGTTCGATCGTTTTCAAATAAAAACTGCTATGTTTTTAATATATTGATAATATTAAAGTTGTTAAATGAAAATTAAAGTTGTAAAATAATATACATATATATATATATTATTCAGCAACATAGCCCAGCCCAAGCCCGAACCCGTCCGAAAGCCCTACCACCAATTAGGCAATTGAGCCCGACCCTCACCCGGCCCGTCGGGTACCCAACAAGCCCGTCGGGTGTCGGTCGGGTATCCCACCTCTAAACTATAGTAATTAAGATGTTTAAAGTGATGGTACAACTAATTAACCAGTTAACAGTTAGCTGTTCAATATTTACTCTCTCTCTCTCTCTCTCTCTCTCTCTCTCTCTCTCCTCTCTCTCTCTCTCTCTCTCTCTCTCTCTCTCTCTCTCTCTCTCTCTCTCTCTCTCTCTCTCTCTCTCTCACACTCACACACTCTCACTCACTCACACACACACACACACACACACACACACACACACACAACACACACACACAACACTCACACACACACACACACCACACACACACACACCACACACACACACACACACACACTTTTTTCCAAAGAATCATCCATCACCTTAGCGCGGTGTTCATCTCTATATAATCTGCAGGTACTCTATCTCTAATTAAAGAGCTATATTGTAAAAGGATTTGAATAGATGAATTACAGAAAAATAATTACTTATTGCTGTATATCTACTTTTAAAATACAAGGGGATTAATTATTGGATTTGAACACAAGTATAAGTGAGTGGTTTCAACCTTTGAATAGCAGACCCCACTATTATGTCAGAACAGAGCCATATTTAACTTTTATGGTGACATTTCCAGCCTAACAGGGGATCCAAAAGAGAAGATTTATTAGCTTTTAATTGATCTGTTTTGTTGAAGGTGGGTAATACATTGTGTAGTTTTTAAAGCAATGGGTAGACTTGGGGCTAATTCAATATTGTATATAGAGTTGGGTGTTTGTTGGACCAATTTCCATCATTTTATGCCTTGGGGATGATTTGGGATGGTGTTCCATAATTAGTGGTGGGACCACCGGAATCCTTGTTAAAACCCCTGGTGAAAACCGGACCAGAGTGGTGTCTCAACATAATAGAGATTAGTACAGATATATCCTACTGATTTGGATGAGTACATTGTGAGCCACTCTGTGATCACTTCCGTTGCATTTTCTGACAGTTTCTGGTGTTTGAGATCAGTATGTTAATTATATTTTGCTTTTTTGGGTTTAAGGATTCGTATTGATTCCTTTGTGGACAGGAAGGAATGTTTGTGGTGGGTTTGGACTTTTGGTATATCATAAGATCTGCTGTCTGTTTCGGCATGTTGAGTACAACAGTGAGTGAGTGTTGTAGGGTTGTGACCCAGTACTTGTCTACTGTACCCTAACATTATACTTGTGTAGTATAAGTGTGTTGTACATGTTATTGGTAACTGCTACTGGTGTGTGTACATTTGTACAGTATGTTTATAGGGATATTGGTTGTATTAAGAGAATGTGATACAGGTATATTTGTTATTTCAGAAAAGCGTACAAATGGTTGTTGTTGTTTAGAACCTTTAGTGTTGAGAGTGTGCAAATTAGAATTTGGTATTCTTCGAGAAGTGAATACTATGGGATCAGATTTTTTTTTTCAGAGGTGTGAGTTACCAGCGAAGGGTGTGTAGGGGGCCGTGTTTTTGGATCTACGGTTGGCGGAAGACAGTTTTACGTTGGGGTACTGAAGAGATCCAGTTGATTCCACAATTATATTCGACTTGGACAGTATGTATAAATCAGACTGGCCCCCATCATGGGACACAAGGTTTGACAATCACCAATGAAATGTATCAGTTGGAACCGGAGATGATTGAATTAAGTTTTAGAAATGGGGGGGTATGGGTTGTTGTGTATGAAAATGCCCGTGGCGGGGTTTTTGCCAGAGCCCACATTGGACAGAACGCGAGGGTACTTGACCGCGTGTCCTGCTTCAAAGGACCCATGACCTTTCCCAGAGTGACAGAGAAGGCCAACCTGGTTCGCCCCTTCGCCACAATGTCCTTCAGCTGCTTGCCCTGAGCTTGGTTCTCTGTCTGCAGCCCCTGGACCTTTGTCTTGAGGCCCTGGACCTCCTTCTTGAGGCCCTGGTTCTCTGTCTTCAGCTTGGCTTGCACCGTGCCCAGTTGCTGCACCGTGTCCTTGAGGCTGTCCATCTCCTTCCTCATGGCCGCCAGCTTGCTGATAAAAGCAGTGCCAGTCTCAGTGACTTCGTTGTTATTACCAGCACAGAGACCAGCGGAGAACAACAGCAGAAGCGAGAAGAGGAGGACGTGTTCCATCTTGTCGGTCAGATCCTCTCTGTCAGGCTGTCTCCGTCGTGTTGATATTTATACGATTGGGCACCTATGGTTTTCTACGGCACGGTAACCAGACGTCCCGGTTTTTTCAGGTTTGATGAGGTTGATAATATATCGTTCTCAGGAATCTATTCTTGAACGTTTCGGTTTGGCCCAGTTTGTGGGTATTTTTTCGTGCTGTTCTTCTTCACACCAGACTATTCATACTGGTTCTGGGCGATTGAAGCAGAAACCTTTTCAGGCTTTTCAAAACCCAGAAAACACATCACACACTTCACACTAGAATTGATACATGATATAACTGTTTTTTCAAATGTATTAAAAAACTGAAGCACATAACTCATTTTATTTTTTCCATTAAAGTAGACACCTTAAGCTGTCTTTGGAACTTTTGGATGCCGCATTCCCCAAGTCAAGCCACTTTTGAACCGGTAGTTAAAGCAAATTTTGCATGTCTTTTGGAAACCATGGGGCAGAGTCTGGAGGAAGACATGCAAAATTTGCTTTCATCTGAAAAAGTACCATGCGGAGTCACTTTAGCAATGTTCTTCTGTCTCGTCTGTTTTGTGAACAGCAAGTGTGTCGCAACCTTTTTATAAAATTGCCAAATGTAACCAAATGAAAGATACAAAACAAATACAAGGAACAAGGAACACTGAAATTATGTCCTGGTATTTCCCTGTTCTGTTGGGTTATAAAAGGAAGCACATGACACTATGAAGTATGAGAGATTGGAGATTAAAGGGCGGAGCTTTTAACATTAACTCTATTACCGTATAAATAACTTTGTATATTTGGTGTGTGGGTGGGGTGTGTGGACCTGTCTCCAACCTGTCGCGGTTTTTCATGACCCTTTTCTATAAATATGAGGAAACAATTATGACACCAGACTCGGTACACTGATTCCGCAGGTGCCACAAGGTCTGGAATCGGCACTCCTCCACAATCTTCCTCAGGGCCTGCTCACCTCGTCTGGTTGTGCAGCGTTTTCTGCCACACTTTGTCCTTCCCATAGACTTCCCACTGAGGTGCCTCGGCCCTTGATACAGCACTCTGGAGCAGCCTCCAGAGTGCCCATTTGCTTGCTTACCAGAACATTGGCCTTGTGGTTAGAGTGTCCGCCCTGGAACTGGGAGGCCGGGGTTCGATTCCTGGTCGGGTCATACCAAAGACAAAAATGGGACCCAATACCTCCCTTCTTTGGCACTCAGCATCAAAGGAATGGAATGGGGGTCAAAATCAGCTAATGATTCCAGAGCGCGGCAAGCCACAGCTCACCGCTCCATGGAGCTCACCACTCCAAGTGATGGGTTAAAAGCGGAGGTCCAATTTCACTGCGGTAACGTAGTGACTAATCATGCAACTTTGGCTTTTTTTTTTGCTCAGAAATTTCTTTCTGTGTCTTACCGTCTTGCTTGAGAGTGTTATTGATGGTACTCCTGGACATGACGCTAGTAGTATGTCACAGGGACTTGCACCCAATCCAACCCTTGATGCTGAGTGCAAAGGTGGGAGACATTGGGTCCCAGTCTTTGGTATGACCTGGCCGGGAATCGAACCTAGGGATGTGAAAAAAATCGGAAATCGACTTGATTCTCGACACGTGCTCACGGCGACAAAAAATGTACAAGTCGACAAATCGCCTCTTTTTTCTTTTTTTTATATTAATGATTTTTATATTGTATTCTTCTTCTGTCATTTCTTGTTCAAAAACGTTATAATGTTACTGTTTTCAAGGGAAGAGAATTCCTTATTTCGGGTATTACTTTCAATGTAGCGAGAACATGTCTGTGCTGCGTGCGTGTGTGCTGCTGTGTCGTCGTCCTCCTCCTTCCCCCTCCAGTCTGTCTCATAAAAAGCGGCTGTGATCGCTTATTTGCTTATTTTTTGTTCCACCGCACAAACACCTAAAGTTCACCACCAACGAGATGAGAGCAGCGGTTCGTGGACATGTCACTGCTCTCTTGTGATCTCCCGGCGAGGAGGAGGCCGAGGAGGAGGCGGTGGCGGTCCCCGCCTGCACCCACCGAAAAAAGCTACTGCACAAGACCCAGATCTCACATGATAGAGAGAGAGAGAGAGAGAGAGAGAGAGAGAGAGAGAGAGAGAGAGAGAGAGAGAGAGAGAGAGAGAGAGAAACTCCTCTATCAAGTCGATTAGGCAACTAATGAATGTGGAATGACAGGTGCGAGCGCGCCTCTGTGTCTGCCTGGTGCGCTTTCATGCGCTTTGCTTTGAGAACATGCCTGATCATTGTTGAGCGCAGTATGGAACGTTCTCCTCAGACATGCATATTTTGGTATATATATATTATACAGTATATTGCGGGATTTCGCGGGTCCCGCTTATTTTATCTCGACTGCCCCTCTCCCTCCTGCAGGCATTTTCATGCCGCCCGCGCCACAACATTTTGCGTTGGGTCCCGCGGGCTAAAAAAAAAAACATATCGACATTTCAAATACGTGTCGATTAACATCCCTAATCGAACCCCAACCTCCCAATCTCAGGCACTAACCACAAGGCCACTGAGCCATGATTGTGGTTTTGAGTAATGAACCAGGCTGGGAGTTTTTATAAGCCTCAGGAATCGTTTGCTAGGTGTTTAGAGTTAATTTGTTGATTCAGATGATTATGTTAACAGCTCGGTTAGAGTAGCTTTTCATGATATGCACATTTTTGGAGAAAATCATCATTATTAAAACAATAAAAGTCCTGACATATTTCAGTTGGTGTGCAATGAATCTAAAGATATATGGAAGTTTAATTTCTATCATTACATTATGGAAAAAAATAACAATCACAATTGTCGTTTTTTTGAGAACGACCCTTATGTTCACATTTTTTGGCATGCATCGTTGGTATGGTAAGGGAAGGGATTGACACTATGGTAGTTAAATGAAATGTTGGGCCATGTGGAGTTTGCTTTAGAGTTGCCCAAGTGCACATTTCAGTTCATATAAGATTTTTTTTTATTATTGTATATATATCTTTCTCTGGTATTGGTATTTGGTATCGATATTGGCTAACACAGAAATTGCGGTGTCGGGATCAGATCGGAAATGAAAAAAAGTGGCATCGGGACATCCCTAGCTGTGAAACTGATCTCGGGTCCCCCCATCTCCCTCTCTCTCTCTCTCTCTCTCTCTCTCTCTGTCTCTCTGTCTCTCTCTCTCTGTCCCTCTCTCTCTCTCTCCCTCTCTCTCTCTCTCTCTCTCCCCTCTCTCTCTCTCTCTCTCTCCCTCTCCATCAGACATTGGATAAGGTTGTGATGGACATGAGCACCTGTGATGAGCCCCGCCCACCCAACGGCCCGTCTCCCATAGCAACAGCCTCAGGGCAAAGGTGAGAAAAAAAAGTTTTTTTTTATTATTCTTTTAGAACTGTGGTCTTCAACCAGTGGTCCTTGAGAGAATTCCAGGTGGTCCTTAGCCAAATGATGGAAAGTAGGTTAACCAGATGTAACTCTTCTGAGTGTGTGAAAATGAAACCCAAATGGACCCTTGCAGGTCTCAAAAGTTAAAATATTTATCATATATTTCTTTTTCTCTCCCCTTCCTCTCTCTCTTATCTCTCTCTATCTCTTTTCATCTCCCTCTGTCTGTCTGTCTGTCTGTCTGTCTGTCTGTCTGTCTGTCTGTCTGTCTGTCTGTCTGTTGTCTGTCTGTCTGTCTGTCTCTCTCTCTCTCTCTCTCTCTCCCTCTCTCTCTCTCTCTCTCTCTCTCTCTCTCTCTCTCTCTCTCTCTCTTCTCTCTCTTCTCTCTCTCTCTCTCTCCTCTCTCCTCTCTCTCTCTCTCTCCCTCTCTCTCTGGGCTCTCTCTCTCTCTCCCTGTCTCTCTGTCTCTGCAGAGAAGGTAGTGGAGGGCATCTCTCTCCGTCAACTCCATAGAGATCTCTAACCTTAAAGGAGAATTTCGGCCCAAAAGTTTTTTTGTATCTTTATTTGCAGTTAATTTTTTTGAAAAAAGTGGACCAGGTGTTATTTTGTGAAAATACTCCTTTATGGCTGTTTCCCCTACCCCAAAATAAGCTTATAATGGGCCAATGGGCGTTTGTGCAAGTTCACCTATATACATCGCTCCAAAATGCAATTTTTTGCTATATATTGTGTCTCCACCATGTCAGTAGTGTGTTAACACTCACACTTTCACTTTTGTTTCAGCAGTGGTTCAGCCATAAACCATGTGCCACACCCCCAGCTTTTGAGACAGCTGGATCACTGCTGAACCAAAAGTGAAAGTGAAAGTGTGAGTGTTAACTCACTACTGACATGGTGGAGACACAATATATAGCAAAAAATTGCATTTTGGAGCGATGTATATAGGTGAACTTGCACAACGCCCATTGGCCCCATTATAAGCTTATTTTGGGGTAGGGGAAACAGCCATAAAGGAGTATTTTCACAAAATAACACCTGGACCACTTTTTTCAAAAAATTAACTGCAAATAAAGATACAAAAAAACTTTTGGGCCGGAATTCTCCTTTAACAAAAAACGGTGTCTATCTAATCACATGTAACAAATGTAATCTACAATATATAGGGGAAACCAGGAACACAATAGCAGACAGAGTTAACCAGCATAGATATAACATAAAAAATGCCAAGGAGATGTCGCTAATAGTACAGCATTTTATGGGACATGGAATTGGAGCAATGGAAGTGTGTGGACTAGAATCTGACAAAACGTGGACAGAGGGGGAGAGAAAGTTTGCAGAAAAACAATGGATTCTAATACTAAATACAACATTTCCACAGGGTTTAAACCAATATGAAAGATAAGTAAGATTAGTTATCTCAGACATAGACTCTTCTTCAACAAAGATGGCGAATGCAAACATTCTCTGTATTGTACTCATACATATTGTCATTGTTGTAAGATACAAAACACTGAAGTCTTATACCACAAACCTAACCCACACCTGGGCATTATGCGGCCCGGGGGCCAGAATCAGCCAAAGTCACCTTTTGGCTGACTCTGACCGGCCCGTAAAAGGGTACCATGGTGAATTACCATGAAGTACCATGAGAATTTCAATTTAAATATGGAAAGTTGGTTAACCAGATGTAACTCTTTGAAAGCGTAAAAATGAGACCAAATGGACCCTTGCGGGTTCATTTGGTTTAGAAGATTAATGGTCATTTTGATCTGTATGTTGGACTGTTTGGTTTCCCAAATGCAGCCTGGAATTGTGGACAAAAGCAAAAGCAGTTTTGAGGGTTTAGTTTTGGGGTCTGTGGGGCTAAAATGTCATCAAATGGTGGTTCCTGGCTCAGATTCTGAATAAATATAGGGCCTTGGTGTCAAAATGGTTGGTCTCACTGTTACTTTTATCTTGAAAATTAAATTAATATTACGCAGACTTTAGTCCAGCCTTTAGTCTTGGCCCTCCACAATATTTTATGCATCGCATTTGGCCCCTTGGGAAAAATAATTGCCCACCCCTGCCCCACGCTGGGAAAAGGGTGCGCTTTTGAGACTGAGAACATTAGTTGCGGAAGTGACTGTATTTACAGTCCCCAGAGAAACAACCCTGTTCAGTCCTCACTAGCGACTTGACTTGTTCAATGTTATTTTCAGAAAAAAACGATTCTAACAAATAAAAAAATATAATAAAAGTGTGCAAAGTGCCCACGATTTCATCTTTTAAACATTTACAACAGCTTTGCAAGCACAAAGGGAGAAATAAAATGTTTCCATGGGGTATTCATTTTCGGGAGCGCCGCATTGTGACTAATGGCAACTTCCGGCGGAAGGTAACTAACCGGAAGTCCCTCCCGACTTCCGTCGTTTTGGGGCACCATTTTTCCAGGCTCTCATCTCGCAGCGCGGATATGTGAGCCTGGAGATCGAGGCTACCCCCCTGCCCTAACCCATACATCTCTCTGTCTCTGTCTCCAGTGAGTATGGCTTTGCAGAGAAGGTGGTGGAGGGCATCTCTCTCTCCATCAACTCCATCGTGATCCGGATCAGTGCCAAGGCCTTCAACGCCTCCTTCGAGTTGTCCCAGCTGCAGGTCTACAGCGTCAACACCAGCTGGACTGTCAGCGACCTGCGCTTCACCCGCATCCTGGACCCCCAGCGGGGAGAGGTAGGAACCACCAGGGACCCCCTGGTCCCCATGACCCCCAGGCCGGCTTCCTTTTTGCACTGGACAAGTTCTTTTGCACCGGACAAGATGACGGATGCAACAACACTCTACGTCAATAACATGCGCTGCGCATTGGGCTCATATTGGAAGAGTTGCGACATTGAGGGGTCAGAAACTGAGCGCTCCGAACATGCGCTGGAAATCCACTATCAGCTGTGAGGTGCTTGCGGTTAGGTTTAGGGGTAGGTTTAGAGAAGGGTGTAGCAATGTTAGTAGCAAAACCCTAGACCCCTCCAACCGTAACCCTAATCCTAAACCCCCGACCCTCTGTGAGGTTAGCTTGAGGGTCGGATGTTTAGGATTAGGGTTGCGGTCGGAGGGGGCTAGGGTTTTGTGTCTCGTAAATTCTGAACAATGGGAGGGCGCAACAATGGCAGTTCGGAATTGTGGAATGGCACCGGGCCGGCGCATGTTACTGACGTAGAGTGTCGTTGCGACCGTCATTTTCTCCACTGCAAAAAAAACGTCTCCAGTGCAGAACGTCAGCTGGCGACCCCCAGCGGGGAGAGGTAGGAACCAGGGACCCCCTGGCAGTGGTGGACTGGGCGAAAAAATCGGACCCGGACATTTTTAGCGTGATTTGGCCTAGACCGGCCCAACCACATCCAGCGCTTGATGGACTTGTTCTACCTGGTATAGTTGGTTAACCAGGTGTAACTCTTTGAGAGCGTAAACATGAAACCAAATGGACCCTTCCGGGTCAATTTGGTTAAAGTATGTCAGAAAATGGAAAAATATACATATTGGGACCTATTAAGGGGGACCCGGTAAGGACCACCTTGTGACTTGACTCGAAAACTTGTGACTTGAGTCGACTGGACTTGTTACTCGACTCGACCTGACTTGAAAGAAACACGTGACATTGACTGACCGTGGACCCCTGCCCCCCCCCCCCCCCCCCCCCCCCCCTGTGTTCTCCCCAGATGCTGACCTTCAAGGAGATCAGCTGGCAGATGATCCGCATCGAGGCGGACGCCATCCAGAGCGCCGAACACGAGATGCTGAGCGCTCCCATCCGCCTCATCACCAACCAGTCCAAGATCAGAGTCACACTGAAGAGAAGGGTTGGTGCACTGCACGCACACACACACACACACACACACACACACACACACACACACACCACGAGATGCTGAGCGCTCCCATCCGCCTCATCACCAACCAGTCCAAGATCAGAGTCACACTGAAGAGAAGGGTTGGTGCACTGCACACACACACACACGCTCGCACGCACACACACACACACACACACACACACACACACACACACACACACACACACACACACACACACACACACACACACACACAACACGAGATGCTGAGCGCTCCCATCCGCCTTATCACCAACCAGTCCAAGATCAGAGTCACACTGAAGAGAAGGGTAACGCACGCACGCACACACGCGCGCGCGCACGCGCACACACACACACACAGTATCGGTATCGCTGATATTCACACAGATATATCGGCTGATATATCGGTAATATGCCTGGTAATATATGCCTGCAACAGAAAAAAGAAAGACAGAAATAGTAAATAGTGTCAATGTCCTATTCTTTTGTTTACTTGAAAGAGAAAATGAATTCGGAGTTTAGAAGTTTTTTCAAATATATTTTTTATTATTTTAATTCATTATTAAACATCGCTCTAAAACATCAGTGTAGTTTTTTTCCAAAAATCGGTATCGGTCCCAAAAATATGGCATCGGTCGGGCTCTCGCATGATGAGCTCTAAAACTCTTCCTCAAACATTAATCAAACATTTCAGGCCGTGAGGACCAGAGGATCCATGTTGGTCGTTATGCCCATTTCTCAAACTGCACTACACTTTGTGTGGACACTTAAGCACGCGCGTGCACGCACGCACACACACACACCCACGCACTGTGGCCAACCATAGATGAATACACATCTGTGATTGAATCAAGTCTGGTCGTGATAAAAGACTCCTGTGTTGTGTTGGACTGATTAGACTGACTGTGTCTCAGTCTGAATGGAGTCTTTATCGTTTTGTTGGCTGGCACACAGGGGCGGATTGGCCATGGCCAGGCCATATTCCCGTTCACTCCTGTGCGCCAGGGTTGCGCTCGCACTGCTGGAGGCAGTGTTGCCAACTGCCGAGATCCAAAATGCACTAGTGGCACTTCCAAAATGCACTAGAATGTGCTAGATGCTCGCCTGGAACATACAGATCAAAATGACCATTAATCTTCTACATTCTCTAGTTGTGTAGACTAAGTTGGGATAATTTACATGATGAATATTTTAACTCTTGAGGGCGTAAAAATGAAACCAAATGGACCAACCAAAGAAATATTATCTTGAGGGAAAAAGACCTGTTTATTTCTTAAATATTTATCAAAACATGTGATCTACAAGCCCTCAATGCTTGGTAATATTGAGCTATACTCTATGGCTCTGGTTACAGGAGACACACAGTTATATGTCTCAGTAAAACCGTGCCCTACCCATTTTTTTCGATGACAAAATGCTCAGTGGGTTGAGTCAGTGTGCACATGAGTTAATTGCGTTAAAGATTTTAATCAGATTAATCAACAAATTTAAATGAACTAATGCACTTGTTATTTTCAACCGCCTTACATTAAACATGTCTATTAGGATGTTTAAAGGGGCTACACAATATACATTTCTTGCACACTGAAAAATGTCCAATCTACAAACTCGGGAACGTGTTGTGTGTTGTGACACACACGCGTGACACGCACAGCCACTCGACCTACAGGTTAAAGCCGTCCTTTCGTGATGTTTGTTTGTCACGGCAGAACAGAGAGATGACATTTTGAGTTTTTGAGACTATAGAGTTTAGTTCCTGTTTGGGCAGTTAAAGAGAAAAGCCTGAGGTCAACAAACCAACACAATGAACACTTCCACCCAGGGACGGATTGACCACTGGCGTACAGGGAGGTCTCCCGGTGGGTCACGACCCGTAGGGGCCGGTGGTATCACTGTATGGTTAAAAGCACTGGTTTTCAACCTTTTCGATCCCAGGGCCCACTATTCATTCAGAATTTTCAGCCACGGAGGAGGATCACCATTTGATGACATTTTAACCCCAACAGACCCCAAAACTAAAGGTTTATTTTGATTTTTGGTACATAATTCCAGGCTGTATTTGGGAAACAAACCAGTCAAACATACAGATCATAAATGACCATTAATCTTCTATATTTTCTAATTAGACTTGGGCCAGTTTAGATTTAGAATATTTTAAACACTTGAGAGTGTTAACATGAAACTTGTGGGTCCATTTGGTTTCATGTTTACGCTCTCAAAGAGTTACATCTGGTACCAGGTAGAACAGGTCCATCACACGCTAGTTGTGGTGGGCCATTCTAGGCCAAATCGCGCTAAAAATGTCCGGGTCGATTTTTTTTTTCGCCCAGTCCACCTCTGCTTCCACCTCATAACGATCACAATCAGCATCACACACACACACACACACACACACACACACACACACACACACACACACACACACGCACACACGCACACACACGCGCACACACACACACACACACACACACCCCTGAATGTTCTTTTAGAAAAGTTCCAACTCTTCCTGTATAATCAGTTCTATTTATAACTGACCACAACCACATGAACACTTAATTACTACGCCGTCAAAACCCTCAGCATGCACTTCACACAGTGGTTTTCAACCTTTTTCATACCAGGGCCCACTAGTTATTCAGCATTTGAGCCTCGGAGGACCACCATTTGATGACATGTTAACCCCACAGACCACAAAACTAAAGATTTCATTTCTTTTGTCAACAATATCAGGCTGGATTTGGGGAACAAAACAGTCCAACATACAGATCATAAATGTCCATTAATCTATCTACATTCTCTAGTTGTGTAGACTTGGGCTAATTCACATGATGAATACTTTAACTCTTTGAGAGCGTAAACATGAAACCAAATGGACCCGCAAGTGTCCATTTGGTTCCACGGGTGATGAAGCCACACCCATACCATTTTCAGTTACCGCACTTTTATTAGTCAAGTAAAGCATCAATAATAACATCGGTTGTTGTTGAAGTTACAACAGACACGCAGCATGCATAAAGCTAAAGGTCTGACTCAGAGAGTTTTCTGTTTTCAATGATGAAATGCTGTTGGTTTAGTGGTGACGGTGACACAGCTGTAGTTAGTTAGTAGCAATAGTAAAGTGTTTCAAATCATTTTCTTCTTGGGTTGTCTGTCTTGGGTTGTTTTACATGCCATGTTTGGTGGGGTAGACTGGCATTTAGGAGGCATCCCCCCCCATGCCCATGCTTAGATCCGCCCCTGGGATGAGCTGTGATGGTGATTCTGTGGTTTGTCTTGTAGATAAAGGACTACAACGTGGTGGCCTCCAAACTCAGGGCCCTGATACACCTAGCAATGTTTTGGTCAACATCAACAAGCAACGTCAACTAACAATGTTGACTTTCCACCTTTCTATAGAAAATGATCAACTCCTGGTTGTTCAGAAAAGTCAGATCATTAGCGCCCTCTACTGGTCAACATTTTGGAATCCTCCAATCACAGCCCTCCTTGGCATCATGTGATCCTTTCTCCCAGACTCCCACAGATAAACTTTTCTGAAAACAACATGGCTGCTGCTGCTTCACTGCTGTGGACAAAAACAAGGATTTTGTAACTTTTATTCCGCTAAATGAACATTTTGAGTTGGGTGGCAGTTGGGTGAAAATGATTCAATGCAAACTAAGGCTTCTTTTTTTCTGAGAGTGTACAAATGGAACCAAATGGACCCGCTAGGGTCCATTTGGTTCACATTTGTACACTCTCAGGAAAAAATGAAAATGGGTGGAATTCCCCTTTTAATGTTGCCTGTTGCCATGTGTCTCATCATGTTGCCTCGTTGATGTTGACATTGCTAGTTGATCAAAATATTGCTAGTGTATCAGGGCCTTCACCCTGATCTATGGATTGTCTTTCAGATGAAGGACTGTAACGTGGTGGCCTCTAAACCAGGGGTTTTCAACAGGTGGTCCGGGGACTACCAGTGGTCCTTGAGAGGGTTCCAGGTGGTCCCCAGGCTAAATGATGGAAAGTTTATGTACCAGATGTAACTCCTTTAACTCTTGAGAATGTGAAAATGAAACCAAATGGACCCGCGCGGGTCCATTTGGTTTCATTTTCACACTCTCAAGAGTTAAAATATGCATCATCTGAATTAGCACTATTTAATTTAAAAAGATAATTAAAAAAGTCTAACGCTGTTTTGTTTGCAAAATCCAGCCTGGAATTGTAAACAAAACCAAATTAATTATTTAGTTTTAGGTCTTTGCGGTGAAATTGTCATCAAATGGTG
>CM076987.1:5688248-5700640 GCA_039105355.1 Benthosema pterotum
TCTCTCTCTCTCTCTCTCTCTCTCTCTCTCTCTCTCTCTCTCTCTCTCTCTCACACTCACACTCACACTCACACTCACACTCACACTCACACACACGCACACGCGCACACGCACACACACACACTAGTGATGTGCGAGTCAGGTTTTTTTCATGACCCGCGGGTCCCCGCATGTTACAATATTCTGACCCGCCCCAACCCGCCCCGCAAAGAAACTGAACATTTCTTGACTCGGCCCAACCCAGCCCGCGGTTAACCCCGCGACCCGCGGGTTACGGGTCGACCCGTGCATAACTAACTCACACACACACACACACACACACACACACACACACACACACACACACACACACACACACACACACAGCGTGTGGACCCTTGGGTCCGTCCATTTGGTTTCATGTTTACACTCTCAAGAGTTAACATATTCATCATGTGAATTATCCCAAGTCTACACAACTAGAGAATGTAGAAGATTAATGGTCATTTTGATCTGTATGTTGGACTGTTTTGTTTCCCAAATCCAGCCTGGAATTGTGGACAAAAGCAAAATAATCTTTAGTTTTGGGGTCTGTGGGGCTAAAATGTCATCAAAAGGTGGTCCGTGGCTCAAATTTCTGAATAAATAGTGGGCCGTGGTATTAAACTGCTTTAGAACATCCATGGTACAGTATATACTGCTCTGTTTGTGATGTAAATGGCGACCCCTGCTGGTTAAATAAAGACACTACAAAATGAACAGGGTAAAATTACTAGGGGGACAAAATGATATACTTGTTTGACACATTCCATTAGTTCTACTACTACATGCCATTAATTCTACTGCTAGATGCGTACAATTTAGGCATCTAGCAGATGCTCTTAATGCAGAGCGACTTAGATTAAGTAGAAATCATATTGCAATAAATCATATGCATACAGATTAGCAGAATTAATAACAATTTTCAATGTACAATGTAAGCACTAAAACATGGTAGTACATTAGACATCCTATATAAGTCACTGCTATCTCAGTCTAATGAGGTGCGATCTAAACTACCTAGGAGGATACTGCAAGTACTATGGGTTTGTATGTAATACAGTACTATGGGTTGGTATGTAATACAAATACTATGGGCTGAGATGGAGTCTGAAGAGGTGTGTTTTCAGACTGCGGTGGAGGATGGGGAGTGAGTCTGTGGTTCTGACTGCTGTGGGAAGTTCATTCTATAGTTTTGGAGCCAGAAGGGAGAAGCATTTGGGGCAAGTGGAACATTTAGCTGGGGGGGGGGGGGGGGGGGGGGGGGGTTGGGGGGGGGGGGGGGGTGATCTTCTCTCCTAACTCAACAAGAAATGAAATCATCACAATAATGGATCACAATATGGACTTATTGTATTGTGCTGCTCGTGCGTTCGATTCCCTTCCCCCATACAGGTGTCCACGGCGGACCAGCGTCGCTCCAGTCCCAAGGCCATGATCTCCTGCAATAAGAAGTCTCTGTACCTCCCTCCTGAGATGCCTGCCATCCACGTGGAGTTCACTGAGTACTACTTCCCTGATGGGAAAGACTTCCCTAGTAAGACACACTGTATACAGTATATCCCACGACCCCTATAGGCCGTGGGCCAGTGTTGTTTTTGTCGACTAAAGACTAAAGACTAAAGACTAAGGTTTTTGAAATTTAGTCAACTAAGACTAGACTAAAAAAAATGAATTTCAAAAGACTAAATGGGACTAAAAGACTAAAGGTTCCAATTTCGTTACCATCTAAACCCCTTATCCTAAACCCCTGATCATTTTGAAAAACTTTTTAGAATAGTTCAACATGCCAATCTATTGACACATTGTGAGCTTGTAGACTGGCCATTTAAACTATTGAAAAAAAGTTCTTTTTTAATAGTTTAAAAAGGCAAAGAAGTTAAGGGATAAGGGGTTTAGCGGTGACGAAAATGGAGCCCTATGTGTGTGTGTTTTTAAAAGACTAAGACAAAGAGTAAATCATAACCTAAGACTAATGGAAATAGGCATTTTTATCTTCTTTTTTTTCTTTCTTTTTAGGTATGTGAACATATCTGCAGTATACATTACATACCTTTTAGGAAAGGAACTTATTACTATTCCAGTAATTTTATACTAAGAAATAAAATGAGACATGATTTCATACTAAAAACTATAAATCTGTATAACATATATAAACCTACAATGTATTTGTATGTAAGACTAAACTACCAAGACTAAGACTAAAAGACTAAGACTAGACTAAATCATTTTTGACATTTTGTTGACTAAGACTAGACTAACAAAAATGAATTTCAGAAGACTAAATGGGACTAAAAGACTAAATATGTCTTATTGAAAAGACTAAGACTAAATCAAAATATTCTCTAAAAAACAACACTGCCGCGGGCCAAAGGAAAGAACGTTGCCATCAAAACGGACAAGACATATGTGGTATCATTACATTTGTATGACATTCAGGAATTCAAAAATGTGTGATAGCAGTTTCAGAAAAGTAGCTGAATACAGTTTTTCTGCCTTTATATCTGATTAAAAAAAAAGATAAATAGTGAAGGGCATAGCTCTGAGACGAATGGGGCCGATTGGGATGATTCTGACATCAAAGCATACATTTTCGGGATGCCGAGTTGATTTATGAGGTGACCGAAGCAATTCAAGTCCGGGGTCAGGTGTCAAAGGTCAATGTCATGGTCATTTCGGATCAAAATTTCCTGTAACACTAAAGTGGCCCACATAAGTTCAGAAACCTAACTTTGGGATTTTTTCTCCCCACCTTAATAATACCAATTGGGACTTATATTATATTGTATATTGTTAACCGTTGATTATTCACCTTTAAAACATGGTATGGCACATCATATATATTTCACTTTGCACACATAGATCCCCCTCCCCTCCCACAGTTTGCATTGCTGCAAGTTGTCGTTATTCTAATGCGGGCATTTTTGTAGATCCAATCCTATTTTTTCCCACACATAATGCATGTGTTTAACAGCACTCTGGGGGACACTTTACCTGGTAATTTAAACGTAATCTATTCCTCCTCCTCTATTCCTCCTCCTCCTCTCCTCTGAGAGTGTGCAAATGTGAACCAAATGGACCCGCCAGGGTCCATTTGGTTCCATTTGCACACTCTCAGAAAAAAAGGTCCTCAAAGAAAAATCATTAAAAGGATCCCTGTCTAATAAGACAACTATGCCTTAAAACACTATACTTGCCTTCTATAACTAAAACATGCAGATAAAAACACCTTCAATACTTCATTTCTTTCATAAATAGAGAATCTTTCACTCAATAGGAGGTGCTCCGGTCGCAGGATGATGATGTCACATGAGCATTTTCATCCATATATTCTATAGTGCTAGATCACACGTGACATCATCATCCTGCGACAGGAGCAGTTCCTGTTGAGTGAAATATTCTCTATTTATGAAAGAAATAAGATGCCAATGGTGTTTTTATTTGTTATTTTTAGTTATATAGGTGAAGTATAATGTTTTAAGCGATGTTTATCATATTAGACAGGGATCCTTTTAACATGGTGAAACACAACCTTTCTTCAGAAATGGAGTTTCTAAAAAAAATAAAGGAGTTTTACAGAACTCCATTTCTAGTCCACACAACATCTCTAAGGTATATTAATGACAGTAAACTGAGTAAACCTTTGAAAATGGGTGGTTCAGATTGAAAGCTCCACCTCTGATAACTGCTGGGCTTTTTTGACATGGCCAACAAGTGCTACTTTAACTGGCAACTGTCAGACAGCGCAACGCGTTTTGGGTGCCTGAAATGTTTATATTATTTTGGTGTGGATCACCCCAGTGTGTGTATGTAATAATGCTACAGCCCGGCTCCTGAGCCGCAGGTTGCTGACCCCTGTGCTAGATAAAATAATCTGCCTGATTATCCTGTAGTGTGTGGTTTGATGTGAATAGTGTAAAAAAAAAATGAGTCTTCTAAAATACACACTTTAGAATAAAGACAACCTGCGTCAGTGTTAAAGCCCTGCCCTCTGGTGGCTAAAATGAAAAACTGCTGCCCCAGGCCAACGGCTAACTGTCCTGCTCCGTTCTGGGGGTCTCTCTCTCTCTCTCTCTCTCTCTCTCTCTCCTCTCTCTCTCTCTCTCTCTCTCTCTCTCCTCTCTCTCTCTCTCTCTCTCTCTCTCTCTCTCTCTCTGTCTCTGTCTCTGTCTCTGTCTCTGACTCTCTCTGTCTCTCTCTCTCTCTCTCTCTGTCTCTCTCTCTCTCTCTCTCTCTCTCTCTCTCTCTCTGTCTCTCTCTGTCTCTCTCCCAGTCCCGTGTCCCAACCTGTACGCCCAGCTCAACGCCTCTCTCTCTGTCTCTCTGTGTCTCTCTCCCAGTCCCGTGTCCCAACCTGTACGCCCAGCTCAACGCCCTCCAGTTGGTCCTGGACCCCCGCAGCCTGGTGTGGATCAACCTGTTTGCTCTGGATCTGAGGCAGAGCCTGGAGCAGTTCATGGCTCTGTACAAACTGGACGACTCCCAGAAACCAGACGAGCACGTGGACATCAAGGTGGACGGCCTCATGCTCAAGGTGAGACCACCACCACACCACACCACACCACACCACAACTCTCTGTGAGCGCTCTAAATTTCTAACTCTTGAGAGAGTAAAATTACACACTCTCAAGAGTTAAAATATTTATCATGTGAATTATCCCAAGTCTACACAACAGGAGAATGTAGAAGATTAATGGTCATTTTGATCTGTATGTTTGACTGGTGATTGGTTTCCGTTTGTTGCAACAAAGAGGAGGAAGTGCAGTAGTGACTCGTTGGTTCCATATAAAAACCTGTTTGTTGTGAATAGTTCTGTACAGACAGGAACCGGCGCACAGGAATAGGTGACAATCCAAACAAATATAAAGGGAAGAAACATTCAGAACAGGCTGATCTGTCCTCTTCAACAAACAATCACAACAGATGAAACAGCAACAGTAGACTGTGAACATTAGCTAGTGTCTTAAGGCCCTGATACACCTAGCAATGTTTGATCAACATCAACAAGCAACGTCAACTATCAACGTTGACTTTTCACCTTTCTATAGAAAATGATCAACTCCTGGTTGTTCAGAAAAGCCAGATCATTAGCGCCCTCTACTGGTCAACATTTTGGAATCCTCCAATCACAGCCCTCCTTGGAGTCACCTGATCCTTTCTCCCAGACTCCCACAGATAAAACTTTTCTGAAAACAACATGGCTGCTGCTGATGCTGCTGCTGCTTCACTGCTGTGGACAAAAACAAGGATTTTGTAACTTTTATTCCGCTAAATGAACATTTTGAGTTGGGTGGCAGTTGGGTGAAAATGATTCAATGCAAACTAAGGCTTCTTTTTTTCCGAGAGTGTACAAATGGGTCCATTTGGTTCACATTTGTACACTCTCAGGAAAAAATGAAAATGGGTGGAATTCCCCTTTTAATGTTGCCTGTTGCCATGTGTCTCATCATGTTGCCTCGATGATGTTGACATTGCTAGTTGATATTGATCAAAACATTGCTAGTGTATCAGGGCCTTTAAAGGTGTGACCCATCTACACTCTGTGTTTATACACTAGTAGTCGTGGTTATGGCAGTATTTAAAGGTGTTAAAGATTCATGCGATGACATTTCCCCTATAAGCTGACACTGACCATTATCCTACCACAGAAGGTTTTCAACATTTCACTTGTTTGTGCAAAAATATAGTTGAAATTGACAAAAGTATTTGGTGTCTCGAATTCTTTATTAAACTAATAATAACACAGAAACTTGTGTTTTTTTTTTTTTTAATCATAACTATTATTTTTTAAAATAATACATTACACAGAAATTGCTGTGGCAAAAGTGACAGTTTTGACACCCTTTTAGATTTGCAAAGAATACATGAATTTCTTTTGCGACCATCGCCCGTTTCCCTGCTGTCGCCAGAATCTGCGTCTCTCAGAGACACATAATGGAGTTCAGGAAACATCGTCTGTCCATCGCCTGCCGTCGCCTCCTGTTAAAACGTCAAGGTCACTTTGTCTACCTCATCCTAGGTTGCAACCTTTTTAAAAATGTTAGCGACCTAGGTCGAGGTCGCAAAATGATCTTGCTGTCTCTCATATTTACCACATATTTTCCTAAATCAGTCGTGGGGCGGGGCACGTGAGAAAATAATTTCACCTCTCCTGCAGTGTCCATATATTGCGACTTCTAGCGTCCAAATGTTTTACTTACTTATGCGTCAACAACAGGCCGATATATAACTACTACCTCTCTTTTTTTCCCCTTCTTTTATATGTGACCTGGGCGGTCCTTGGCACCACAGCTGGTGGTCCCTGTGGACAAGGACCCCTCCTACCCCCCTGACCTTCCTCGCTCCATCTCGGTGCAGACGTCTGAGATGGTGGCCACCAACACGCGCCACGCCCCCAACTGCACCCGCAGCCACCTGGAAGCTCTGCTGCAGGCCTTCAGCGCAGAGAACCTCTTCTCATCCTCCTCAGGGGCAAGGTAAACTTTTTAAGGCCGTACTGCTACACTAGCAATATTCTGATCAATATCAACTAGCAATGTCAACATCAACGAGGCAACATGATGAGACACACGGCAACAGGCAACACCTCCCATTAACAGGGGAATGCCACCCATTATGTGAACCAAATGGACCCTAGCGGGTCCATTTGGTTCCATTTGTACACTCTCAGAAAAAAAGAAGCCTTAGTTTGCATTGAATCATTTTCACCCAACTGCCGCCCAACTCAAAATGTTCATTTAGCGAAATTAAATTTACAAAATCCCTGTTTTTGTCCACCGCCGTGAAGCAGCAGCAGCCATGGTTTCAGAAAAGCTTATCTGTGGGAGTCTAGGAGAAAGGATCAGGTGACACCAAGGAGGGCTGTGATTGGAGGATTCTGAAATGTTGACCGTAGAGTGCGCTAAAGATCGGACTTTTCTGAACAACCAGGAGTTGATCATTTTCTACAGAAAGGTGAAAAGTCAACGTTAATAGTTGACGTTGCTTGTTGATGTTGATCAAAACATTGCTAGGTGTATCAGGGCCCTTATTGTCCACGAGGGAAAGTTGTCTTCCGCTAAGCAGTGTTGCCAACTTGGCGCAAACCCCCCCTAGTGCCAAAATTAGTGGGGTGAAATTGATTGACAGGGGCCAGAGATAAAACCCTTGTTTTTCACCATTTCTCCTCCTATGACCGTGGTTTTCAACCAGTGCTCCCCAGGCTAAATGATGGACAGTTGGTTAACCAGATGTAACTCATGTAACCTTAGTGTCAACCCCTGAAACTCAACACAAACACAACTTGATGACATCATCAAGTTGTGTTTCACCTTGTTAAAGATGGAGTGCCATGATTTTTTTCCACCCTAAAACATGATCACCAGGCATTATTGTAATATGAGGAAGATTTTTTCCAAAAAAGCGTACATTATTGGTTAAAATGTCGATCTGGTTTGCCTGGTTTGCCTGGTGGGTGGTGATGGGTGGAGATATACCCGAACTAAAGCCACGCCCACAGCTGTAGTTGTAGTTTTTCCATTGGTATGTTTGACTGGAAATGTTCAGTCCCCAGGCTAAATGATGGACAGTTGGTTAACCAGATGTAACTCTTTGAGAACGTAAAAGTGAAACCAAATGGACCCTGTTTACACTCTCAAGAGTTAAAACAACTAGAGATTGTAGAAGATTGATGGTCATTTTTATCTGTATGTTTGACTGTTTTGTTTCTCCAAATCCAGCCTGGATTTAATTGATCACAAAAGCAAAAATAAATCTTTAGTTTTGGGGGTCTGTGGGGCTAAAATGTTCTCAAATGATGGTCCTAGGTGGCTCAAATGTTGAATAAATAGTGGGCCCTGGTATGAAAAAGGTTGAAAACACATGTTGATCTAATCATCTGAAGACATACTTCTATGCTAACTAGAGACATTGAACATGGACTGATGGCGGTTACATTCACCGTGTAAAATGAAGAAGAATATAGCTGTTTGAGTGGGGGTGGGGAGGGGAGGTCAGAAAAAATTTGGGAGAGGCATCATTTATTTATTTTTATATATGTGAGAAATGTTTTTTCCTGTATTCTGCTTTCTTAATTAAAATAAACAATTAAAGGTAAGGGAAGTGATTTGAAATTCATTGTGTAGTACCAGCCTGGTGCCCTGGCGCCCAAGAGTAGCTACACTATGTGAACCTGCTGCTCGATCCTGATTGGAGGAGAATTCACCCTCCACCCGGGGAATTTTTATTAGCTCCTCTGCTAACGTGGGGGAGGGGGAAACTCCATATATGGTCTGCACACCTTATAATAGAGCATTTTAACATAAAAAAAACATTTTTTTGGGGTGATATCTGACAAAAGTGAAATCACTTCCCCTACCTTTAAAAAAAAGAAAAAGATTGAAAACCACTGCTATAGAACACCAACATAAATATCCTCCTCTTCCTCCTCTAGCTCCTCCCCCTCCTCCTCCTCGTTCCCGTTGCTCCACCCCCTGTTCCAGCGCCACGCCCACGAGCAGGACACGCTGCTCCATGACGTGTACCGCGGCCTGGTGGCTCCGGTGACGCTGGGCGCCGACTCCCTGAAGCAACCGGCCGACGCCGACGTGTGGGCGCTGCACTTCGCCCAGTTCTGGGCTGACTACGAGGGGACGCGGGGCGCCCGGGGCGGCGGCCACGGACGGCCCAAGCCCTTCGTGGACTCCTTCCCGCTGGCCGTGTGGGCTGTCAGCCGGCCCGCCACGCCCGACACCGCCACAGGCTCAGGGAGAAGCAGCGCCCGTCCGTCGACGGTAAGGGCGGGACGATTCACTTACCGTAATATCCGGGCTATAAGCCGCTACTTTTTTCCACATGCTTTGGACGCTTTGGACCCTGCGGCTCATACAACGGTGCGGTCAACCTATGGAGTTTTACAGGGGGTTTCAACAGGTGTTCCGGGGACCACCAGTGGTCCCTGAGAGTGTTCCAGGTGGACCCTCCAGACTAAATGATGAAAGTTGGTTAAACAGACTCTTTGAGAGCGTAAAGATGAAACCAAATGGACCCTAGCGGGTCCATTTGGTTTCATGTTTACGCTCTCAAGAGTTATGATATTCACCATCTAAATTAGCACCACCTAATTAATAAAATAGTGGGCCCTGGTATCAAAAATCACTGCTCTAACAAGAAGATTATTATCTGGTGCGGCTTATAGTCAGGTGCCGCTTATACCCGTACATGGAAAAAATCAGTATTTGCCCAATTTTAGCTGGTGCGGCTTATACTCAGGTGCGGCTTATAGTCCAGAAATTAGTAGTCTCTCGATATGATACAATAGACCTGTGCAGTGACGTCACCGCCCATGTCCAGAAATGAAATCCTCATTCATTTACCTCATAGACTTTTTGAAAATGTTTATAAAAAACACGATTACGCCATGGACAAAGCCAACCCGGGTCGTGACAAATCATGACAACAACACACACAATATTATCATGCAATATCTAATTGGCAAGAAGAAGAAAACGTCAGGATACAACACTTTTTGTTTCGTTTTTTATCTTAGAAATGATTTGATTGTCCAAAAAAGATTGTGTATGAGTCGTCACGACCCGAGTTGGCTTTGTCCTGGAGTAATCGTCTTTATATAAATTATTTTTGAAAAGTTTATGAGAAAATGAATGGGGAATCCACTCTGGAACAGGGGCGGTGACGTCACTGCACAGGTCTATATCGATGTTTAGGATTCTGCTTCGATTTATATTGCGATTCTTAGTTGCGCTGTGATTTGATTCGATATGTCGCCAGGTTCCATTTGTACACCCTCAGAAAAAATGTCATAAAAGAAAAGTCATTAACAAACTCAACACAAACACAACTTGATGACATCATAAAGTTGTGTTTCACCATGTTAAAGGTAGAGTAAGTGATTTGAAATTCATGGTGTAGTACCAGCCTGGTGCACTAGGGGCGCCAAACAGTAGCTACACTATGTGAGCCTGCTGCTCGATCCTGATTGGAGGAGAATTCACCCTCCACCTGGGGAACTTTTATTAGCTCCTCTGCTAACGTGGGGGAGGGGGAAACTCCATATATGGTTTCCACACCTTATAATAGAGCATTTTAACAGAAAAAAATGGGTGATATCTGACAAAAGTGAAATCACTTCCCCTACCTTTAATGATTTTTTTCCAGACCTCCATTTTTAGGAAATACAGAATTATGTCCACATACACAACATCTCAAAGGTATATTAATGACATACTAAAAATGTTGAAAATGGGTGGAGTTCCACTTTAAGAATTGATATATTTTTAAGACATATCATTTTTATTTATTTATTTTTTTCGCCCACCTCTAGTCGACGGTGGTGGTGGGGCGCGGGACGGGGACGGCTCCGCGGCCGGGCGGCTGCAGAGGAAACGCCGTCTGAAGGAGTACTACGGCGGGGGCGGGGCTGAGGCCCCAGCACCCCCGGACCCCTCCTCCTCCTCCTCCTCTAACGGACTGCACAAACCCCTCTCTCTGGACAGCCTGGCCTCCTCCTCCTCCTCCTCATCCTCCTCCGCTAGTCACAAGGACCCTGATGTCCACGCGCTGGTCCACGTCCAGAAACACCTCAGTGCTCAGGTAAGGTCAGACACCTTAGATCAGGCTTTGGCAACCCAAGATGTTGAAAGAGCCATTTTCGACCAAAAATTAAATTCAAAATCTGTCTGGAGCCGAACAAAAAAATGTAAGCCTAATAAGCCCTTAACCCTTTGTGTACGAAACGCGTATTGGTGTTTTAACTGTTGAAAAATAGCAATCTTACAAGCTCATAACGCGCCACCGAGTGGCGCGTATGTAGCTGTAGGTCTGCTATTTTTAAAAATTTGTGAAAATGTAGAATCTGATCAGGACATAATGGGTTAAAGGGGAATCCCACACCATTTTCATTTTTGTTTTTTTTCAAATGGACCCCGCCAGGGTCCATTTGGTTCGCATTTGTTCGTACACTCTGAAAAATGTCCTAAAAGAAAATTCATTAACATGGTGAAACACAACTTGAGATGTCATCAGGTTGTGTTTCACCATGTTAATGATGTTTTTTCAGACTCCATTTTTAGAAATACAGAATTGGGGGAACTTTTGGGGAACAACATCTCTAAGATATATGAATGAATAATGATATAGTAAACCACTGAAGAATGTGTGGTTCAGATTAAACTTTTGTGGCATGGGCAACAAGCACTATGTTAACTGTGTGTGTGTGTGTGTGTGTGTGTGTGTGTGTGTGTGTGTGTGTGTGTGTGTGTGTGTGTGTTGTGCGTGTGCGTGTGCGTGCGCCTGTGTGTGTGGCGTGTGTGCGTGTGTGCGTGCGTGCGTGCGTGCGTGCGTTGCGTGCGTACATCCAGGTGAGCCACCGTCAGTACGTGTTCCTGATGCGGCTGCAACGCGCATCAAAGCGCTGCAGCAGACGCTGCAACAGGACCTGGAGGCCATGGGAGCCTCCAAGCGGTCCAAGGACCCCTCCTCCTCCTCCTCCTCCTCCTCGTCCTCCGTGGACCCCCCCACGCCCTTCGGCGTGGTCCTGGGCCTCCTGTTGAAGAGCGCTGAGGTCTCCCTGCTCCTCAACCCCGTACCCACCTCCATGTAATTACCCCCTTTTATGCACTGTATGTTATACTTTAGTTCAGGGGCGGATTGGCCATCTGGAGTACAGGGAGTTTTCCAGTGGCCTGCGCCACCTACTGGCCTGGACAGTGGCGCAGATCAAAATGACCATTAATCTTCTACATTCTCTAGTTGTGTAGACTAAGTTGGGCTAATTCACATGATGAATATTTAAAAAAACCAGGGGTTAACTCCTTGAGGTGTAAACAAATGAAACCAAACTGGACCCACAAGGGTCCCCCATTTGATTTTCAATTTTTACAAATGTTATTATCTAGATTTAGTGTAAATTTAGGTTTTATACCATCGCTGCTCTCAAAGAGTTACCATCTGGTTAACCCCCCCCCCCCCCCCCCCAATCTTGTGCCAAAAACTACAATCTGGTGTCAGGAGCTAGAATTCTAGTGTCAGAAACTAAAATCTAGTGTCAGGAATTAGAATCTAGTGTCTAGAACTAAATGTAGTGTCAGGAATTAGAATCTAGTGTCAAAACCAGAATCTAATGTCAGAAACTAGAATCGAATGTCAGAAACTAGAATCGAATGTCAGAAACTAGAATCGAAATGTCAGAAACTAGAATTGAATGTCAGAAACTAGAATCTAATGTCCAGAAACTAGAATCTAGCATCGGAACTAGAATCTAGTGCCAGAAACTAAATCTTGTGCCAAAAACTAAAATCTAGTGTCAGAAAGTAGAATCTAGCGTCATAAACCAGAATCTAATGTCAGAACTAGAACTTGCATCAGAAACTAGAATC